>OU974072.1:18883518-19476018 GCA_918843875.1 Diadumene lineata
CTTTTTGTATCATCATTTCATTTACGACTTTGTTTATTTTATCCGTATCCTTCTGGGTTATTTTCTCCTTTGTTCTCGTGTCTATTTCTCTCGATGTAAACATTCCATCGCGTGCGCTCACTGAGGCAAAAATATTCTTTGTTTTATCCATTAGTTCGCGTGATTCATTATCCATTGTTGTTTGTTCTCCTCACGAGGGATCATTCCTCTGCTCGTCTGATAATGATGGTGGAATATGCAAATCCAAGTTGTTTTCTTCAGCAATAATATTCGGCTCGTTATCCATATTTAAGCGGCTTTCTTCATGTTCCTTCGATCCAATTCTTCCACATAAAGTCTTGTTAACATCCCCTAGTGTTTGTTCTAGCCTCGCTGCCTGATCTCGTAGATTTTGACTCGTTGAATTTAGTTCAGCGTATCCTTTGTTGTCCCACAGTTCTTTCATTATATCACATATATCCTTTCTTTCGTCCGTTTGCCAAGCGAGGTGCATTTTCAAATTTATTCAGTGGCAGAGCCTCTCTCTTGCAATCTAGTAGGTCGCTGTTCATAGTTTCTGTCCATTTGATTCGTTTCTGGCGGGCCATTATATATTAAAGTTGAAATAAATAAATCAATATCTACAGAGTCCAGGTTGAAGTCTCGTCGTATAATGTCGCTGTAATAAGTCCATACTTCTGGAAATTGTTTGCTCAGAGACACCAGGTCGTCAAACCAGTTATATTAGACGATAAGCAAAGTAGTTAAGTACTTTTCTAGATATGCTTTGGAGATCTAGAGCTGGGCTATAGCATTCGTTTGGAGCGAAGAATCAAGCAGCTCACTAGATCACGTCCGCACTACTCGCCGCCATTATTCCGCTTATTATTATTATTATTTTTATTATTGACACACAGTAAAATACATTTTTACATGATTTTCTGGTATAAACAGCCCCAGTCAAGCTTTGACCTAAAGCCTCAGACTTACAATCTACAAAGTTGTCACAAAGTTGTCTATCACAATAGGGACCACTATCACCTTGTCCACCTTCCAAACTCTTGAAATTTCTCTTTTTAGATCTTGATATTTAGTTATCTTTTCCAATTCTTTTTCTTTAACACGAGCATCTGCTGGACATGCTATATCAATAACATAGCATTGCTTTTCCTTGTAATTTAACAACACGATGTCAGGTCTACGATGTTTTATTTCTTTATCAGTTTGGATATTAAAGTCCCATAATAGTTTCACCTCTTCTGTCTCTATGACGCTTTCAGGACTATGCTCGTACCATTTGTCAGCGTTTGGTATACCATTCATGTGCGATAGCTCCCAATGAATCACTCGTGATACGTTATCGTGACGTTTTTTGTAGTCGTTCTGTGCTAGCTTTGAACATTCACATATCACATGATTAACCGTCTCGTCTTTTTCACCGCATAATCTACAAAGTGGCGATACATTTTGTTTATCAATCTTTGCTTTAATGGCGTTCGTTCTTAGTGACTGATCTTGAGCTGCTGTTATCAAGCCTTCTGTTTCTTTCTTCAGATCTCCTTTCCTTAACCAGTCCCAGGAAGCTTTGTCTCGTATATCTCCCGTCTGTCTAAGTATTTGACCATGTAACGCTTTATTTGTCCATCTGTCAGTTCTTTCCTGTTTTCTCTTCTGCATAGTAACTTTTACACTCTCTGCATCATCATCACGCAGTACTGTTTCACCTCTACATGCAGTCATCAAGGAATCAGTATGTGACGCAACGTACTTTGCCAGTGTCTTTTCCTCCGTTCGTACACAATCCTCCACACTTACTAAACCACGACCACCACCATCTCTTGGTAGATACAAACGGTCTACATCTGCACGTGGGTTCAACATTCCATTCATTGTTAAAAGTTTCCTAGTCTTTCTATCCATCTTTACGAGTTCATCTTTGTTCCAGTTAACAACTCCAGCTCCATATCGCATAACCGGTACAGCCCATGTATTGATCGTTGCCATTATTCCGCTTATTATTATTATTATTATTATTATTATTATTATTATTATTATTATTATTATTATTATTATTATTATTATTATTATTATTATTATTATTATTATTATTACAAATAACTCCCTTCCTCAGTTTAAGAAAGTCTGGTCACTAGCACAATGTAAACTACCAAAAAACATCTACAACTTTACCATCCGTTACATAAATAACACTCTTCCCACACGTAAAAATTTGGTTAAATGGGGCATCTCTTCATCTTCAGATTGTTCTCTGTGCTTACAACCAGAATCAATTCTTCATGTTGTTGCTGGTTGTAGTTCCTACCTAAATCAGGGTCGGTATACTTGGAGACATAATTCTGTCTTGCAGTTTATCGCAAACTCTTATTCAGCAATCAAAGACGTCATCCTGTATGTTGACCTGCCTTCTTTCAACTCCCCTTCAATTATCACTGGAGATAGTCAACGACCAGACCTCTTGATAACCACTTCAGACAAACATCTATATATACTCGAACTGACCGTTGGACACGAAACTAACTTAGAGAAAAACTTATTGAGAAAACAAACTAAGTACAAAGAACTATTTTCTTCTAATAACAATGATTTCAAAAATATTAGCTTCATAAATTTGTCAATCAGCGCTTTAGGAATTTTTTCTAAAGAATCTACAACGTTTCTTGACATGCTGGCTGATCTTGGTTTTGACGATAAGACCTCCAAGTATATCATCAAGAGTATTTCAGCTATTTCGATAAGGTCAACATATTATATATTTTGCTGTAGGAACAAGGAATGGCCAAATCCTGAATTACTTAGCTATTAGTTTTTTTTTTCTTCTTTTTCCTCAAACTATTTTCTTCATATCGATTCAAGTAGCAAATTGTAAACTGCCTAGGTAATAGTGAGGTTTACAGTTGTATGTGCAAAAATATGAAATAAAAGTTTACATTATTATTATTATTATCATTATTATTATTATTATTATTATTATTATTATTATTATTATTATTATTATTATTATTATTATTATTATTATTATTTTGTTAATAGTGATATACAAAAGGGATTTACACCAAACATGTCTGGAACATTAGAACACACTTCACAAATGGCCAACATCATCAACAAAGCACGCATAAAACAACGTTCAGTCGTCATCACACTCCTTGACCTCAAAAATGCATTCGGCGAAGTTCATCACAATCTTATCCAATCTGTACTCACTTATCATCACGTCCCTGATCAAATCAAAAACATGGTCAAGAGTTTATATACTGATTTTAAAACTTCCATAATAACATCTGATTTCTCTACTCCATTTATAACTGTGGGTCGCGGAGTTTTACAAGGTGACTGTCTAAGTCCTTTACTTTTTAATATGTGTTTTAACACATTTATTCAGCATATTAAAGACGAACGCTATCGCCAATTTGGTTTTTCTTTTAGTCTTCTAAATCCACTCCACTGGTTTCAATTTGCTGATGACGCTGCAGTAGTTAGTAGTCTTGAATCCGAAAATCAACATCTTCTAAATCGCTTTGTTCTTTGGTGTAAATGGTCAGACATGTTAATTAGAGTGGACAAATGTTGCACCTTTGGCATTAAAAAAATCATCACTAAATCAGTTCAATATTTACCCAAACTAATCATCAACAATGATCTTGTCCCGCGTGTAAAAATGGGCGAATGTTTCAAGTACCTTGGACGTTATTTTGATTTCCAAATGTCAAATGAAAACCACAAGACTGAACTAAGTAATCTGGTTAATAGCCTAATGACAGACATCGACAATAAACCACTACATCCTAAAAATAAACTACTCCTCTACAGTCGTTATGTTCTCTCCAAAATCAGCTGGCACTTTACTGTTTGTGACCTCCCTAAAACGTGGGTCATCCAGAACATTGACAACACCGTATCTCACTTTATACGCAAGTGGTTAGATATTCCCGTATCTGGAACTCTCAGTAATGCATTTCTTCCCTGTTCTAAATTTGGTTTAAACATATGCCCACCTTCCGTAAAATTCACTCAATGTCAAACAGTACTTCGCAAGGCCTTGAAAACCTCAAAAAATGCTGACATACGACATCTTTGGAAATCCACAAATGAACACACCAACATCCAGTACGATATTTTTAAAACAACTAAAGAAGTGATTAAGACTTTCCATTCAGAACAAGAACATAAATTAGATAATGACTTGATATCTCAAGGTTTCTTCTTCATTAATGTCACCAAATACTCCCTATCAAAATTAAATGGCTTATGGTCATCTATGCAATCTAACCTTCCCAAGAATATCTACAACTTTACCATTCGCTACATAAATAACACTCTTCCAACAAGAAAAAACCTTGCAAAATGGGGTATCTCTTCTTCGCCCGATTGTTCATTTTGTCTTTCTCCTGAATCTCTTCTCCACGTTGTCAGTGGATGTCAACACTACCTTGATCGCTTTACATGGCGCCACAATTCCGTCTTAAACCTCAACGCATCATCACTAAAGCCTCTTGACAACATTGCACTATATGTCGACCTTGATGATTATAACAGCCCCTCAATTATAACTGGAGAAAGTTATCGTCCTGATTTGATTTTGAAAACGCCTGAAACACTTTATGTACTGGAACTTACAGTTGGATTTGAATCTAACCTTAAAAACAATGCTGAACGAAAAAGGAAAAAATATAGAAATCTAATGAATGATTTAAGTAGTGATTACCAACAAGCTAAATTTATTAATCTTTCAATTAGCTCCCTTGGAGTATTTTCTGATGATTGTTCTACATTTGTTGATTTTCTAAAAAATTTAAATTTTGATACTAAACAACAAAAATATGTAATAAGGAAAATGATGAGTATTGCAATTCGATCAACCTATTACATTTTTTGCTGCCGTAATAAAGTCTGGGATAACCCCGACTTAATGAGATTTTAACTTCTAATTGTTTTTGTTGTAAATAATGATGTTTATTAGTGTTGTTTTTATTGTGTATTTGTAATCGATTCAAGTAGCAAATTGTAAATTACCTTTAACAAGTGAGATTTACAATTGTAAATGGAAAAACAAAATAAAGTTTTCATTATTATTATTATTATTATTATTATTATTATTATTATAACTAAAATAATAATGATAATGGCAACTTGATGATGACAACTAAAATGTTGATGATAATGATAATGATGACGCCAACGATGGTGGTGATTATGGTGATTTGATTTGTTTTGGTGATTTGTGGCCTAGGCACCATGGACCTCTGGCTTAACGTCCTTATCTGAGAAGATGTGAAATTCTAACCTTTTGCAGATGTAATTACAAAGGCAGCAATTTCTCCTCAATTATTTTAACACTGATTGTTGATCTGGCCAGGGGGATTGAACCAGTGACCTCCCACATGATAAACTGGCACTCAACCAACTAAGCCAAACTGGGCTACGGTTCTTTGATTCTCATGATGATAACAGCTCCATTGATGGTGATGAAGATGTCTGTGGTGGTGATGATAATGGCAACTTCATGGTGATGATAATGTAGATGATTAAGAATGTGTTGACTAAAGATCAATGTTAATTATCAATGATAATGATGTTTCTTCAGAATTCACACACTCGTGCAACTCTTTTATTACTGGCACAACATATCAAACAATTGAATGAATGGTGTTTGCGCAGAAACCCTGTGTTTTTACTCGTGCCCAGGCCTCTGGCACGAGTATTAAAATGCAGAGAGTTTTTTTTTTCGCTGTTAGAAATTTAGGCATGTTCAGACAAGTTCCATCAGGTCTAATTACTCGTGCCCTGGCCCTTACCCTCCCCTCCCCTTCTACAACAGTAACTCTATCCTCCCCCGACTAAATAGAAACTTACGACTGTGGACGTTTGGCTAATAATTATCCTGAACCGTATGGTCCTCTACAATTTTTTTCAGCAAAACGTGTGGGAATATTATAAAAATTAGGTAAACCTAATAGCGGAGCTCCGATGAACTTTTTATTCAATCATTCATTCTTTCATTTGTTCATTCACTACGAATTATCAAATTCTTGATCATTTTTTTTTTTTTTTTGCTGTTATTTTCTTTTCATGATCAAATAATCATATAATCAATTGAAATACACAAAGCTTTATGCATGCGACAACATTTTATTATACGCAAAAATGCAAAAATATGTTGTTATGCATGGTAAAAATAGCACTTGTCAATTAAAATTGATTGTCCAATGAGAAGTAAGAAAAGCACTTAGATGGCTTCTTTGAGTTGTAAACAAATTCCCCGCGCGCTTCTCGCTTTACGCTCTTTCACGTTTGAAAAAAAATGTTATAACAATATCGACAAAAATTTCACTTTTCCGGTGAAATTTGAAATGAATTACTTATAGGTAATCTAGCTATCTAAAACGGTTGTGAATTTTTAATTATCAAATGTGAATACTGCGTAATTAAAATATAGCTAGTATGAAGTTTTGAAATTTTAAGTTGCAGATGAGTACACTGACGAATTCATACAAGCGTTTTATTTTCAATAACAAATCAAAGAATTACAAAAATCAAATTAAAAAAACCCACACACATAAAGATATCAACGATGGGTAAATATCTTACAAAAACAAGTGAATATAATTATTGCAAACTGCTTTCATGTGGATGGTAAAAAAAAAATTCATTAAAGATCGTCAAAAAATGTAAACATACCGGCGCCACGTTTCTTGTCCTGTACTGTCACTTTTCCACTGAACTCAGTTCTGATTACAATAAGCTTGTTCATGTTTTTAGAATTTTAAAAGTAGAAAAAAAACATTTTCACCGCCCTTAAAAAGTTTACACAGTTCAACTGAACGGCGATGGCAAGCTCGTGTTGCTCGATCACACATTGTACTAAATTTGCATTTCCATCCACTCCATGAATTGGCAGTCCTACTTTGTTGACAAACATCTTGTGTGAAAAGTTTTTTTGTCCTGAATAGTTGATAAATCTGCATTGATCCTACAGCTCTCCGTGGTATGACAGGGGCGGCGGAACAGTAACAGCCATGGGGGGGCACTATAATCCCCCACCCCTCCCCTCCCCTCCCCACCTCCCACCCCAAAATTACAAAAAAATTTTTAACTGTGTCAACTCAAGCATTAATGTCTTTTAACCAATATTTTGTGGGGGGGCCGAGCCCCCCCAAAATATTTTGTGGGGGGGCCCGTGCCCCCCCGGCCCCCCCGGTTCCGCCGCCCCTGATGAATATTCCGTAAAAATTGATGAATGAACAGAGTGAAATCAAAAATCTTCGTGAGTCGTCTTTTGAATTGCTGCAAATGCAGCGCATATTTGTTTTGTTTTTGTTTTTATGAAAATTTGTCGCCGTCGATTTTACTTTTAAAAGTAGATTAGTCGATAAGTAAGTGACTGAAAAACGCCACGAAGAATCCATGAAGAGTACGGCCTTTTTTACCATCTGACAAAGTTGTCAAATAAACTCTTCCAGAAAATCTCCAGCTTTGAATGACTATTGAATGAATTATGACAGCTCTGCATGACTGTACATTTGGATGGTTAAAAACAGCTCCATGAGCGACTTTTACTTATTTTGTCAGTGAAAATATTTTGAAGTAGATTTTCATCGTTGAATCGTAGTTATCTTTCTTCTTCACGCCGCGGTCTTTGTTTCTCTTTCTCGGTCAAATCTCTTCAAGCTGTCAGCTTAGCTTTACCATTTTCATGCTCTTTTTAATTGTCAAGTGTAGAAATACATTTTGTAGAAAAATTTTAGTGAACTGCATCCGATCAAACTGCAAAAATAATGATTGTATTGGCGCCCACTAAAACTGGTCAGCAAATTTGCGCGTGAGTGTACACGGACGGACGACGTACGGACGGACGTTGTACGTATTTTCGAATTCCGGGCTTCCTGCGGTCGATTTCAAATGAGCTCCATGGTTTACCATATTTTCTTAATTATGGTGCTCCGCTTGCGCGGGCCTTCGGCCCGCGCGGAGCTCCGCTATAATTTCTAACTCCAATAAAAATAATAAAAAAACGTCTAATACCGAATCAGTTTTGTTCTTTATACAAGAAATTACGATAGTTAGACTCTATTGTTCTTTTTATGCTGTCGTTCGCAAAAATACTCCTGTTGAATTTGTTTATTTTCTTACACTTGCACATGCGCAATGTCATGGATTATTCGAAATGTCGACAAAACAAACTGCAAAATAGTATAAAATACAGTAACTTGTTCAAAAATAAGAGATCTAACTAGCAGTACATTTATAGGTTCGATTTTAGTAACATTTGTTTTGTTTACACGACGTTTGTTCCCTATGTTACTCGTCGTTTGACCGTGGGAAGCTAGTTAATTACGAAACGAGAATCAGTTGTGACTAGGCGTTCCTTTTCTGTCAGAAGAAGAGGGAAGAAGATTGGTAGCTAGTAAATCAACCACGAGGGATTTTTTTATCGATCTGGATCTGGATCGTTCAATTTATTTTTGCGGGCGATGATTATCTTTGAAGGTAAATCAAACCATGATAACACCCCTTCCTGGCAGTGAAAAACGAAGAGACCAACATGGTCGCCACTCTGTCTTAGCAGCAAATTAACGAAGAGAGCGACAGTGTGCTCGATCTGACTACGTTTAATAAGCAAAAAGTGTATAAGAAATCTGCTAGAGATAATTGCATGTTGTTGATTCGTGGCTGGATGTATAAGGTAACTCTTTTTTGCTGTTATTAGTATATTCGGTATTGAGTTGAATGTAAGAAAATTTAATCTATTAAAATACCTTGCAAAATGTTTGTAAAAATAAAATCCATATTGTTGTAAAACAAAAACTCAGTTTTTGCGTGAATTACATTTTTTTATTATTGTTACCCTTGTTATGTCATTTTCACTGTCAAGTTGTTGATTTTTTTTCAATTTATTCTTATCTTTAAAATGTTTAAATATGCTTTATGTCATATATGGACTCCATAAAGCATATTTTAATGAGTTGTTTCCAAATGTACAGTTTTATATGTGTTTGTCAGTAACTGGACATATGGGATATATTGGCCTTATTTTTATGGTCTATATTCAGAAGAAATTCCTAAAACCGGGAATGGAATAAGGCAGTAGGTTTACATGATTACCGAAAAAATAAAATTAAAATGACTTTCCTTCCTTCCCAACTTTGTTTTGTTTTGTCTTGTTTTTTTGTTTCTTGTTTTTTGTTTTTTCTTCTTCAGTTTTTTAAGAAACCTCTGTTCTTGGGCACGAGTAAACCCTGAATTCAGGGTCTAGTTTAAATTATGGGCTTTTTTCATGAAACCGAGGCTGCAAAGTTGATCAAATGTGACAGACATTTTTTGGATTCTCTACAATATCTGGCAGTTTTCTCTAACTTAAAGCCTTTAACGCTAAGAAAAACTGCAAAAAAGAGTTCAAGCGTACTTCCAATTAAGGTAAAATTTACCAAATATGGTTAAACAAAATGGCCGATCGAACAGCAATTTCGCTATAGCAATTCTTGGATATGGAATAACACCAATCACCATCATCATGAATGTTACTATTGTACTTGATACCTGTTACGCCACAAAATGTAATAACTCATACAAAATGTTATATTAACGCAAAATGTAATACCTTCTGCCACAAAATGTAATAACTGCTCTAACGCAAAATGTAATAAGTTTTGACGCAAAATGTAATAACTGCTCTAACGCAAAATGTAATAAGTTTTGACGCAAAATGTAATAACTCTGTTTAACGCAAAACGTAATTACTTTTGACGCAAAATGTAGTAACATCAGAAAAGTAAACATATTTTTTAGAAATGAGGAAAAAATAAAAGGAACGACGATATATAGGTTGGGCGACTAGTATAGAAAGCACAATGACAGAATGGCATCAAACAGACTGCACATGTCACAAAACCCATGCACCTTGTCATCCCAAGTAGAATCAACAGATAAATAATAGGTGCATTATTTTCCAACGGATACTGGCAAATATTACACAAGAGCGCGCTCGTGGTCAATAATATCATTCTCTGAGGACTTCTTCACTACACAAAAAAATAATATTAAAAAATAGTAGTCGCGAACAGCCAGGATACTAATTGTATGTAATATAAATGTAATATTACGTTTTGCGTCAAAAGTTATTGCATTTTGCGTTAGAGCAGTTATTACATTTTGTACCAAAAGTTATTACATTTTGCGTTGTTATTACATTTTGTGTGAGTTATTACATTTTGTGGCCTAACGGACACCTAAATCTGAACATGCTCTATAAGCAAAGACAAAAATAATACATATCAAATAGAAACAAATAAAATAAATCTCAATCTACAGGCGAAAATAATAAGATTAATAAATAAACAAACAAACAAATCATTCAAGCACGGTTGAATAAATAAAATATAAGAATGAATGAATAAATAAAAAATAAATTTTAATGAAAGATAGATATTAAGCCGTTCTTTTATGTGGAAATAGAGGAACAGTAGTCCAGTTTCAAGTTCTTCATTGCTCAGGCTAAGCCTCAATTGAAGGTAAATTAGCAAGTCGAGACAAAATCCTTGGTATTTATATTGTTTTTGGATTGGTGCATTCCCACGGGATGTACCTCGTACAAAAGAATATATCACATACTATCGAGGCTTAGCCCAAGCAATGAAGAACATGAAACTGGACTATTTCTGTGTCATGTGATCCAGACGATCTGGCGATTTTTTTAAAATTATATTATCAGCTTAATGCTCACTTTCTGTTCTGAGCTCACATCTATTGAAGGCTGCATTTCACTCATAGACACTGAATTCAGCATCGGCCATTGCTTTATCTTTCTCTCTTTCATGGAACAATATGTCTTGGTTCAAATTTCGGTTGGATATAGACGAACTTTCATCACTGAGTAAGGCTTATTCCTTAATTTTGACATCGTTCAACTAGACTAGACATCACTCAAGGCTGGAGTTAGGTAGTCTTTATTGTCACATATATACAAAACTATAACAGTCAACTATTATACAGATATCCTATGTAAATCAAACCTGACATGTCCAATTGACATGTGCACAAACCCAAAAAGTGGGGAATCAAAACAAAACTAGTGTATATGGTGGTGTTGTAGTATAGACTTGCAGAGCAAGTTAGCCGACTTAAGTCTAATAGTCAGCGGCATTGTCAAGTAAATAAGTATGGTGTCAGACCGCCAGTCCCCTAATGCCTTAATCAACTCTAAGGGAATGCCTGACTGGTAGGCAAAGGAGGCTCCCCCTCTACGGAATGAGTGACCTGCATAGGAATCAGGGGGGACCCCTACCTCTGCGAGATGCTTGCGGAGCTTTGTTACGAACATGTTTAAAGTGAAGCAATGGGTGTTGTGTTGTGATGTGTTGTGTTGTCTGACCATGAGAAAGCTTGGCTGTTGGTCGGTGCAGTGGTGGTGAATTCGAAAGCATGCTTGGTGGCTGTAGTAGGACACAAAATGCTATGGGGGATACAAGGTATGGGAATATGAACCAGCCTTTCCCTAAACTGGATGGTCTTGCTCCACCGGATAGTTATGAGTATACCCCAGCTGTGAATGTGAAAGTCAGCTTTAGTTAGTTGTTTAGAGTGATCAAAGTCGCTGTGAGACGTAGGCAATAGATGTGCTTTGCGAAACATGCCAAAGAAAGCAACAATGCATATAGCCCAGAAGCTAGAATCAAAGCTAGAGGTGAAATTAAGAGATGAGTGAATACTTGTTAGAATGGCTGGCGTTATGGGTAACTTTTGGGCTGGGGGGGTACCCACCACCGTGTTAATGCCTGTTAGAAGTGATTTTAGTGGCCAGTTATTAAGCAGGGGGTTAGGTAGTCCGAACTCTTTGCGCAGAATCCCAATGATGTTGAGATAGCACCTAATAGATGACGGTTTTAGAGACCTAGCAAGGAATGCAGCATATTGGAGCAGGTGGTTAGGGTGGATAGGGACTGGTGCGTATCCCATGAAGTCGCAGAACCGCATGTACGTTTGTAGGTGTGTCTTGTAAGTCTTCTTGAAAGATTCAGCAAAGAGATGTTCACGGTACTGATGTATTTCACTTTCGAGTTGGCGGGCCATTTCTGAAGCTGGTGCATCTGGAAGAGACGTAAAGGTGGCTTTCAGTTGACATATGTTTGTGTAATTCCATGCTGTTTAAATCCACGTCGGGCATTATTTCACGGAGTTGAGAGTGAAAAGCGATAACATGACTCGGTTCATGTAGTCGGGAGATAGCATCTGCTAGTTTGTTTCTGGTCCCTTCGATATATACTGCGGTGATATGAAAGTTATAATGCGCTGAGAGCCAGAAAAGGGTGCGTAGTTCATACATGATACGTGCATTGGCTGTGGTTCCCTTGTTGATGATTGCTACAGCGGCCTGGTTATCACTGTGTATGATTATACGTTTGTTTTCCCATTGGTGGCCCCATCGCTTCGCTGCGAGAATGATAGCCAAGGTCTCTTTGTGCGTGATATGGAGGTCTTCCCATGGTGGGCTGTCAATGGAAAAATTGTGGTAGAACCAGTCCCCCCTGAAGAACCCCCCTGCGGCAATGGGGCAGGCATCTGTTATAACGTCGAGAGTAGGGATGTTATCCAAGAACATCTGTGTACCATTAAATGTGTGTAGAAACTGTACCCACCATGCTATGTCATGGGAGAACCCGGGGGGAGGTCTGTGACGTCCTGAGTCGGGTAGGTTATTCATTGCATCTATGATTCGGCGCAAAAATGTACGTCCGCCAAATACCACCCTGCAAGCCCAGTTGAGTTTCACTGCTAGGCGTTGGAGCTGTTTCTTGGTGACGCAATATTTGTTCTGGAAGTTGAGAAGGACATTATAGCAATCCTTGAGCTTGTCTTCCGGTAGGGTCATCGAACAATTGTTAGTATCAAGTTGCACGCCAAGAAACGTTAACCTTTGGGAGGAACAACCTTATCTTATCTTTGTCTTTCTCTCTTTCATGGAACAATAGGTCTTGGTTCAAATTTCGGTTGGATATAGACGAACTTTCATCACTGAGTATCTCAATTCCGCTGTAACCCACGAGCGAATCATGTGAAGGCTTATTCCTTAATTTTGACATCGTTTAAGTTAACATCAATCTAAGGAAGAAGTATTTGGATAGAGCAAGAACTCATGTAGGAAATGATTTACTGGCTTGTTCGAGAATGTTTTGGTTTTTGGTTGTTTTGACTGATTTAGATTAGGTCAGCGGGCTTTTTGAATGTGCACGTGAATCTTCTCTTGTTCAAAATGGCGGATTATTTGGAGTAAGTGGAAATTCCCAAAAATTATGCATTTTAACAATTGTTCCCATGGAATCTAAAAGTTTTGATGCTTGTGTTTGTGCTTTTATTTATGTTTATTAAATAAGGACATCACAAGACAAATATGTACTAAGGTGATGTGTTAACACAACCCTTGGTTATTAATTGTTAAAAAAAAAGAAAAAATACACACAATTGGAATAGCAAGTTAGAAAACTGCAGCTATGTAAGATCTACCAAATGCACAGTTGGGCTTCCTGTGTAGAGTGAAGACAAAAAAGAAGGGCCATTTTGACTTTTGTGGATTCTGTTATGTGGAGTATTTATTTTCTTTGTAACCGCTACTTGTTTTTCGTGTTTGATGAGGGCTTAATTATATGTCTGGTCAAAATATTGTCATAATATGATCACAAGCATGTCCCCAGGACCTCTCTTTTTGCTAATGACTAAGATTACAGTGACCATTGCCACCACCTTGTCAATTGCAAGAAAAGGGACGCTGCAATCGAGGTTGATGATCAAGATAAAAACAGGGATGGAGGAACATTTTTTCAATTTGGGGGGGGGCTAAGCTTCTTTTCTTATCCACTCTCCCCACCCCTATCATTTATCTCCCTCAAATAATTTAAAATATAATCAATCTCGGAAAGTCTCCCTGCTCCGCTGTCCCTGAGAAAGTAATGCTTGCTATTTCTATTCATTATTTATTCATATATCTGTCGGTCTGCATTACTATACTATTTCTTTGCATTCTATAGATATATAATTTCTTTCTTTAAAACGTCGTTTTCGAAGGACAGTTCACATGCTGGTATGGGTTTCCTGTGTTTTTACAACGATGCTTCTTGGGTAAAATTTTATGTTCCGCCATTAGAAGCTTCTCAACAGTCAACGGGCTTCTCTTTTGAGGAAGAGTTAGCCGGAAATAACTATTTAATCTAACAGTTTGTCCTTGGTATTGCTGTTCCTTCACAGGAAAGACATTTAATATAAACAGGAGACGATGGACGAAAAGAAAATATAAAGTAAGTTTATTGCAGTGGAGCCACTCGACCATGAACACTTGTCCGTTTATTTAGCTTTTTATATTCTAAAGCCCGATTTACACGGTGGGATTTGTCGCATGCGATTTGTAGTACAACCTCGTTCCCAGGGCCCCTCTTCTCGCAAGATGGCGGACGCTCGAAGAAAGACACAGGGGCCGGTTCCTAGAAAGACGGATAACTCTATCCTAGGGATAAATATGAGCTATCCTTAGGATAAAGTTATTCTAGGGATAAATTGTGTTCCTGAAAGCACGGATAGCTTTGTCCCAGGGATAAATCTCCGATAAAGTTATCCCACCTCCCGAACCTAGGATAAATTGCTATCCTAGGGATAAGTGAACTAAGCCTCGACGTTTTTGTGACATAAATACAATTCAAACAACTATTAAAACGATTGAAAACTTAATTCTAACCTTAGATTTAATCAAGCAACAGAAACTCGATTTACAACCAAATACAAGACCAAATTGCTCGTTTTCTTTCATAGTTTCGACGTTTTTCGCTAGTGAATTTTTCTTTTCGCTTGAATTAGTTTGACGGGAAATTGATTTTGTATATTTATTCTTATAAAGTCCATCGCGTTTTTTTCGGTCTAATTTGAGTTCCCTTTATAAAACAATGTCACACAAACGATTTCTGTTTTACTTTTATATTTGTTATAATTTTCATTTGCCGGGTCACAGTTAGCCCGATGAAATGTAAACAAAGCGCGGCCGCGTCTCATTTTCCCGCCGTTGAAAACCGGTTTTTCCCCGGTTTAACCAGAGAATAGCGAAGTTATCCTACGGATAACTATCCTTTGGATAAAAACTGCTTTCAGGAACCGAATTTTATCCCTAGGATAGCTGTCCCTCGGATAGGGGATTTATCCCTAGGATAGCGCTTATCCTAGGATAAAGTTATCTGTCTTTCTAGGAACCGGCCCCTGGCAAACAGTGCTTTATGACGGATTCTGATTGGCTCGTTCTTACATGCCTTCTGATTGGACAAAATAATAAACATGATTAATAAACAGTTTGCAGTGGGAGTTTCACAAATAAACAAAAGTGCATTTTATTAAAATCCATTTTAAGTAGACAATGAAAAACTAAGGAACACATCATAACCATATAAACATATTTAAGTTTTCATAGTTATTTTTCCAGCTGTCAGACGATGACCAGTTGATGCGGTATTGCACAAGTAATTTCAAATATATTAAACCGTTTAAAACACTAGGTACCAATCAAAAAATAAATCAATCATGTACTTTATTACAAGTTTTTATTACAAGTTTTTATCATTTTCGATTTACAGATATATGTATGTCCGGTCCGCAGTTAGTTAATTACCCACAGGCGGAAGACTGAAAAAAATATAAGAAACTATTCTAGCATATACATCTATACATCGTAATTTAAATCGTTTAAGCACATAATTCTATAGCTCGTACTACTGTATTAAACCTGATTACGAAGATCCATTAAAATGTTTTTGTATCCCTCGATCATATCTTGTGTGGCCAACTGTTTTCTTTTTCAATCGGATTAAAAACATCTCTGAAAAATAATTCAAGCGAAGTAATCGCTAGTCAACACGACTTTGTTGACCATTTAGTTTCAGTTTTTGACATGGTTACCTGGGTTTTTACCGTTCTCTTTTATATCAACTTGAATTTTCCATAGTCGTCTCTCACAAACATTTTCAAAACACTGTACCGCCATTTTGGCCCAAAATCACGTGACAATAAAATACTCCAAAAATCTTGGAGTATTTGACCACGTGACAAACCACTGTTTGCCAGGGTCTTTCTTCGAGCGTCCGCCATCTTGTCAATAGCGAAGAAGAGGGGCCCTGGGGACGAGGTTGTTTGTAGTATACAACTAGTCGTAACTTCTCAAACTGGTCGCTCGCGCTCTAAAACGTGTTTTAGAATGTTCTACGACTAGTTTTAGAAGGTTTTGAACCTCACGACTAGTCGTATACTACAAATCGCACGCGACAAATCGTACCGTGTAAATCAGCCTTAAGCTTTCTACTGCTTCAAATTCTCTGAAAAATGCACTGAGTTATCAAAATTCAAATTGATTCACTCAAAGGATGCATGTAAAAAAAAGAGTCAAAAAAGCACAGAGTGTTCACGGTTCGAGTGTCTGTAAAATTTCAGTCATGCCAATGGAATGTAATCAAGATTTTTGCTACTTGTGATCACAAACCCTAATACACCGAGTTATAATTCTGTAATTTATTTTGTTATTATATAATTTTACATATGATATAACATTGAATCGAGTTTGTGTGAGTTTTTCCTAAAATTCATGTGGTTTTTCAAAAGAAAGTCTGCAAAAACGGCGATAAACATTCGTCTTTCAAAGGTCAATTTTGAGTAAAAACTATCTGTACAAAGCAACACTTTATTTTGTTTTCCATTAATACATAGTTGATTACCGGCCGTCTCGTGAAATACATTTAGTCACTGTGTTGAAATCTGGAGTATTTGACAGTGAAACACAATAATAACAATAACGTCAGTAATAGAATGTCATGAGGTATACACCTAATGTCAGATTTCCATATGAACATCATTATCACTGACGAATTGAAAATTCTTATTTTTTTCTTCACATAATAATTGAAGTAAAAACTATGTTTTCAGTTGTGCTTGATCACTATGATCACTTCAATAATTCAAAAATTGTATAGTGTATTTTTATTACTTCTATTGTAAAGCGATGTTGGCTTTTTATAGAATTGTTTCTATAGAAAATAAAGATTTATTATTATTATTATTATTTATGATCACTCAATTTGATCGATGGGATGGAATTTGAGTGATCCCAGTAGTTTTGATAGAATCTCTTGTCGCTTGTTGTTCACTTTCCATATTGAGTGACTGTACATTCATCTTGGTTTTTAACTGATGAATTTTAGTTATATCAACTATATGGTATGCATGACTATACACCATGAAAAATAATCAATCCAGACACCTTTTCATTGCACTTCTTTTGTTTATTACTTTGATAATAATGAGTAAATATTATATATGCCTCGATGAATTCTTACTAAGTTCCTAACTAGTTACTAATAGTGTTAAATAGTTAAGATTTGTTTGACTGATTTCAGTCCTATACAATTAGGTCAGTTTTGAACTATAATGCCCTGGCGTGATAACAACAGTCAACTAACTTTGAAGCATTTTACATCTATTGCAACATCTTACATTAGAGCAAATTCCCGTATTGCACTTTTTAATGCTGATGAGTTCAGAATATGCTAATCACCTACTAGTCATCTTGTAAAACCACCGCGAAAGTAGAAAAACTCAACTCAATCCCAAACTTACTGCTACGTACTGACAGTTTTGTTTGACTTTGAAAAATTGGTGAAAACTGTTTTAGTTGAAGATACAGCTAGAAGTACAAAATGATTAGCATATTCTGAAATCATTAGCATAAAAAAGTGTGATACATGAATTCGCTCTATTCTGATCTTATGAGGTTCATTGTCTCATATTGAAACAGGCTTGGTCTTGGTTGGCTTGTTATAGCCTTCTCAATGCTTTTTTTTTTTGCCAAAACTCGACTTTAAACTCATTTGAAGCCCCACTTGAACACACATAATTCTTTGTAGGTGCAAATCTGTCATAATAAATGTTTCAAATTTTTGTTGGCAATTTTTGTTAATTTTATGAAGAAGAGAATGTTTAAAAGCAATCGATTTCACTCAATGAATTCTCTGACATTCCTGTGAGTCATAGATGTCCAATACAAGACATGATCAGTCACTTTAACTTGCACAAAATCAATATATAACATATCCTACTTTTCTAATTTGGTTTAATTGATCATTCTTGTTACAGTGAGAACACTCGAAGCAACACTTTATGCTTTTTTGATACTTTTTTAACATGTATGCTTTGAGTGAATCAATTTGAAAAAAATTCATTTTGATAACTCAGTACATTTGAGTTCAGTCTTACCTTTTTAGAGGGTTTAAAGCAGTAGAAATCTAAGAATATAAAAAGTTAAGTAAAGACAAGTGTTCGTGGTTCCAGTAATATTATATAATGTACAATAATTTCATAAATCTCTTGTTTCCACAAATTTCACATTCCATGAGTTGCATTCTTATTATATATTTGTATTTGTGTTGCCTGAAAACCTTTGTGAAATGGGTTGTATTTTTACACAACCAAGTTTCCTTATAAGCCATTTATTCAGATTTGTTTTTTAACAGGTTTTGTAGTTGTGCAGAATTTTGCAAAGTGAAAGCTGTTTCTGAGTTTATGTAGTTCACAAATGTAAATAAAATATATAAGTAAATTTTTACACATCTCATCCATAGCTGGTTGTTGTGATGGACACTCACATTCACGACTCAAATTTCCAATTGGCTAATTATATAGAACCACAGAAAACCCAATCAACAACAGCAACAAAGATATTTATTGTCTCCATGTAAATGACATTTACATGGGCTTACAGCAAAAACCATTTGAGCGTTTAATGAGAACATTTTGATGGTTTCTTTAGACAATTTAAATCTCCCGTTGTTATGTGAGATGTCAAATGTTTCTAGGTGCGGAACCATCACAAGAGACTTTTCATTGGTTTACGAGTAAAACAATGTCTGATCTCCTTGGAAAAACGACATTTAATTGAGTAAAAAGACGTCCAAACAAATGATCCAAACGTTAACATTAAACGCTCAAACGGTTTTTGCTGTATGATGTTAAAATTAAATTTGTGATTTTGCCATTCTCTTCCCCTTACTGTGAATGATTAGTTTTTTGATAATTGTTTTCCTTCGAGACATTCATGAATTTATTTTTGCTTAATTTGTCAATTTTTTTTATTTTTTATTTATTATTAAGTGGAATTTTTTTTATTTCACAGAGAGTCCACTCTTGATTTACATATCTTATTTCTTCAATCGATTAGTTGAGTTCTTTTGTCGAATGTTTGATGAGAAAGTGTATTTTGTCCTCACTCTTAGACTTACAGAGGGGACAGATTCTCTCTGTTTTTTTATATGGGCGCAAGTATCTTCCCCTGAATAAGATCTGCTACTAGGGTATATAGGAGTAACCACATGTGCTCTTTGAACGACTTTAATTTGATATAAGCCTGCCTAGCCATGTGTTGCCAGCCCTAACTACACAGGTAGACAAAGGATTTGAGGGTTTCAATATCACTGAGTTTTTCTGCTCTGAATTTACAATGTGATGTTTAATCTCTTTTATTCACATTTTCAGGAACATGGCAACATCCAAGTGGACAAAAGAAACAGATGAAAAGATTCACTATACCAAACTGTGTCGCCTTCTTTATGATGGAGGAACATTAGCTGTTAAGACTGTGTTTGATAAAAGAGTTCCACCAGTATATTTAACTTCAACACTTACTGCCGACAAACACATACTGCTAAAGCTAAAGAAGCCAAAAGGAAAAGTACTAAGTCAAGATCAGTGGGACCTACTGTATCCTCCAAGTGGTGCCTGCCCTAAATCTGAAGACTTTGACATTACTTTACTATTTGTTCTATTGAGAAACATTTGTGGCCTTACCCCACCAGCCACAGGGTGGGATGCCTCACCAACAACAACAGATACATCGCTTGAAGCCAACCTTGCCAGAATAAAGTATTACAGAAACAAAGTTATAGCTCATAGTTCCAAGGCTGAAGTTGGTGGCCCTGATTTTGAGACTTACTGGAATAATATTTCAGGTGCTCTTGTGGCACTTGGACTTAAGCAAGGTGATATTGATAGGCTGAAGGATACACCATTAGGAGAGAAAGACTACAACCAGTTACTGAAGGAATGTGATTTGTCAGACCAAGAAATTAAATCTCAGCTAGAGGGTCTCAAGTCTCAGATAACAACAGACACAGCAAATATTAGGTCAGACATTGCTGATTTGAAAGGTTGTGTTGAGACCGTTAATAGCCAAATCAGTAGACTGGCCCACCGTGACTTCGGCTCTTTCATTGAAAGACTGTGCCAGAAATACCACCCAAAGACAAGGGAGTGGCTAATGAATGATGTCAAGTCAAGAGAACGTCAAGATTATGGTCGTGCTGGAACAGAAGTAATACAAGCTGGCCCAGGCATGGGTAAATCAGTAGTCGCTGCTAAACTGTGTCAAGAATACAAGAATCAAGGTATTCTCGGTGGATGTCATTTCTTCAAACATGACAACACCTTGCTCAACAACCCAAGGATAATGCTTCAGTCAGTGGCCAGGCAACTATGTGATCTATATCCAGAGTATTGTAACATGTTGAATCGAAGTCTGTCAAAGAATCTTGGTAAAGACATGTCAGAACTTTCTTGCGAGGAATGGTTTACTTTGTTGTTTGAAGAGCCCTGCTCCAATCTTAACCCTGATGGCTACTTTGTAATTGTCATAGATGCACTTGATGAGTGTTGCAACTCCTTGAAAAGGGAACTTTTTAAAACACTAAGGCAAATATATACTTTGCCACCATGGCTACGATTTATACTGACAACAAGGCCGCCACCAAGTATCTCCTCTCTTCATAATATTGGTGCACATTTCCACATAGATCCAAAAGATCACAATAACACTGGTGATATTCAAATGTATATTTCAGACATGCTACAAGAAATAGGACACACTGCAGTCAACTACGATGACAACCAAATTAGTCAACTCGTCGAGATAACAAAAGGGATCTTTTTGGTGGCTTATTTTATTGTTGATTTGCTGAGAAATTCACATATCAATTCTATTTCTGAAGCAGTTAAGAAATTTCCCAAGGGAATCACTTCTGTGTATGAAGATTATTTCACACGACTTCAAAATGAATTAATGCCACAGATGCACTCTGAAGAGGGGTTCTATGACATGCTGGAAGCTGTTGCTGCAGCCAAATATCCCATTGAGAAGACCATGTTTTACAGTATTCTTGGTCTTAAGGATGAGCCAAGAGGCCCTAGCAGGAGAGAGAGGAAAGAAGCAATCAATCATCTTCACCAATTGTTTCCTGTAGAGAACGATCATGTTTCTGCCTTTCACAAGACTGTCATTGACTGGCTGACTACTGAGGATCATGATTTCAGAGTGAAAGGTGTTGGTTGTGATTTACTGGCTGATAAGTATTACGATGCTCTACATGATATGAAACTAAGTCTGAAACAAAGCATGAAATGCCAGACACCATATTCTATTACAGATGGAGATAACTATGCGTTAAAGGCTGCACCCGTCTACTTCAAAGAAAGCAAACGTTTCAATGAAGAGATAAAGCGTGAAATGCAATCTGATCCTGAACTATTATACCTAAGAGTTCTTGTTGGAAGTTCTTTGTCAAAGGAAAGAGACGGCATGAGAGAAAGAGACAACGAAGGTGGTCTTAATGATTATTCAATGGAGTTTATCTATCTACTTGAAAGTTACTTTGAACATCGTGTTGTACCGGCAGTCTGGTGGTACACACCTCCGTCATTTGAACAACTTTTACAGTTAACTTACCAAGTAGCATACCTATTAAAGATAGGTAACATAGAGAAAACATTGAGATACCTCAACGAAAATGGTATTCCTTACGTCGAAAAGGAGGTTTTAGAAGTGGATGGCACAAAACACATCCGACAGCTGGTTGGATATAACAGTGGATTGTTATTGGTAGAACACGTTAAGAAAACCACTAAAGTAAGCAAGTATCAACTCGACGGTATTCTTATCAAAGAAATGTCATTTGATGGACACAAGGAACTGTACATGTCTCCTGATGATCAATTAATAGTTGCTATTCCATTATCAGGAAAACGAGACATTGAAGTAATCGACAGTGTTTATCTTGTGGTAAAAAACAGGTATAACTGCCCTAATGTAGTGAAGTCATGTCATGTATTTGGACATCAGCCATGGTACATCATGGTAAGGTGTCATAATAATATGATTTATGTCATGGAAGGAGAAACAGGTCTATTAGTTGGAGTACCAACTGCTGTGCAACAAAATGATGATATTCTTGGTGTCAGTAAACAAGGTCTAGTTCTTTTGGCTAAAACAAGCGTTTTGTCTAGAAACAAGTTTAGGCACATGAGGGATAATACTTTCACTGATGATAGTGGGTATTGGTGTTCTCAAATATTCTGGAATGTAGACATCCGTAATAATACAGGATTAATACAAGAATCGTTTATTTCTAATTTTAAAAACCTTGATGATAAATTACCTATATATGCAAGGCAATCTTATGGCTGTCAATGTTCCCATTATAGTCCTTGTCTTCATTATGACTATGATCAAGATGGTCAATATTTATTTCGTTTTTCAGAAGATGGACAACTCTTAGCTTTTTACTATAATTTGCGTATAACTATCGTTCATACTTCTGATGGATCCCTGTACAAAACTGTCTGTCTGTCATGTTTTAGAATTTCTCTTAAACAAATACTGTTTCTTTCAAAGGAACAAATGGTGGTAGAGGTTGACAATTATAAAAGTGAAATAATCTATTTTAGGTTTGGTACAAAAAAACATGAAATTCTTTTGGATCACATCTTCTATATGCCTTCAGGGTTTTCGTCAGATAGGTTAGTCATATTGAAAGAAGGCCATGTTAGGTCTGTTATCTTTTCAGAACACAGGCCTGAGAATGTAGGTAAGATAGGTAAGAAGATAAGCATTTACAAGTATGATTTCCTCAACTTTCCTCCACAACCTTCCTCTGTCAAACAAATATGCACAATACAGTAGTTTTAATAAGTACATGCCTGACACAAAGATCCCCAATCGCCCTAAAGCGTGATGACGTTTTACCCCCGTCTCTATACCATAATAGTTTTTAAAATCCTTTCATATTCAAATTTTTATAATCTCTCGAGAATACAGGAACAATAGTCATAATTAGTGAACAAAAGCGATGTGAAAAGGATTCGGGTACAGAGACAGGGGGTAAAACGTCATCACGCTTCAACGAAATTGTAAATATAGTAAACGCATTGAAGCTGAGTATAAACACATCAAATACTAGAAACAGTAGTCATTTTATTTGTATATTTTTATTTCATCGTCTTGTTGATATGTAAGGTTATCTTTTATTTCATCGTCTTGTTGATATGTAAGGTTATCTTTTATTTCATCGTCTTGTTGATATGTAAGGTTATCTTTTATTTCATCGTCTTGTTGATATGTAAGGTTATCTTCTTTTGAATCTGAAATGAAAATAAATCACATTACAAATGTTGTAGAGTTAAATAGACATTTTTGTATTTAGTCTTCATAAAATTATCAGTAAACTTAGTATATGCTACTAATGATACATATGATCTTAGTTGATATAATTCATTATAGAGTGCATGCCATATAAGCGTGAAACAATTCCTAACTATTTAGCGCTTAATAGTATTTAGTTATCAACTACATAGTTATCAACTAACTAACAATGCGCCAAGGCATAAACTTAAAACTATTCGTTTCAATAAAGAAAACTTGTGATCATAATAAACGATAGATCACTAATTAATTTATCAACACAAAAGATGTGCAATAAAACAAAACGTGCAACATTCCTTATAACGTGTCTTTGAATTTCTTTGTGTCTTAAGTTTATGCCTTGGCGCATTGTTAGCTAGTTGATAACTATGTAGTTGATAACTAAATACTATTAAGCGGCGTTTACACGACAATTTTTCCTTGACAATTTTTCCTTGACAATTTTTCCTTGACAAAAATTGCTCGTGTAGATGGAGTAAAATGGACAATTTTTCCTTGACAAGGAAAAGCGGGCGTGCTGGCTTTTCCTTGACAAGGAAAAATTGTCAAGGGTAAAATTTGTTCGTGTAGACGGACAACAAGGAAAATGTGGCAAAGAATATTAATGTGATTAGTTTCCAGTTTCTTCGCACGATCAGTCTCCAAATCAAAACAAAATGGCTGCTAAAGCAAAATTAATCTGGAGCGATAAATCTGTTTATATTTTGTTGGATTTACTCCAATCCAGACAGAGTCTTTGGAATACGAAACATGAATCATATCGCAACCGCAGTATAAAAAAGGGAGTACGGATCATCTGACACCCAAGGACGGACCCACCATCTGCGCTTCCGAAATTCGCAATCGTGCATAAGCAAAAGGCGCCCCTAGTCCACATGCAGCAAGCCTTCTTCGATCTCTATTTTTCACTTCCATATACGCCATTTTGTTTTGTTTGCTCATCAAGAGACTGAAATTATGTTAGTACTCCACTGATTGCATCGCGGGCATAACCTAAACTTGTCAAGGAAAACTTGTTCATCATCTACACGAGCAAGGAAACCTTGTTAATGAAAAATGGTCAAGGAAAAGTTGTTGATCATCTACACGAGCGATGACAGTGTCAAAGAAAAATTGTCAAGGAAAAATTGCCCGTGTAAACGCCGCTTTAAGCGCTAAATAGTTAGGAATTCTTTCACGCTTATATGGCATGCACTCTATCAACTATGTTAGAAGTAATGTTAAATTTACAAAATCAAATCAATTCAATCTACTTTAATATTTTTTATAGTTAATACTTCAATCTATGTTAATAGTGTGTGTGTATGTGTGTCTGTATGTGTGTGTGTATTGTAGCTGTATGTATGGTGTGCTCGCTGCCTCATTTTTCACTTGCTGTTATAATTTAAAACGTAGAAAAGCTGGGGACTAACTCGAAAACAATATGTTTATTTAGTCCTCTGTCTCATTTAACATTCTGAGTATTTAATTATGTCTTGCAAATTATTATTTCTAATTATTTAATACTTAGTTGCATTATCATTATTGCAAAAATTGTCTTGAATGAGAAAATAAACGATTATTATTATTATTATTAAAAATGTCAGTGAAACATGTATTAAAATGATGATAACTGAGTTGTTGTTGTGTGTTTGTGATGAGTGCAGATTTCTAAGCTGACAAAAACGTTTTTCAGTTAAATTTCAGCCACAAGGGGACCAAGCCATTTTCTCCAATTAGGCTATAACGCCTGGCTAAATAAGCTTCGGACTATCAAAAAAGTAACTTTTTTATTCTATCTTTTACAAACAAACTCGAAGACAAGTTTTACTCAATTCTGTAGTGTTTATTACATTACTTTAAGAATCGAGGGCTTCAAAACGTGTGTGACAGTTGTCCTTATTTTCAAAAGAGATTCCTCTGAGTTCACAATTCGAAAATCTATAATGATGACAACACATTGGACATCATCGTAAGATACTTTGAAGAATAGTTTGCTTTTTACCTTTTTTTAGACTTAAATTTCCCTTTCCCTTTGGTACTCTTGTGCATTTGTAAATTAGAATGTTTGCTTTTATTTACAGAGGTTGTATCACTGAAAATCACAAAGTATATTCCATTAAATAATATAAAGAAAATAAATAACTTCAACACACTTAACATTCGAAGTATGAAGTGCTTATTCTCCAACACGAGCAACAGTGAATAACGTGCTTTTGGTTGGGCGTATCCAGACACCCCCCTGGGGACAATGTAATGCTTTCGGTCACTTCATGAAACTCAGACAGACGTATTGTGTGATGTGACAATAGAATATGAAATATAGAAACTGAGATGTAGGCCTGACCACTTTCAGGTCTTAGTACAGTTGAGTCTATCTCACCTAGTTCTGAATTGCTTCAGAGCCTTTTTACTTGTATCGGTAAGTTCCTGATCAAATGATCTGATTTTGCTTGCCTTTGATTTTGATTTCTTGGTTTGATCTATAAGAATATAAGTATCCCTATCAAGTTAAAGTGCAAACACTAAATGTGTGCAACAGTTGTCACTAAATACCACTAAATAGTGCTATTTTATGCTTATTCTATTTTCTTATGTTTAATTAGTGCTATTTACTACTAAATAGTGACAACTGCTGCACACATCTATAGTAAGTTCTAAATAAGAATGTAGATTTGGGAAAGATTTGATACAGCGTGAAAACAAAAACATTCATTGCAGTCTTATTTAATAGATATCCTGCATGATCATGAAGAGCTTGCTTTTCTACCTTTCTCGGGTCTATCTGGCGGGAAAGCAGACAACTTCTTTTTCTTTCTTGAACGTTTTGCTTCTCTTTTGATAAAGTCCATTTCTTTCTTTCTTGATTTTTCTTCCTCCTGATAATCAAAACTTCCATTCATTACACTGTTCTGAACAATTTATGGGTAAAATGAAACTTTGAATTCACCTCAACTTGAACAATCAAAGTTTGTGAATTAACATTTTTTGCTCTTCTACTTCTTGAATCACAGAAATGTACTATTATTTTTCGAACACTGAACAGCAACCGAGGATCATTTGTCAAAAATGTATATATTAAATATTTCAAAAGTACATTGATATTTGTTAATGCAACTTGGCTTACGGTCATTTTAATGGCTTCTCGTGTCTCTTTCTTCATTCTTTTCTTTGGTTTTCCATTCTCTTCGCCTGAAGCAAATAGTAGCAAAATTAGTTGTATGTTATTTTACAAGCAAATTGCAATAGTGTCATTTACCTTTTCGTTTCAAGTCGTTTTTGTCTTGAAACCATACTCTTGCAGGTCTGGAAAAGATTTCTTTCTCATGGTCAATAAGGTTTTTTGCCTTGTTCATCTCCATTTCTGATATTCGCATCTGAGACAAGCAACAAAAAACTCAGGCAATGCAATGTTGTTTGAGAGCAAACGGTTTAATTTGATACCTCTTTCTCTTCGTTTTCTTGCTTTAAAATATCTTTTATATCAGAATCCAAAGCTTCAATTCTAGAGGCATATTTCTCAATGACTTCTGCAAACATACGTAAGGAATTGATCAGCACGGAAATGACTTTATAAGGCAATAAATACTTGATGGCAAAGTAATTTACTGAGAACAGGTACACATCAATTTTACAAGAATTTATCATAAAATATAAAAAAACATATATACTTTTAAATTTATTTACGTGTGGATTGAGAAACCTTTGCACTACAAAGTGTTCAGCTAATAAAGCAGTATGAACTATGTTGGGCGCAAATACTATAAAAACATTTTAAAAAGGATCAACGTTTACAGAACCTTCGTGAGATGCGTGCAATGTGGCTTTTTGGTTGGTTCACATTCTGACAAGTTCTCATCAACCATTTTTGATGAGGCGTCTGATTGGATAAATCACAGGTAAATCAATGCAATGCTGACAACACTCTTGAGAGGACAAGCCGTGTGCGTTTGTCTGCCTTGCATGGTTGCTCACAAACCTTTTGGAATGACTCGACTTTTCACTTGAGTTCGCGCATTTTTTACCACTTCTTTTAAAAGTTTTCTTTCCTTTTCACCAACAAGAGTTACAGACCTAAAAACGATATCAAATACCAAGGTATTCATTTAGAATTTGAGCATATTAAGTGTGGACTTGGCCTCTTAAGATTTTGTGTGGAATTTTTGTGAGGTGATTTTTACCTTCCGCTTTTCCCCGCTCTTGCTGTTCGCCCAACTCGATGTACATACTGTTTAATGTTTGTAGGCATTGAGAGGTTTATTACCTACAAAAATGTAATTGTTGCAATGTAAATTTAAATAGTTGCTATTCTAGGTAAACAATTCTAAAGAGAAAGAAAAAGATTACCGTTTTTACGCCAGAAATATCGAGGCCTCTTGCAGCAAGATCTGTGCACACGAGAAAATCTACTTCACCATCTTTGAACTTTCGCAAAGACTCCAATCTCTAAAAAACAAAACAAACAAAACTTCAAACCATCCTTGACTGAAGGTTTGGAGAAGAAAGTGGACGGAAAAACAAGATAACGAGAAGGAATAAAACAAGTACAGAATATAAAAATGAAGGTTTACTTATTCTAATCAAAGAAAAACCCCAAAACATAGAAATGCAGATGAAAAACCAATTTAATATATACACAAAAAGCGAAAACTGTGAGGGAAATACTCTTTTTATAATTGTAACAATTATAAGGAAATAATTACTTGTAATTGTGTAAGATTGCCGTGCAATTCTTCAACATTTAGACCAAGTAATCCTAGAATAATTCGAAGTTTGTGAGCCATCCATTTCGTTTGAGAAAACACTAGGCAGTGGTCGCTAAAGGTCCTGGAACACAACGCTGAAAACACAGAACACCACAAGTTAGTGAAAAAGAAACAGAAATATAACTGAACATATATAGTAAGTTCTAAGTAGGAATGCAGAGTTGGGAAAGATTTGATACAGTGTGAAAAGAAAACATTTATTGCTGTCTTATTTAATAGATATCCTGTTGACAATGTGTGAAAATGCTACGAGGAGGAACTAAGAGGATCTAGCAGATGGAGAAGCTAGGAGGGCGATCTAGGAGGACAATCTGAGAGGAGGATATAGAAGGAGGGGCTGGGAGAAGGATCTAGGAGGAGAAGCAAGGAGGAGGATCTAGGGGGATGATCTAGGAGGAGGAGAAGCTAGGAGGATCTAGGAGGAGGATCTAGGATCAAAAGCTTAACAGAAGAGAAAGAAGTAAAAATAAGGATAGTGAAGTTGCCAGGAATCAGCTTGGTAACTTACCAGTGACCACAGCAAGTCTCTCATCTTCTCTATTCGCTCTTATCCTTACAAACTCTTGAGTTAGATTATAGGCCACATCTGTATTGCTATCAACAAACAACCTCATTGGCTGATTCAGAGATAAAGACACCAACTCTTCCACCTGGAAAATAATATGCAAAATTCATATAAGCAAAGTAAGAAAATGGTTTTGATTGAGTTTTATGTAAGTCCAAAGTAAGCATAAATGACACAAACAGTATTAGCAGAAACTTTCTACTTTATCATGAACTAAGTTGGTTGTAAAACAAATATGTGAATATAAGATATATCCTTTTTTGAAAACAGAAACAACAGCACCATCCTCAAAGTGATACCAGATACATCTGTTAATGTTGCATTTCTCCCTTCTCAAGCTGCCAATCAACATAGCAACTCGTACACATGAAATGCTCTGAAGAGTATGTCAAATAACTGGTACCCAATCATATTAACTACTATGCACAACTACATTTACTTGCCATTGCCAAGACTTTTCATTTACTAGACACAATAGAGTTTGCAAACAGTGTACTAGCTTGCAATATTCAAAGGGAGGGAAGCTATTTGTACAATGCACCAAAGGTTGTAACACTTGCCAAAAAAAAGGTTTACAAAATCATGTTACCTTTCACTGTTTTATACAGTCCACACTAGTTCAAAATAGCTGACATAAGTCACACAATCACAAAACTTGTCAATCAACCTATCAATCATTCTAATTATTACTCAATCTAACCATAGACTAATCATTTTAGACAACAATCAACACACCTCGTCTGTCATAGTAGCTGAAAATAACATTGTCTGTCTTCCTCTACTGCTTAGTTTGATGATCTCTTGCATTTGATCCTTGAAATGTTCATCTAACATACGATCAGCTTCATCAAGAACAAGAATCTCAATAGCTTGTAGATCAAATGTTGGTGTGTTGTGAAGATGATCTACAAGTCGTCCTGGTGTTGCTATTATGATGTCTGGCCGGTTACGCAAAGCTGCTTCTTGTGTTTTCAAGTCCAGACCACCTATTAAACATAGACAATATACAGAGAGTTTAGCAAACATATCTCATTCATGGTGAACACAATAATGGATATTCTTTGTCCGCTAATATTATTTCAGGAGGTTAACAAGAGAGATAAATTGCTTTTTTTCTTGTGGAATCATTGGGAATTTTCTATTTTTCCTGAAAAAAAAGAGGATTACCCCTCCTTCCTCCATCCCAAACCAGTTAATTTTGGTATCATTGGTCACAGTTGTTCTAATATTGTACCATCACAAAGATAATTTAAACTTGTAAAGTAAAACATGTATGGCCCTTCTCCATACCATATTTATGTAAAATTGTAATTTCAATAGTTGGGAAAAGGGGAGGGCTGATTAACGGTACAATCAAATGTAGAATGTAGTTCCATTAAATCTCACCTGCTGCCAAGCAAACTTGGATGTTTGTAAACTTGGCCAGCTTTAAGGAAACTGAATGAATCTGAAAGAGAGAAACAACATTTGTGTTACATGGCATCTAAACACTTTGAATGAGTTGTTCTAATGATCTACATTTGAGTAACCATTAGTCTTCAGAAAGATTGTTAGTGATGATAATTACATATGAAAAATGACATGAAAAAGAGCTACCAGCAGTGATAGTGTACACCACATGATTTGATCAGATCCCTTTCTGAAGTTCTGAAGTTTCAGCAAACTTTGCAGATTGAAAGGTTATACAATGTAAACTAAGCTGAATCAAGACAATTGTGATCCTTTCTTGAGGTTTTACCTGAATTGCTAACTCTCTTGTTGGTGTGAGCACAAGCACTCTAGAAACTGGGTTCTGTAATGGCCTGTACAGCAGCCTTTCTAATATAGGTAGCATAAAAGCTGCAGTCTTCCCTGTCAAACAACAGCACAAATCTGAATTATCATGATATAGGCCAACATTTTCATTCCCATGTTGTACAACCTCCATTTCATACCAAACCATACATTGTATATGCATTCCATATGCATTTTATGCCCATTTCATACCATAACATACCATCACATCAACATTTTACACCATACCATATATGTAAACTATTCTATGCTCATTTCATATCATACAATTACATACCATTACATCACCATTTTACACCATACCATATATGTATTCTATACACATTTCATATCATACCAGAATATACCATTACATCAACATGTTACACCATACCATATATGTATTCTATACACATTTCATATCATACCAGAACATACCATTACATCAACATTTTACACCATGCCATATATGCATTCTATACACATTTCCTATCATACCAGAACATACCATTACATCAACAATTTACACCATATCATTAAGTATTCTATACACATTTCATATCATATGATTACATACCATTCCATCAACATTTTACACCATACAATATATGTATTCTATACACACTTCATATCATACCAGAACATACCATTACATCAACATTTTACACCATACCATATATGCATTCTATACACATTTCATATCATACCAGAACATACCATTACATCAACATTTTACACCATACCATATATGCATTCTATACACATTTCATATCATACCAGAACATACCATTACATCAACATTTTACACCATACCATATATGTATTCTATACCCATTTCATATCATACTCTTACCATACACAAGCCATATGCAAGGATTTAAATATTCTGGTTTTAAACGCCTTAAGCAATCAATCCCACTGCATATATATGTGAATGGTCATTTACCACAGAGCTATTTACTGACATGTGGTATACCTCAAGGACCTATACTGGGGCTACTTTGTTCATTTCCTAAACAAATTTTTCGCCAAATTGTCTCACACATTTCATTCCACACATCTATGCAGGTGACACTTGTGTTAAATCAAAACTGTGTAGATGATGATGTAATTCAAATGATGTCACCAAAACAGGTGAAGTCATGAATGATGTCATCAATAGGTGTTCACTGAGATTTCACATGACCTCATTAATAACACATGATACACATGGTCTTATTGCCTATTGTGAGATGTACTGGTTATGTAATCAGTATACCTGTTCCTGTAGCTGCACACGCACATATATCTTTACCCATCAAGGCTACTGGAATAGTAGATGCTTGAATTGGAGTAGGATGCAGAAATCCCAGATCATTGATAGCCTTGAAGTCAAAATAACATTACAAAGATGTAACAAATTAATGTACAAAAGAATTAAGGATAATATAGCATCACTACAGAACAACTCTGTCATGACACAAACAGTGCAATCTTGCTTGACATTTGTTGCCATCATTTACCAACTAAAACCAGTGGTTTTAAGCCATTTATACATACTGGGCATTATTGTCTGGATGGACTACATTCTTCAAGGCAAAAAAAAAATGGAAAGGTATTCTTATTTGGGGTGAATCATTGCCTTCGATGTGAATCATTAGTTCAATGCTATTGTCAGAACCATGTTGTCCAGCTTTCTCTTTCTTGGGTAAGTATTTATATTGATAATAAACTACTACTGTCATTGAAATCTTGCCTTCTGTGAATACCAGTGAGTATCAAATCTCACCTTTAGCAATGGTCTTGATATGTTCATAGTTGTAAAGCTCTGGTGGTGGACTTGGGGTGGCGGCTCCAAGAAAAAACTGTTCTTTTCTTTTAACTAATAAAAACACATCATGAATATCATTATCATTATTATTATTATCATCGTCACCACATCCTTTCTCTCAACAGATTTGTTTTCATTTACTGGTATTTCAATTAGAACAATTTAAGTAATATGGATAGCTGCAGTGTTTGATCTTTTAAGATAGCAATTAAAAATGATGCAAAATAATAATTATAATAATAATAACATGATAATGATAACATACACCCACCTTATCTTCTAATTCATCATCAGAGCTATCTTCTGAATCATTATTGGTGTTGACTTTAGAACCATCTCGAGCTGTTCAAACAATAAATTACCATCATTAATAATAATAATAACAGAAATGATTCTGAAATGTAAACAAGTATAATTAGAGTATATATCACATCTGAAACACAACACAATAAGCACAGTGAAACACTCAATAAAATGTCAAATTACAGCATACACATAGATTTGAATGTTAAGCACAACAAAACAGCACCAAGTGGGTTATTAAATAATAGGCCAGATACCATTATCATTTTCATCAGTTGTTAGTTCTCCTGTTGGTTTTTCATCTTTCTCTTCTTCATTTTCCTTCTCATCATTTGCTTTTGACCTACTTTTCTGGAAATCAAAATTTAAATGTTGTACAGTTTACATTGTTACATAGCCACTCCAGACAATAAAAATCCTTTGCAATAGACTACTGTCAATCAAGCACAATGACACCATTCAAACATTTGGATCAGTAAGTGACTCAGATTTTCTGACCGCCAAAAGCTGTTAAATCTCCGAGAGAAACTGACACGAGCAGAAAATTCATATCTCTTGAGGGTGGTCTTAGACGATGGGCATCAACATGAGCACTACTCTCATCGCCTAAGATCACCCTTGAGAGATACGAATTTTCCTCCTGCCAGTTTCTCTCGGAGATTTAACAGCTTTAGGCGGTCAGAAAATCCGAGTCAGGAATAAATATCATGGCAATTAAAATAGCGAGCACATTTGGATACTCCTTTGTAGATTGCGTCTCAAGAATAATGGTTTTGTTGATTCTATTTGAAGGAAAGTATTACTTGGACATCTCTTCAAATGTTTGCAAAAGAAATTTTGAGCTAGCATCATTTTTTGGGCAAAATTATTGGCGAAAAGTTCGACCGTTTGAAAGGCGATTTTGGCTGATCGTGTCCTACCTTTAGTCTTTTAGTGCATGGTGGGCGAACACTATCAAAACCCAACGAAATGAGCTCAAATTCATACATGACACTCTTAAATATATCAGCGACACAAGATAAGAGTTTTATTGAAGTTTATTGATTTTAAAGTAGAAAAAAGTTGACCTAAAAGTACCCATGCAATCCACATCAAATACCCATATATTTTTCGTCTGTCTGTCTAGCTACAACACTGCTGCTAAACAACACTGTTAATAAGCTTGGGCTACCTGTGGTCTGTCTAGCTACAACACTGCTGCTAAACAACACTGTTAATAAGCTTGGGCTACCTGTGACTAAAGGTGTTCACATTATCATTACCTTTCTTGATTCTCTTTTCTTTGAAATCTTCTCTTGAAGTGAGGTTGTAACAGTACTCTAAAAATAATAAGAGATACAGTGCAATTTTTATTCGTAAATTCTGATTTATGTCTAGGAACAAAAATGAAGTGGAATCTTAAACTATATCAGTTGTTTATAAGTTCTGTTTTGAAGTCAATTATTAGCAAAAAAAAATCACATGATTATCACACCAAACTGACAACGATTTTTACAAACTTACCGCATTTTCTTTCTTCTTCGCAACTTGAATGGCTATGTCAAGGTTCCATGTTGCATCATCAAAGTGATCTCCAGCAGCAAATTGGAAATGCTCATCAAACTCTTTGATATTTTGCTTCTTTTTGGTTTTCTTTTTCTTTGGCTGTGTAAAGCAAATGCGAGTATTAGTCGGAATTAAAATAAGATTTTTAAAATGGTTGATTTAAACTGTAGAATATACACTGAAATTACCAATTGTTCTTCCTCGCTGTCATCGTCTTCGTCCAACTGCTCAATTTCATCGTCTGAATCGATAGTTCCAACAAATGGTAACACGGACGCCATCTTGGAAATAAACAACACGTGCAAGAGCCTGCATTTGCCATGTCAGCGAACAACATCTCTTGCGCATGAACAATTTTTCTACAAAGAAAACCCGTTTAATTGTTGTAAAAAATTTGCAGAGTTTTTTGCTGATGATACGTTGTTAATGACAATTTTGACGATCTTTCAGACCAGTATTTTTTTAAAGTTGGTTTCGTTTAAAAATTCACGTAATTTTCTTGCTACGTTTTATATAAACCGATATAGATGTGACGTTATGGGGAATCCCCGCTGACCATATATGGCATTATGAAAGTGCAAGTAGGTAAGAAAGGAAGTGAGTTTGGAATGGCGTCGTTTTCACGGGGAAATTCCCCTACTTGAATACTTAAAGATGGCTAGAAATGTAGGCGAACTATCTCTTCATATACTCTCCGAATGTGAGGCAGTAATTTACCGACTTGAAGGAAATACACCCAAACCTATTTCGGACGAACATTTTGCTCGAGTGCAACTCGTTGCTGTAGATTATGGTTCAACTTTGTCCCACAAAATACGCGGAACTTCATTAATCACGGGAGAGGTAAGACAAAGAATGCTAAATACATACTAGTAATGTCTTTAAAATGTGTAAGTGTTAAAACAAATTGACGAGAGCTTTATACTATTAAAACTAAATTGATTTTTATCTGTGTGTATTTCGAGCAACGCTATCCATGTTGAGCTTGTAAACAAAACGGCTTTCCAAGAATTGACAAGAAGTAAATTTTTGTTATATTTAAGATCCCAAGCACGAAATATTAAACAATGTTCATATGATTGTGCAATTTGGTGTTGAAATTTAGTGCATTGTTTATTTTTGTTCCTTTTTGTCTCAATTTTTCATGAAGCATTGCCTGAAAACACAGCTAAATGCAAAGGTGCAGCTTTTGTTTATGATTATCATAGCTTTATGTATTGAATCACATGATTGCTCAAGATCTGCTCAAAATACAAAATGTTTCCTGAAAACAGTCTTTATTGCTAAATTTTGTGTATTTAAAGGGTGTGTATTCAATATATATTTTCATAAAATAGTTGTATCTGTACATGAATACAATGTATAGCTGAGCTGTTTTGGTATGCATGAGTGGGAATCAATGCCATATCATATCATAACTGTAATTTCTGAGAAAACATCGACCAGTATCATAGATGTATTGTAGCCATAACCTTTCCCTTCAAATGAAAATGACTATCAATAAATGATCATATATTTTTATATATTTTTTTGTATTTGTTGTATTTTTGCCTAAGTATTTTTTATTTGTTTAAATTATTATTATTATTGTTATTGTTATTTTTACAGTCTTTTATCACTGAACATGTAAAGCGCCACTGGACAGCGATGGAAGAGGCGCTATATAAATTTAACTTATTATTATTAGTATTATTATTGTTATTATTATTACACTAAAATACTAGATAACAACTTTGGGCTGATATTTGAGCAACCAGTGGTAAATTTAGATTTAAAGATTATATACATTATATAATTATATGCATCTAACTGCAATTATTTGACATCCTTAGAAATAACTGTAGAATGACCATCCTAGAAGCTATCAATAATTTTTCAGTGGTTTGTAAATCAATAAATTTCACCAAACTATTTGATGTATTTGTGATTGTTCTGCATGAATTAAGATCACTTCTTTATGTCTGTCTAGTAAGCATTTTTATAAAATAATATTTTGAATAGCTGTAGAAAAGATATTGATCAAAAATTGTGTGAATCCTGCCAGGCTGGTTTAACATTCCTTTTACATCCAGTCGTATTTTCAATTGCAGATACATGTTTATATGAGCATGCACCTCTGAGCAGCTGATAAACACATGTACAGATTATACATCAATCAAGAGCAACAGAATTTGTTTACTTAATTACTTTAAAGGACTTTGATTATAAATGAATAAAAAAAGAAAACAATTTTTGTGCCAAAGTTTTGAGTTTTAGTGCCGCTAGTTTATCAGTGTTTATCATTTTAAACTACTGTCAAGCGTTTTACCCTGGTTAAATAAATAAAGGCTATTATACATTGACACATAGAGCAATTTTATGTCTGATGTTTTATATATTTTTGGCTTTCTGTGATCATTTTGGAATGCCAAATCATTTTAAAAATGTGGCTTGTCATATGGCCATTGGTATGCTGTTAGTCCAAGCCCAGCAAAAGTTCTAGTAGCATACACATTTTTGGTATTTTTGGAAAATTTTGGGATTTTATAGAGCTTGATGTCACCTGTCAAATAATGACGATTGGTTCACACTTCAACATCTGGAAAATCTCAAATAACTCTTTATTGGTCAAATAATGACGATTGGTTCACACTTCAACATCTGTCATCTGTCAACATCTTCAATATTGTAAATAAAAAAGTGGCTAATTGAATTTTTCAGGTTCCTGTTCCAATTAGGCAATGCCTAAAAATTCAGATAAATAATACATATATAGATGTGCAAATGTAAATATGGCATGAATTTATTAAATCTTGAATCTTGAATCTGGAAATGTCAAATAGCTCTTTATTGGTTGTTGTAATGTTCATTGTAGTTAGTTTCATTATTACCAATGATTTAATAAATGTGTGTCTTAACTTTTGACCTTCTCGGTCATCATAAGGCTGGGATAAAAATATGTTACAATAAACAATGAAACACAATGAAAGTAAGGCAAATAGACACACACACAATAATTCAAGCTGAAAGAAGAAGGAAAACTATCTACCCAGGCTTTCATGGTATATATTATTAGAGTCAAAAATGATTGTGACTTCAATATGTCATTATATGTTTACCACCAGCAATGTTCTTATTTCCATTTATTTTTTAATCTTTCAGACCATAATAAATGTTGCACTAGAAAAGGATGTATTTTATACAATACTTGACAAATCATATCATCAACTGCAGACCACACAAAATACGTTTTGGCTCAAAATATCTGAAACTTCCAATGTACAGAAGTTTGGTCTAACTATACAAAATATTCTATTGAGTAAACAAGGTATGAATTATAAATTGTTTAATTTTCATATCAACATTAATTTTTGTCCCATCATTACAACTATTATGATTATAAGAAAACTTAAATTTATAAAAATTATAAATAATACTTAATAATATTATTATCTGAGTGAATAACTGAAGTATGGTATCTAACAATATTTTACGCTTCTTCTAAAAAAAATACTTTTACTTACAATTTAGGATAATTTGTTTTTCTTTCAGATAATAATAGCCCATCTCCTCGCCAAGCTTGGATGCCTACTGCGATTAGACAATCATCACCTGTATTATCGCCACAGCCAATAAGAGAACAGTTAGTAAATGCTGGGGACACAGGTAATGAATTACCATTAAGATTCCTGGCACAAAGCACGCAAAGACCAACCCTACCAGGGATTGTACAGTCAGGGTTATCCGCGTCCACACCAACTCTTGCACCAGCACATAAACCTACAGCACTAACAGCACATAGAGTCAATGCACAGACTTTAATTCAACAACAGTTAGGTACAGTATGCTTGTAAATAATTTGATTTGCACTGTTAAGAATATTAAATAAATCTACTTCACAAACATTGTCAATTGAAAGGTGTTTCTGTACTTTAAAAACAAGATTTTGTGACAGATGCGTTTCCTGGAAAGCATGACCAATCTAGGGTCAGTTGTACACAGCCTTGGATATTCTAATTACTTGTGAAAATGTCTAGATTAATGCTGCTATTCTAGATTAATAATTTTGATATTATATCTAATTTGGCCTAGACATTTCAAGCTAAACTTTATTCAAAACTGGGTGATTTCTGTATCTGATATACAGATTCCTTCTGCAGTGATTTTGTATTGTTTGAGGTTCATGAATTATTAATGAATTTTATAATTTAAATTTTTCTACTTTCAGATTCATTGTGTGACAGACTAGCCAATGCAATTAGTTCTGGTGACACAGACACGGCAAGAGAACTATCACAGTTGATGGCTGAACAGAAAATACCAGTATACATCAAACAAAAAAATCCCAAAATGATCACAGTTAATGGCGGTGGAGATTCCTTCAGGTATCTGTCACTCTATGCAAAACATTTGTATTTCACTTACTCTCACACCCTTCAATATTGTAGTTATTGTTCATGAATGTCCTTAAAAAGTCATTTGTGGAGATTTGTCACGATATTTCTTCCATTTCTTCATTCCTTCCTCCCTTCCTTTTCTTTTCTCCTTTTTCTTTTACAGCTCTACCCTTCTATACTCTCTTCTTTCAGTATTGCTTTCCCTCGCTATTTTTCTTATGCTTGTTTGAAATAAGAATTTTTTTGTTCAGCCTTAAAGTAATTGTTGAAGACAGAGAGACATCTGGTGGGTCTTTTTCTATGAAAGTATCTCCATCTACCACTATTGCAAAACTTCAAGAAGAGGTGAGTTATCAAAACATAATCATGTTTATATACCACAGTGGAAATACCTACTACTACATTTCACCAGCTATAAAAACTGTGTTACGTGTACTTAGTAGAAAAAAAAAAAAAAAAAGCACATGCGTTTCTTGGCCAGAAAATATTATTATAATTCCTCTTAATTGAATGTCTGCTTACTATTTGCTTTTTATTTAGAAAAAACTTTGAAAAAATATATTGATTTCACAACTCACAAAATGTCAACCAGTATTCAAAAAACATCTGATTAGATATATTTCTACTCTCTTAGGTTTCAGATCGCTATGGCTTTCCACCCAAGGTACAAAAGTGGATAATAGCAAAAAAGTTGGGAAAGCCTCATGACACTCTTTTTAGCTTAAATATCAAAAATGCTGGTTCTACAGCTTACCTATATCTAGTATCAGGCCAAAGTGTTGGATTGAAACGAGAGGAATTTGAACATTTTGTGAACAGGACTGCAGAAAGAAGAAATGCAGGAGTCTTTATGTCAATGGAAATGAACAATACTAGTACCCAGGCACCTGTTCCTAGAACAACCATGGGAACTGGGCCTGAACTATTAAGGACATCAAGCTTACCTAATGTCAATAATACTAGACCATCAAGTGCACCTACTGCAGACCAAAGGGCTGAAAGGCAAGTTGAATTACCAAATGCTGTTGTGAACCATGTCATGGAAGAATCAAACTTAAGTGATCTTGCAGCGGTAGGTGGGGCTAGCCCAACTGGACTTCCTGTAGGGAATGCGTTAGCTCATCAAACTGGGATGTCTGTGCACCAAGAAAGGACTGGTAATAATCCTGAGTTGCGACAACCACCTGTTGCTGTGCAAGGGGGTGGAATTCTCACGCAAACATTATTAATATCAGATATAGAGAAGGCAATAAGGGAAGAACAACAAGGTAGATTAGCTGGCCAAGAACAGACTGCAGTGCAAGCACAAGGCTGGAGTTGTCAGGAATGTACTTTCATCAATTCTCCCACAAGACCTGGCTGTGAGATTTGTGGATCAGATAGACCAGCTAGCTATGTGGTACCTCAAAATCCTGCCATCACAGAACAAGAAAGAATGAGGTTGGAGAGAGAAAGAGAGCAAACTGAGATCCTGCAGCGGGTAAGTTGAAAGTATTTTATGTAGTAACTCTATTAAAATTACATTGAACATATTTATTACATGGAAGGTTACTTGATGGTTTTAAACATGTTTACATGTATGTATTGGTGTTCATTAGTAAGTCATCAAGGCATCATCAGATGGCACTATTCACCTTACATGTATGCTGTATGTTACTAGTATTTGTATGATGTATGTGCACAATGTCAACTTTCAAAATTCATTGTGCTTCAAGCTGAAAAAACCCTGAGCGTTTTCCGGGTATAGTGGTTTATATCACGGTATATAGCTAATCAATTTGTGCTGAACCATGCTCAGCACTAAATCTGCAGGTACAGTACATGTGGTTTCTTGGTAGAGCAAGGACTGAACTGAACAAGCAATTCCAGTTAATGAAAAATACACCATCTAAATCTTGAATAATTGTAAGGGTTTTTTTTTTGTCCTCATAAGAACTTTAATGAAAATGGTCTTGTATTACCTGTATCTTAAGGCGTATCATTCCATCCTTGAACATATTTTGTGCTGTTGTGTTCAGCATAGTATGATATACTTACGTACCATCAAGGTTATATCCCACCATCATTCAATAAAAAACACTTTACTCACATGAGTAAAGTTTCTCCTCTTACAACTATTTTCGTTGAAGTGCCACCCCTGAAGCTAAAAGTCTCATCTAGAAACTGACATTTTGCATTTTCAAAAAGCCAACAACGTGTTCTCTGTGAAATAAATGCCACAGTCTACCTCACACTTTGTCACTGCTTTTTGAGTGATGTCCACCAAAATGCCAGTTCCTAGACAAGACTTTTAACTTTGAGGGTCAAACTTCAATGAAAATTGTTGTAAGTTTGACCATGGATCAATGTGCTACCATCAATAACTATTATAATTATTATTTAATTATTACAACATTTTTGCAAGTATCTTTTGCTGTTACAGCTCACTCCTTGTCTGCCAACACTGCTTACCATACCAACAATCACAGATTACTTTAAATGACAGTGATTATATAAAAATGTCATAACATTACATATTAAATTTAATACATGTGACTGTATTGCTTAGTAATAGATCTATGTCTTCTCATTTTGGCACCATGATAATGGGCTGCTCAATTTGCTAATCACATTGAGCAAGTAACCAAACATGCTAAACCCTTAAACAGGTTATGATGTCAGGTCAATGTATCTCACAAAAGGATGAAAAGAGTTTTGGAGTTTATGATTGTATGGAAGGAGATGGAAATTTCAGAGAATATGTGGACTTTGACAACATTAGCTGCCTGTAGTGGCACATCAGGTCTGAAAAAGACCATTTGCCACACATGCATGAACATCTCACAATCATGATAAGTTACGTTTCCAAACAATTCACCATCATTGCCCTTGCATATTCTTTTCGTTAATCCCATTTTTTGGTCACTTTAGGCTGGAATTGAACCCTAGTTGTATGATATGGTCATGACGTTCCTGATTGCTTGCTTGTTCAGTTTCTTGCTTCACCAAGACTACTTCTAACACTATGACACCATTACTTGGAAAGGACAATCTGTCTTGACTGTTTAAATGTTTTGTGTTGTCCAGGGACTGGTTGTATGAAACCTGAATAATGTTATCCACTGGATAAAGTTATCCACTCTATAGAATTTTCTTTGGAGTTTATCTGCTGGATAGTAATCTATCTGGTGGAAAGCGCTATTCAGGCTTCGTGCAATGGGTCCCGGAAGTTTCAATATAGCAATTACAATCATGGCTTTACCACAATTTTAGACATTGTTGTTCACTACAAACATGATTGGGAAACAGTATCCTATTGTATTGTAACCTTAATTGAGATTAAAGAAAACTTTTGAATTATCTGCCGTAGTGTATCAGTATCACAATTACATATACTGTTTCCTACTCATACAATATAACTATAGATTCAACTGCTGGTTTCAAGGCTGTAAGCACATTTACAATGCACCTGACAATAACTATAGATTCAACTGCTGGTTTCAAGGCTGTAAGCACATTTACAATGCACCTGACAATAACTATAGATTCAACTGCTGGTTTCAAGGCTGTAAGCACATTTACAATGCACCTGACAATAACTATAGATTCAACTGCTGGTTTCAAGGCTGTAAGCACATTTACAATGCACCTGACAATAACTATAGATTCAACTGCTGGTTTCAAGGCTGTAAGCACATTTACAATGCACCTGACAATAACTATAGATTCAACTGCTGGTTTCAAGGCTGTAAGCACATTTACAATGCACCTGACAATAACTATAGATTCAACTGCTGGTTTCAAGGCTGTAAGCACATTTACAATGCACCTGACAATAACTATAGATTCAACTGCTGGTTTCAAGGCTGTAAGCACATTTACAATGCACCTGCCAATGGAGAATTCAATGTGCAGCTGAAAATATATTAGGTTCATGTACATTAGTATGAACGTTAGTCTGGGCAAGGACAACATAATTCAATCAAAGTTATGATTATGACTATATTAAAAGTTGAAATATTGTTGAAACATCTCATTTCTTAGTCCAGACTGAATGATTGAATGATGTTCTCCTTACTCATACTTAATAAGCCTTCATACTAATGTATATGAAACTGTTAGATCCATATGGCTTGTAGATTTATATATTTGGGTGTTAAGGGGCAATACATGTCCTCAACATACAGATGCTGTGGCAACAGGACTGTTGCGACAATTATTAATTAATTGTAAATATCATGTTTTCAGTATTCAACTTGAATTAACTAAGTACTAATATGCATGTTGCATTCTTATTGTTTTGTGACATTTAACCAAACACATGCTTTTAAACATTGTCTATTGTCATGCAATTGTAACAGTCTAATCTTGCCTCATGAACACCCTGCCTCATGGGCACCTTGCTATAGCAGACAGCAGGTCCATCTGGGATTTGTTAAAAATTCAATTCTCAGCTGTTTTCAATAATTGAAAAAAACATTGTCATATTTAGTTTATCATTCTGTAAACGTGAATAAATGTTTTTTTTTTAAATAAAGTTATTGTGCATATATTATTGAATGAAAATCAGCATAAACATTTTCAGCTCAATTACTACTTACAATGTTATGATTCAAAGTGATTACTCCTTGCTTCACAAAGTATGTGTTTAATATCTCAATTTTATTATTTTACGAGACACTGTTGCATCTAATGATTCAAACATTTTGCCTTACAAACCATTTTCTCTATGCACTTACCCATGTATGTATTGTTTACACTTACATGCTATTAATGTAACTTGCGATGATGTGATATGTTTAGACTTTACACCGTCAGCAACAAGAACAAGAACAAGCTAGAGAGATGAACTTCAGGCAACTTGTTCAGACAGCACAGCAGAACCTTATTAGGAATACAGAGGAGTTTGATTGCGCAATATGTTTTCTAAATGTTCCACCTGGAGAAGGGGTTGTATTGAGGGAATGCCTGCACTGTTTTTGTCAGTAAGTTTGTTTGTTTTTCAGCTGTTTGTTTGTTGCTTTAATTTTATAAGTATGTCTGTTAGTTATTTTGCTTGTTGGGGTACACTTGTTTGAATTGTTGCTAAGTATACTTATATTTTACTTCCCTAATAATTGATTGATTAATTCCCTTTTCCAGCATGTCTTCTATTCCTCCTATCATCTTTCTCTTGATCATCCTTCCTGTCTTTTTTCCTTCCCTTCTGCTCCTTCCTTTCTCTCTTGCAGTTTCATCCATTCTTCTTTACCCTCCTTCCATCTGTTAACATCTCTCCTGTCATTTCTCTTGTCTCACATACTTATTGTTTAATATTTTCAAGGGACTGCCTTAGAGAGCACATTCGTAACTGTACTGACCCTGAAGTCCAATGTCCATTCCAAGATAATGACTTTGCTTGTCATTTTGTTATAACAGCACAAGAGATCAAAGCTGTAAGTGCTGGGTCAGCTTTTATCTTCAATGATATAGATATAATAAAATAATCATAAAAGATCATGTACCATGCAGCATCTTTATCATCACCACCATCACTATTCATTTTTTTTTATCAACAAGATTTTAACATTTTATGTTTTGAACTACTATTTTTTAATGGTTTGATGTTGTTAGTCATTAATATATATACATCATCAATACATCCTCCACATTAATTGCAACTTCAATTGTAAAGTTGTTACTTCTATCCTCACCTCAGAAAAATGATATAATAATATTTACAATAATTGTATCTGCATGTGTCAATGTGTGAAAACATGACTATCAATGCCATACTATTTATTAAATGACATGATCCTATTCACAGCTACTTCCAGAAGAGGACTTCAACAAATTTCTCAACCGTAGTTTAGCAACAGCAGAAAGTCAAGCTTCTAACAGTTTCCACTGTAAAACACCAAACTGTCCTGGGTGGTGTATATACGAGGACAACACAAATGTTTTCCATTGTCCTGTGTGTCAGAAAGTCAACTGTTTGACATGCAAAGCAATTCACCACCCTGAGATGAATTGTAAAGAATATCAAGAAGATTTACAAAGAAGAGCACAGAATGATAGTGCTGCAAAGCAAACACAGAAGTTTCTGGAGGTAAGACTAGTGGGCTGGCTTAGAAAATTGTCTTCAATGAGGACTATAGACATACAGTATATTAGATGGATTGACTGTTTGGCAGAATGACATACTGCTCAAATGTTAATCTGATGAACTGACAAGATAAAGGTATATTTCAAGGAATGCTGTTGATAGAATATACTAAATGCATACTATATCATTCCTCAAAAATGTCACACAACAGTTGCACAACCTGCAAAATGTGAACGATCCATTTAAAAACATTTTCTGCCTGCAATGGAAGTGTGCTCCACACTGTAAGCCGTGCTTGTATTGAAATCATCTTGCTCCCTGATTGATATGTTCTCTGTCATTGTTTTATTGTAGCAAATGATAGCAAAAGGTGATGCCATGAAGTGTCCACAGTGTGCCATCATACTTCTAAAGAAGGATGGCTGTGATTGGATGAGATGTAGTATGTGTAGGTTAGAGATCTGTTGGGCAACAAGAGGACCTCGCTGGGGACCACAGGTATAACTTTATAAAAATGTGCAAATTAATAAAATCTAAGCCTAAGTGATTAATGATAAGAATTACATTGTGTACATTGTGTTGAATGAATGTGATTACCCAAAAATACATCAAACTTACAGGTTCACACAGTCAGGGAAAAGCAGCAATATACGCCCTTGTATTTAAAAAAAATATGTTGTGAAAAATGCTGGATGCAGTTTGTTGAACATCAATTTTTTGCATTTTAAAGTACACCTAATACACCCAAATGCTGTTATCAAACTATTAAAAAGTTAAGATAGACTTTATTAGGCCCCAAGAAAAACTAAAGTTAAATGATCACTGAAATTATTTCTTTCTTTTATTTCATCTCAGGGTGTTGGTGATCTTTCTGGGGGTTGTAAATGCAGAGTTGGAGGCAAGAGATGTCATCCTAAATGTAAAAACTGCCATTAGCAAGCAATTATTAATATTATGTAGTCAAATTATAAAAAAGAGAGAGTGAAAACCATACTACTGTGAAATTTAACTAACATGTAATAATATTCCAAGTAGAACAGTTTGTTGCTAGAATTGGTGACATTTGCTAGTTATTTTGCATTAGCATCAAAATAAATTAGGACTACTTTGTGCTCCAGTGCAGGCAAACACTTGCTCAAACTGGTAGAGTACATGTTTTATTTCACAGACTGATGCTATTGTCAGCATTCTTTTAATAACAATTTCCACAGAAGCTAGTATGTTTTTTCTTTGATTTGAAATTTCTGCACATATTCAAATGTATAATTTTAGTCAATTATCTGTTAATTCACATCAGTTCACTTAAAGTTTAGTTAAATTATTTAAGTAGCTTGCCTCTATCATGCAGCTTTGTTAAAATACATTCCAGAAACAAGACATCAAGGAACGTTTCAAGTTTATACGTAATATACACATTATATAATAGAAATCTGAGTTGGGATTTCAAAGTAATTTATGTTTTTCATTTGCACCATGACACTAGCAAAGGCTATGTATAAAGGATGGAGCTAGAAAACCTGGAGAACTGAGTGTACAAAGAATATCCACTATATTTTGATCTTTAAGTATAACACTTTGATACCCAAAATAGTCAAACTTGTATTATAATTATAGCAAAATAATTTACCTATAATAATACTTTTAGTTAGTATCATTATGCAAATTATAGACACATTTAATGAAATAACACCACCAAGTCATGAATGCATATAGAAGTACATGGAGCTGTTTTGTTATTATATACATTACAAGTAAATTCATTTGATTTTAAAATCAATATAACTGTTATTGTTAGTGTGGTATATTTGCCAATCGTGGGCTTAGTCAAGGTGAAAATTTTATAAGAACAAAAAAAAAACACCCTTCCCTAAGTTTTGAAGAAAAAAAATATTTGAATTGAAAACCATCAAAATTGTTAGTGGGACCCCCATATAAGGTATGCATGTTGAATTTCAGGTAAAGTGGATAACTGCCACCAGCTGGCTGACAGTGGACTGAGAAAATGGTTGAACTTTGTAAATAAGTATGATGCTTGAACCAACTAAAATTTGTGAATCCTACAGATGTTTTTGATTATTTCTTGATGAAATGTTTTGGAATCAAAGAATTTGAATGCTTCATTCTTCATTTACAAAATTCAACTATTAATTCAATACAGCAAAAGATCAACCTCTGAACCAGGCTTATTTAATGATATATTCACCCAACCAGGCCAGCTTTAGAACACAACGATTATTAACTCTAACTTGGGTTGAACACATCACCCCCGTTGATATTTTGAACTAGCAGTTCTTGTGAGAAAAGGGCCCATTTTTTCCTATATTTTGAGTTTATTTTTAATTTACACTGTTAGTTGATATTATTTTAATAGCTTGTAGTCTCTAAATATTTTTGCAACATAATGTTAATTTAGAGTCTCTAGTATAGGCTGGAAGATCCATTCACAACAGTAATATTCAATCTATTACATTTTGTATAGCTGTCTTACTACATTAACTTTTTAGTCACTTTAGACAGCTTGTACCCTAATGTTATAAATTTCTGAATAATGTAAACGTTTGTGTATTGCACCTTGAGGTACTTAATAAAATCTATGTCTATGTTGAGCACATGATAGAATTACAATAATCTGTTGAGTTAAAAATACCTGAAATGTCACTAACTTGTAAAACTATTAAATAAAACCAAGAATAAAAAACATTAAATAGGACTTCAAATGTACCATGTTAAAGTTGTGAAATTACTGCAGCAATGCCCTTTAGTTAACATTTCATTTCGTTTCATCATGTTGGGTGCACTGTATTATAAAGTCCCTGAAGTTCTGATTGGCTATTTAAATTGGGAATTCAGTACCCTTAGTATTTCATTCATAGTGGGCCTCTTTTCATGGTCATGTTGAGTACACTGTATAATAAGGGCCCTCAAGTTCTGATTGGCTATTTAAATTGGGAATTCAGTACCCTTAGTATTTCATTCATAGTGGGCCTCTTTTCATGGTCATGTTGAGTACACTGGATAATAAGGGCCCTCAAGTTTTGATTGGCTACCATTGCTATTTGTTGTTGAGTATGGTTGGGCACTGGAAGCTCACGGATAGCCATTTCACATAACAACAGCCCAAAGCTAAACACATCAATCTGAAAAACACAGTACAAGGAATTACTGGTAATGATTTTTTGCAACACTGCTGATTTTCCTGAGTGGTTTGAAACCAAATCAATTTATTATTTATTAACATTATTTGTTCACATCATTTATTAGACAGTGTGTTTTGTGTGTCCACCCTAGAAAGTACAGGCAAGGTATCCCTACAGATTGGTTGTCATTATTGACAGACATACTAATATTGTAATGCTAGTCAAGGAAGCAAGGGTGACCAAGTGGTGAGAGTGCCCGTCTGTTACAGCTGTGGTTTGCAGTTTGATTCCCGCACAGGAAATCACGTGGCTTGAGGTCTATTGTCTGTTCTCTCCCTTGCTTTAAGGGTTTTCATCTGGTTTTCCTCCCTCATTAAAAAACAGATTTTTGATCTAAGCTGTCCCCATGATTAATAAGTTGGTGACTGCTTTGTGTGTGTGTGTGGTCATTGTATAATTGCCTTCTTAATGATAGTGCACTTGTACAACCATGTTGAATCACTTTCAGCTGAGTGTGTCCTTGGTTATTCAGCTCTCAAGCTGCGAGTAAGGCATTTTATTTGTATTAAGTCAAAAGGTCCACATCACCTATCAAAGTACAATCATCATCATCATTATTGCTATTATCAAATATACTTGCAAACATACCTTGGGTGTTTGATGAACTGACAAAGCCTCTGGAGCAGAGTAGATCACAGCACCAGGATTGATAGTTCTACATTGTCTCATAAAGTTGGCTGCACCATAATCTGACACCTTGGCTCTCCATTGGTCATCTCGTTTCCACAGCAACACATTAGCACTACTGATATCACGATGGATTATTGGTAGAGGCTTATTCAGGTGTAAATAGTTCAATCCCATGGCAACATCACAAGCTATAGAAACAATTTCCTTTTCACTCAAAGCTCGTGTTTCAAGAATTGTCCTTAAGTTGGTGTCCATGAGCTCAGTGACAAACAATGGGTTTCCATTATCATTTGTTGCTCCAATAAATTGCAGTAAGCAAGGATGACGACAGCGAGATGCAATACTCATCTCCCTCTCAAACAGTCTACGATTATGAGGAGACAAGATAAGGTCATGAATCTGCTTTACTGCGACAGGGCAGCCCCGGAACCTTCCTTCTACAACCTGTCCCCATGCCCCAGTACCAAGGCTTCTACCCTGCAGTTGGATTTCATCACGACTAACAATCCATTCACGTGATTCACTGTCCAACTCTAAAGACTGGGGACTACTGTGAGGTGTGTTCTCAAGTTCCTGAATGCGATATTCAAAGTATTCCCTTTGTCTCTGAAAGTCACTTTCCTGTAGACTGGCAGCAGCTCTTGACTGCTCAAGCTCTGCTTCCACTGCTTGCTTTTCAGTTGTCATTTGTTGAAGCTGAAGTCGTAGTGATGTCAGTTGTTCTTCCATATTGGACCTGATTGTTCTCTCTTCCAGTAGACGTCTTTCAAATTCCTCCCATTCACGATCAAAGCCTTTCATCTGTTTCTTCCATCTTTTCTGCTCTTCACAAAATCTCTCTTCCATTTCAAATTTTGCTGCTGTCATATCATCAAGATTTTTCTTCAACTGTGTGTTTTGTTCTTGCAAGTCATTTTGAGTAACAAGTTGCAATCTTGTGTTCATTTCCCATTCTATTTCATCCTGTTTCCATTTGTTTTCCTTTTCTTCCAATTCACTGTTCACCTTCAAGAGCTGTTGTTGCAGTTCATCAATGATGGCTTTCAGTTCCAAACCATCTGTTTGAAATGTCTCTGATTTAATGTTAAATTCATTTTCATTCCCATCACAAGCACCTTTTTTCTCATTTTTCATTTCATGTTCATCTATTTTCTCATTTTCCATTTCCTTCATGACGTTCACTTCATTTTCTTTTTTGCTGGGATCATTTGTTACTTTGCTGTTTGACTTATCTCTGTCATGCTCATTATCAGCATTTTTGTCCTTCTTTATTTCATCCCTTTTCAATTGTTCATTCTTGTTCTTTGTTTCAGTAATTTGTTCCTTGTTCAAGCTTTCATCTCCCAATGCTTTGTCTGCAACAAATTACATGGAAATATGTTAAGCCAATGAAACGATGTCTGAAACAAATCAATACACTTCAATGTCTTGAAGGAAAATAAGTGAATGAAAAACATGCAAGATTTTGAAAAATGAAAATATTAGTGAGTTAGTGAATGAACAAATGAATGAATGAGCAGATGCAATAAAAATTTATTTCATAGAAAAGAAGTAAGTTTGTATTAATTAACAATTATGAGACAATGAACAGCTCTTTACCATTTTCAATGCAGACTTTATCAAGAGATACAAATAGACCACTTCCTGGATGACACTTGAAGTATCTCTTGCACTGAGAAGAACCATCACAATTACCAAATCTTCTATATTTACTGTCCTGTGAAAATATTGTAACATTGTTTTGATTTAATCCACAATTATGGGTTTAATTACTATCTCAAGAGCTCAGATCTGTTTTAGGGGTTTTGTGGACAAGACAGTAAGACAAGCAAACTAATAATAGGACAAACTGTGGCCCCTACAAGTGTAGTACACTACCCTGTGCTTATCTTACTCCACATACAATGGAATCACACTCACCATAATCTCAACCCCAAACACTGTCCCATAAAATGGAGGCACAAGACCCTTATACCTCACAACAGCAGAGACCTCTTTTTGCAGGTCCTTTATCCTGACATTCACTTCATCTCCTTCGTTAATACTGCATCCGTAAGCTAGCCGTCCGTCAGCTAATATCCGACATCTCTCATAGTAAGAATCGACTGCAAGTAACAATTTCATTTCTTCCTTCTCAACAGGTTTTAAATCCTCTAGATTACACTCCAAGCGCTGATACGACTGCTTCACAGCACGTAGAGATACTCTATTAGGATCCTGTGGTTGCTCGGTCGGCTCCAAAGCTTCGAGTAACTCGCCTTTGAGAGCGAGATGGGGAGGTTGAGGTGCTTCGTCGTCCGCTGAGTAAACATAACTAGAAAGCATACCCCACCACGAAGCATTCTCGGAAAAATTAGGATTTTCAACATCGTGTAAAAGCAGATAAAATCCTCTTCTGGGATCCATTGCGAGGAAAACGATCTTTGAATAAATTTCGCAAAATTATCTTTAAAATATTAGAATATTTTTGTTTTCAAAATAATCCACCACACCCAACCAAGATGAAATCACTGTCAAAAAATTCTGCCGTCGACTGCTATTTGTACATTTGACTTTTCTGCAATTAGTAGCTATGACTTGGCATTTTTCTGCTCTTGAAAATTTGCTAAGAGTTCTTAATAGGAATTGCAGATCAGCTGATTTTAGCCTTGCACGTAACAACGAAAACACACATCACTTCCGCCATTTTGAATGACGTTAAGCGTGAGAGAATGGATCGAGCAAGTAATAAAATCTGACGTAGTTCATGCCCAGTGTTTTGACTATCACGCGTCCAATATGGCGGATTACGTGTACTTCAAAGGTTCTTGAAAGGATATAATAACAACATTTTATCATTCACCAGTTTTTGGTCGCGTTTTGTAAAGAGTTGAGGCTTTATCACAAAATCGTAATGTTTTAGATATTCTAGGTCTCTCTGTGATGAGGAAATAGGAATTAATTTGTCGAAAATGCTGTTCGAAATGAGGTATAAAAATGGACGCTCTTTTTGTTCTGCCAAGCTCATCCATGTTGAATTAGAATAAGGCGATATTAGTTATAGCTGATAAACAATGCCTAGAGCACGCCGAGAACAAGATAATCTCTCAAGACCGAAAACCTCTAGAGTAGGGATCGCTACTCCACCAAGGCTCCAAGTTGGACCAACTAACACAAACACTCTACCATCGCAACAATTCGATTCTTTTGTAACACCGTCAACCGAGCCAGCCGCTGGTCGTATTCCCGTTGCTGGACTTGCAACAGGTCTACAAGAAATTACCTCTCTGGTAAATAACTCTTCCGATGGCAATGATTTTACTAACACAACTTTGCAGAATTCAACAGTGTCTGTTGCTGAGCAAGCCACAAGGTGGACTCCTATGGCTCTTGGCCAAAACAATGAGAACACTAGTACACTACTTAAAGATGACCTAAAGACACAATCAACTCACTCATTCAGTGATACAACACCTATGTCTAGTCTTGTGACCTCTGTTACCAGTGAATCAGATAGCAATCAAAGTACTTTAGTGAATAGCAGTGGCTGTACTAAAGTACACAGTCTATCAGCATTACTAGCGCAATGGACAAAGAAGAATGATGGGATTCATGTTGCCGATGTGTCAATGTCTGCACCATCTTGGATGCAGAATTATGAAAAGTATGGACTTGCTAAAGCAGCTGCAGCTATACAAGTATTGTCAGGTTAGAGTATTAAAGAATCATAATTATTAAAATATCTTGTTGACTATCTCAGAGGAGTAAGATACATTATTATTGACCAAGAATTGCATTGGTGTTGAAAAGCAAGTCAAATTTTCTCATTCACTCATTTATTCACTTCTGCACTCGTTCATTGATTTTCAGTGATTGCTATGCATAGAATCAATATTTTATAAAAGAGCTTCCTCAAACTCACAGTTTACAGGACATGTCATTGTTTTCAGATGGAGAACAGAGTGATTCAGATGACAAAACAAAATATTTACGAGATGAGCTTCGAAGAGAAAAAGCTTCACGTGTTATACTTGAACATCTCTGTGAAGAACAACGACAACAGTGCAGTACAAAACAACAAGAACTTGAAGAGACACAAAGAGAAAAAGAAGAAATTGAAAGAAGATTGGAAAATGTGCAACGTAGGGTAACAGAACTTGAATCTACCCTTGTCACAGCTCAGCGTGCATTGGAAACACACCATAATAGCTCAAATACAACTGATTGGGTTTTGGAAAGACAGGAAATTGACTTAACTGAAAAGGTTATTGGTATTGGAGGTTGGGGTAAAGTTGTTGAAGGAAAATTTAGAGGAACTTTGGTTGCTGTGAAGCAAATTCATGAACTTATTCTGTCTCCCCATAACAGAAGACTCTTTGAGCGTGAAATGAACATTGCTGCTAGATGCCGTCATCCTTGTCTTCTTCAGTTTATTGGAGCTACTAATGACGATGACAGTCCACTTTTTGTAAGCGAACTGTTGGATACAAGCCTGAGGAAAGTTCTCCAAGATCGTGAGCTGGAGGACAATGAAGTGAGGGATGTCTCTCTGGATATTGCAAGAGCTTTAAACTATTTGCATCTCAATCGACCTACTCCTATTATACATCGTGATATCAGTAGCGCTAATGTGTTGCTATGGAGACATGGAGATAATTGGAGAGCTAAAGTGTCTGACTATGGGACTGCAAACTTTATGCAATACTCTATGACAATCAGTCCTGGTGCTCTAGTTTACTCTGCACCTGAAGCACAGACATCAAGACAATCACCAAAGGTAACATGAATACTATGATAAGACAGTGATGATAATATATATTGCTATTTTCATCATTATCATCACCATCATTATACAACCATCATCATATTCATAATTGGCTGTTTTCATAGTGGTCATAATCAACGCCATCATGATATAGGTCATCATTGTCATTTAATTGTCATCATTATTATTACTATATTATTATTATTATCATTAGTATTGTTATCATTACTATATTATTATTGTTATTATCATTACTATTATTATCATTACTATTATTATCATTACTATTATTATCATTACTATATTATTATTATTATCATTATTATCATTACTATTATTATCATGAAAGCCATCTTTTTGTTTATAACTATCATTGCTGTCATGAACCACCATTGTCATCATCATCATCAGTTCTAAATTCACCATTTAACATAATGATATGTGTACAAACTATCTGCACCAATGTCTTTTTTATTTTCCTTAGTATGACCATGATTTGATTGACAGCACATCAATAGCATTATAATCATGTTTGTGGTCATCTCCATCTTCCCCAGTCAGGACTATTTGTTAGACTGATCTTTTCCAATATGTTCCACACAGGTTGATGTATACAGCTTTGGTATTCTGTTATGTGAAATGAGCACAAGAGAATTCCCTGATCCGCTGTGTCGAGCTGAACAAGTTACCTTGGTAACAAACCATAACCTTAGGGACCTTATAAGGAGGTGCTTGCTGGGGGAGCCACCAGAACGTCCCTCCATGAGTGATATCATAGATGAGCTAGAAAACATGAGCCTTGAAAAGTAGAGTTAAATGATACTGGCAGTTGTTAGAGAGCAAATAATATATCTGTGAAATAGTTACTAACTAATAGGTGGCTCATTTGTGATAACTTTGAAAGATAACAAACCAACAAAGGATTACAACTCAAAGGAAACATATATATTCCAGAGTGCAATTTATCATTATTTTGTTTAGTTTGGATTGTACTTTGAAATAGTCTTTAGAAATATGCAGATTGAATTTTTTTAGCCTATCCAATAATTTCTCTTGTATTTCATTGATTTCCATCATAGTTTTTGTGCATCATGCACTGATATTCATAACACTTTTATAAGGGTTTTTTTAGCTGAGCTTACAACCTTTTTCGTTGAAAAGTGACCACCAAAGCTAACAGTCCTGTCTAGAAGCTGACATTTTGGTGGACATCAATCAAAAAGCCAACAAAAGTGTTTACTATGAAACCCACTCAACAGTCTGCACACTTTGTCAGCTTTTTGATTGATGTCTACCAAATGTTTTAGATGAGACGTTGAGCCTTGAGGGTCCTACTTCAATGAAAATGGTTGTAATATTGACATGATTCACTACATTCCTATTTAGAGGTAAAAACTAGTATAAAATACTACGTAGGACTGTGTCTGTGTTTCTCGAGAAACAGTTGTAAATGTAATGATAACTTAGACACCGTATAATGATAATAGAGAATACAGACATTTCAGACATTAGTCCTTTGTTGGAGTAATACGACATAATATCTCGTATTACTGAAACGTCAGTTTTCTCTATTATCATTTTATGGTGTCTACCTTATCATTACATTTACAAACATTCCTACTTAGTTGCACCATTAGTGGTTATTTTGCAACTATATCATTTACAGGCTCTATTTGCAACTACATCTACTTTGTCAAAACAGCCTTCGTTAGATTAAATATGTATGTTTGCCGATTGCATTCTTGATGGTTTCCAATTATTGTGGTTGAATTGAAAATTTAGCCCTCATTTGTAAAACATGTGAACATGCTCAAAATGTACTTAGAAAAACAACAACGCTTGAAACGTGTGCCCGCAAGCAATTTACCGCTGAAAACGCAGCATGCGCGCCAAATCCCGCCAAAAGGCAACATAAGAATAACTCAATGATTCTTCGAAAATTATGCTTCAACATGCCAAAACCCTTTTTTTGCGCGGGACTCTATAATTTTCTTCATTTTTTCTGAAAGATTTCGTAAAAATCTTTCTTTGAGAAATTTGAAAAAAAAAGTGATGACTTTTCAACATAACATTTTTCAACATAAAACTTTTAACTTTTTTTAAGGGTTTCACTTTTAAAGCGATTTTAAGTCAAAGACAAAAACAAAACTGTAAATTTTGACAAAATATTAAAACATATACAGTTTATTTTCCCAAATTTTTGTAAAATAATGTCTAGTTGAGATTACCTGTAAAAACTACGTCAATAGATTTGTTAGTTTTTGAGTAATAATTTTTTTTATGAAAAATGCATTTTTCGCCATTTGTTCTTCAAAAATGTCAAAAACATGGTTCCGTTCTAAAAGTAATGCATCTAAAAAACGGGCGCGGGACCATATAGTTTTCTATCCATTTTTCGATTAAGGTGGTTGCACCAGCAAATACTGCTTATTTCAGAAGGAATTTTAAGTGAGATAAGTTATCATTCAAAGAAAAATAAAACTTATTGATGGAAAGTTAATAATTTTAGATGAATAGACAGGGGGGTTACTTGGATTAAATAAACAAAATATACAAATTTGACTTTAAACCCGTTTTATTCGTAAAGTATATAAATATACTTCCCTTTTTTTCAAAAGGTTAATGCTTGGAAGGAAAATAAGAAAACTGTGCTTGGGGAACATAATCAGTAATATATTCGCGTAGTTATTAATTACCTATATTCCATAAAACCGGAGTTCTAAGTGATTGATATGTCAGAGTTCCCCAAGCACAGATTTCTTTGTTAACATCTTATCTTTAATTTGTGAAAGTTTCATAATTTACAATTATTTCTAGATTTTTATGTTTTGCATGATAACTTATGAAATGTGAGCATAGGCTGTTTGAACAATCTATTTTTTTAACCCACTTTACTACCCAGACAATGACATTTCATCCACAGTGGCAGATCCAGGGGGGTTGAATGGGTTCCACAGAACCCCCTTGAACAACATGCACCTAAAGAATTATAAAGCATTTCGAGACTTTGTGAATGCGCTAAAGAACAACATTCACATTACATTTGTTACCATACAGGCAGTACCGTTTCCTACTCAATACGCAAATGACTCTTTCCGAAAAAAAATTAATGTGAAACCAAAATGGAATCCCCTTTTGAAAAATGCTGGATCTGCCACTGATCCACAGCTAGTTGACATTATTCACTCTTACTCATATTCTCTTTGCTTGGAGCTCTGTTCAGAAGATAAGACTGTTGAATGTTTTTCTGAAGCTATTAATCCACCTTTAACACTGCTTTTTACTGTAGCTTTGAGCTCCTCTTCGTCGGCGATAACAGCAGCGACGCGTTGTAAATCGCTTTGAGATATGGGCATGATGACGATTCAAATCTTCGACAAAATGGCGATGGTATATTTTTTTTTTCAGTGTGCACGTTTCACAAATCATGTGATGCATTTACATTGCTCCACGAAAAACTGATTGATCAAAACAACAAAATAATACAATGTGTATTTTCAATCGGATGGAACATTTCACTTAGTTCTCAGCAAATTTCGAAATTTCTGGATCAACTTGATAACTATCTTTAAGTGTATTGACCATTTGAATGCGTGAATGTTCGCTGTTTTTGGTCTTCAAGTAACAAAAGAAAACGCCCAAGAACCTTCTTCTTAATTCCCAATCAGTCGCCACTTCAGCATTCAGCGCTACAAAGCTTCTAACATGACTATCAAATATCTCATATACTAATACAGTTGCTCTCTTTCTTCTTTGTTCATATCGGTTAAGAATTTCTCCAATGTTATTTCTATTCTCTTCGTAGTCCAAGCTGCTACACTTCCACCAACAACGCTACCAACAACCAGGCCAACAGGGCCGTCACATACACCCCCTACTGTAGCACCTATTCCTGTGATGACGCCTCCTTTGACTTTTCTGCTACTCAACAATATTTTATATTCGCTGTCGCTGGTTAAGATAGCAAGAGGTGCTATAAGGTCCTCAGGAGATACAGGCATGGTTGCGTTAGAACACAGTTATCAAAGTGACAACGTTTGTGAGCATCAGTGACGTTCAGATGTGAGGTCACTGTGCTGATTATGGGTTGAACACGTGGATTTTCATAGCTCAAAGCGGTCCACGTTATTGACAAACATTTTAGTCATTATTCAAGCTATTGTTTATTTATGGTACGGCTTTGCCTTCTTAAAGTAGAAATTGCCGTTTCATATACAAGATTTCCTCGGTAATCTGTGAACTGGCCGGATTTGATTTGGTAACTAGGGTGCCGATGTATGGTCTTTCAAAGCAGATAAAATTTGTATTCAGTATATAACTTTATCTGTTTAGAACTTTGTCTAATAATTAATATAGGAAGACAAAAGCACATAACAAAAAGCACTTTTTATATTCTTCATTCGTAAGCTGGCCTGTAAGTCATTGACCGCAAGGGAACTGGGTACGAACCGGTTACTCAATTCCGAGACTTCGCAGATCGAGCATAAACAAAATATGTCCTTGAAGTAGCAAAAAAGAAGAAAGACGTTTTCAAGGAAATAGCAGACTCAAAGACACCGAGAATTGTAATTCTCAATCGTCAATGTTCTTCACAATTCAAAGCCTTTTTTGAATATCATGGCCGAAGAAGGGAAACTGGAATTTTTTCAAGATCTTTTACGGAAGAGAGAGGTAAGTGTATGTGTATACTATCCTGGTTTAACCTCCTTTAAAAATTAGCCCTTACTAACTTTCATTGATATGAAATATTTAGAATATTATGTATTCCTTACTATTCTACATGCACCAAAATTTTATTATACGACAACTTGTCCGAAAGACAAGTTCACGGATATTAATTGTCTTAGGTGGATTTAAATACTTATAGTTTAACGTCTTAGAACAAAATATATTAAAATGTAATGGCTCAGTGGGTAATTTAGTACAATACTTTGCAACCTTTTTTTGTTTTTTGAGTTTACAATATGTTGTGTCAGTTCATTAGTTTTATAGTGCAAGTATACTTCAGGCTCATTACGATTATCATGTAAGGAAATGAACTAGATTCAAACCATCAAGTTAAACATTCTAAACCTCATACCTATACTGGTGAGCCTTTTTGCATAGCAAATCAATAGCCGTGTTTCTTAGAGTTTTGGCTGTAACTGTTGTTAAATCTAGGTATTTCCACGTATTACTGACAATTTTATTGATTTATTTGTATTAATTTGTGATAGGCAGACAGAGCTAAATCAGAACTTCATTTGCACAATCTCCTTGAAATCCAAAGGAATTTAAGCCATATTCGGTCGGGAAAATTAAATGGTAACCAGAAAATGAGTTCATCAGAAGACAGCGCAAGCAAAGGTAAAAATGCTAGACAGAAGTTTCGAATGACATTTAACCGTTTGACCGTCTTAGTGTGGTTCAGTGTACTGAACAATGGAAAATATTCATAATAATAATAATAATTTATTTCTTGTTAAGCGCATCCCAATATTTCTCGATGCGCTTTACAATTTATCAATTGTTAATTTACAAAATTATAATAAATGATCTATTCAGTAAAAATATATAATAATAACAATGGTAAAGATAATTAAATTAAGTTTTCAAAGAGATAGGTCTTAAGCCGCGACTTGAAGACATCTAACGATGGCGATTCACGTACTTCAAGTGGTAATATTCAGTGTTCAATAACTGAGGCTTCGTTTACACTAACCAGATAAATTTGAAAACGTAACTTTATTTATCCGGTTAGGACCGCTCCGTCCACAAACGTATGCATCCAAAACAATTTTATGCTAATTTTATTGTTTAACGAGCAATTTTTGTCACAGTATCCGAACAAAAGTTGTGTTTTCAAATTTATCCGGCATAGTGTAGCCAGGGTCTGAACCGATTTGCCGATGGGCCTATTTCACCTTTGATTATTACTTTATGCAAATTTATCAAGTTCAATATTTGTGTATTTGATCATTTAGCTCATTATCATCATTGTTATCGTCAAAACCATAGCCAATCATAATCGCTACATCATTATATCAGCAATAATTATTACCATTACCATCATCACTAATCACTTAAAATTTCCTTAAAACGCTTTAAAAAGCCTTAACCCACGGGCCTCACAGCCATTTGTTGTATTGCGACCCGCCGAGAGATATGTCTCACCATTATGTCTACACCTATGGCGTTATATCCCCGTCAAAATTCATGTTTAAGTAATGATGAGTTGCCCTAATGGTCGCGTGTCGCGGGTCGCGGGTTTCAAGTCGCGGGTGCGGGTTTCAAGTCGCGGGTTTGATAAAAAGTCGCGGGTTTGAGAAATTAGATAGCCAGTTATCAATAATGATATAGAATAAAAGGGATTAGATGTAACTACAGTAAACACCAGAGAGATAACACCTACAAACAAACTAACTATACAAAAAATCTGGGTTTAAGAATACGAAGTAAACTAAGCAAATTAATAATACAATGAAACCATAAAAGAAAATTAAGAAACATTAAAATAGCATTTGGTAAAGTTGGAATCGGCGAGATTATGCAAGTTGACAAAATGTCTGGAAGAAAATGATTTAATCAACTACGGTTACAAAGCAACATTGCTTGTTTAAGTACTCCGTGGATAAGGCGATAAGCGAAAAGGATGACAGTTACGTTAACCAGATTTAATATACATATATAGTCTGGTAGAGTTTGAAACACTGAAATACACGTAAATACAATAGTAAATGATATTCATTTTTTATAGGAAAGGATAAAAATTCAATATTAGAAAGACAAATTCAAATTAAATTATGTATAAGCTTTCCTATAAAATATATACATTATGTGCTTTCATTGTCAAAACCCAACTCTTCGAAGAGCAAAAAAAAAAAAAAAAACGAAGAGCATTCGAAGAGCATTCGACGATAGAGTACACTCCAGGAGAACTCATACTGAAGCTCTTACTTTTATACGTAAAAAAAACTTTACTAAGTTGGTACTATTTTATTGTCGCTTAACAAAATCAAATCAATTTGATCCACATATAACGATTGGTATTGGTTTTTAGAAAACATTACATTTCCATCGAAATTTGGATTTTTTCGTTTTATGTGATTACATAAACATCTAAATGGTAGTAGGTGTTTTGAAAGTCAACAGAGAAAATAGGCTGACCGTTCTCGCCACGTCGTGTGAATCGTATGATGACAACATTATTTGGAGTACTCCGGTGTAAATGGAGACCCACATCCATGGCACACTAAAACATTTGACGTTCTTCAAAGCTAGAGTAGAGGAAATGCCGTATTTCATCGACCTTGATTATGTGGACGAATCGAAGTCTATTCTAAAAGAAATCTAAAGGACGCAGAAATCACAAGATTCAAATTATATGACGAAGAAATAAACCCGGAAGATGCACTGTAAAATTTTGATATTTATTTGATGGTTAATGCATGTTAGATAAAAATAAAAACAGTGTTATTTAGATTACCATTCAACTTTATCCTTAATAAGTAAAGAGTTAATTTCCTATAATAATGTAGTTTGTTTGTAGGTTTTCTCTCTCTGCTCTTTCAATTACATCTTTTATTCTATATCATTATTGATAAATGGCTATCTAATTTCTCAAACCCGCGACTTTTTATCAAACCCGCGACTTGAAACCCGCACCCGCGACACGCGACACGCGACCATTAGGGCAACTCAGTAATGATGTGTGTAAGAAGTAGGCATAGATTATGCGTGGAATTTCAAGCACGGGATTATCATAATTGGATAAGTAAACAAACTTCCTTCGCTGTGATTGGTTAAAACCCCAAAATTGCCTAAAAATAGAATAAAAACTCGCTTTTCCCGCCATGTTATTAAATATTATTGAATCCAGTCCTTTTTCCATTGTTTCTGCCAAATATGAACTGATTATGAAAAGGGGAACTGGGACTTTGAGAAAAAAATTCCACTAGAGCGAACGGCCGCCATCTTGCAAGTTTTAACTCTTAAACATAAATACCACTTCACTTGAATTTTAATTGAATTTTTCACATCATTATATCGATATTTTTTTATATTTTCATTTGCTTGTGTTTGTTTTATCTCGGTGTAAATTTAATGCCTCGAAAAGCTTTGTGTAGTTGTGGTCTCCATGATGAGTGTCGACACGTATCGCCAAGCGACGCAACTTCGAATCGCATCGAGAGACGAACGTCAATTCTGCAGCCTTTATAATGATGGAAAGCAGCTGTATAGAAAGAGAAAGATCTGTATTTTTGTCTGAAATGAATTACGATGTAATTGCGACAAGAGCCGTCTATTTCAGACCACGACGGGCAGTAACGTAACAAATAGTTTATATTGTATGCCAAAGGAAGGGCAGCATCCTTATTCGACTGAGCCTAATTCACCAGAAGCGCTAGATATTGCTATGCAAATGTTGATCGTTTGATTACCGCATCGATAGCGATTGCTTAGACGTTTTGGAAGAGTTTAGTCCGCTCAAGGCTCAGTCATGTCGTGCAGTGTATGGCGAAAATTTCTAAGTGCCAAGTAGTTGATATAGTATGCCGAAGGAAGACAAAGCATCCTCATTCGAATGCATCTGGCTCACAAGAAGCGCTTGAAATTTCTATGTAAAATACGACTAGTCCATCTTTTTATTGAAAGCGATTCCCTTGATATTTTTGTAAAATTTTGGACTGCCCAGCATTTAGTCCATTTAAGACCGCGACGGGGCGCCGTGGATATAGACACGAAAATTCTTGGGTGAACTGTCATGGATCGACGTTTCCTATAACAAAAATATTTCAATTCTTGCGGCCTGCATGGCTTGTTTGTTTTCATATGGAGAAATGAAGCACATAAAAGCATATGATGTGGAAGTTACTCCAGATTAATGTTTATTTCTAATCAAGACATTTGAAAGCGTAGGAAAAGGAGATTGTGAAATTGAAACTGAGGATGTCATAAATCTATATTTTGTAATTAGTGACGTCATAGACGCTCGAACTAATGACTAATAAAAGAGCTTGAACCAGGTGTCAACCGCTTGTAATGTTGTAATCACAACATTTGGTGCCGAAACCCGACTGCACCTGAAAGGGTACCGAAAATGGCGGAAATCAAGAGAATCAAGTCAGTACGAGCAGCATACAAAGGCCACTGCACGCAGGACTTCAAAAAAGCCGAACAATATCTGAAATCAGAATCACCAAACCACACAGAACTCGAAGCACTGCTAGACAGACTAAACCGCAGAGGAGCAGAGATCGCAGACATGGACAGTCAAATAGCAATGACTCTGGAAAAAGACGAAGAAATCGAACAAGAAACAGAAGCAGCTCTTACATTTCAGGACAAGCTATCCGACTGGAAGTTCAAAATTGCACGCTTCCTCAAAGACACACAGGAAATTCCGGTGAGCTCTTTCCATGATCATAGTGTAATGAAAGTTGTCTATTCACATGTGCCACAACTAGAGCGATCCATCTTGAACTAGTAGAAAATCAAACAACTGAAGCATTCCTTAAAGCATTTCGACGGTTCACCAGCAGGAGAGGAGTGCCAGAACACATTATCTCAGACAACGCCAAAACATTTAAAGCCGGAGCTGTAGAACTACACACATTAAAGAACAGCATTCTAGATACATCTACATCTCAAAAGTTCATGGCAAACCATGGAATCACATGGCATTTTATAGTAGAACGAGCCCCCTGGTGGGGAGGATACTACGAACGACTCATAGGCATGACAAAACGCCAATGATAAAAATAGACTTGAATGATGTGAAACTTATCTTTTTTAAAAGCCCTGACTATTTTGAACTTATTTCAGTTTGTTGAAAGCTATTCTGATGAATATTTTCAAAATTATCAAACTTTTTCTATTTTCATCATTCACTTATGTAGCATCTGTAAACCCAGTGTGCTAAAAACTGCTTTTTCTGGATATTTCATTGAAAATAGACCCAAACTCAGTTCAAAAGCACTTTTCTGAATGTTTGAGACTCCCCGATACAGAATTTTTGTTGAAATAACTGAATGTGTTTAAATAACTGAATAAGTTGAAATAACTGAATGGGTTGAAATAACTGAATGGGTTGAAATAACTGAATGGGGTGAAATAGCTCAATGGGGTGAAATAACTGAATAAGTTGAAATAACTGAATGGGGTGAAATAACTGAATGGGGTGAAATAACTTAATGGGTTGAAATAACTGAATAAGTTAAAATAACTGGATGGGTTGAAATAACTGAATGGGGTGAAATAACTGAATGGGGTGAAATAACTGAATAAGTTAAAATAACTGGATGGGTTGAAATAACTGAATGGGGTGAAATAACTGAATGGGGTGAAATAACTGAATAGGTTGAAATAACTGAATAAGTTGAAATAACTGAATGGGTTGAATTGGAAAGAACTGAATAAGGTGAAATAACTAAATGGGTTGAAATAACTGAATGGGTTGAAATAACTGAATGGATTGAAATAACTCAATGGGTTGAAATAACTGAATAAGTTGAAATAACTGAATAAGTTGAAATAACTGGATGGGTTGAAATAACTGAATGGGGTGAAATAACTTAATGGAGTGAAATAACTGAATGGGTTGAAATAACTGAATAAGGTGAAATAACTGAATGGGTTGAATTGGAAAGAACTGAATGGGTTGAAATAACTAAATGGGTTGAAATAACTGAATGGGTTGAAAGAACTGAATAAGGTGAAATAACTGAATAAGTTGAAATTACTGAATAAGTTGAAATAACTGAATGGGATAGATATTTGCAGCACACTATTCCATTGAGTGAGTTGCGATACTTTATATAAAATATTTGATGACTCGTTATCGTTACACAATGTTTAATATAAATAGCTAGCTTCTTGATCATCAAGAAGATCGTCACATTCTATACATTTAATATCAGCGTGCAAAAGGGTTAATCATAGACGCTCTTATCGTTTTCTAGTTGTTGAGACTATAAGTATGTCTTCTTTGATGTGATGTTAGTTGAGATGTCGTTCCGTTGAACAACATTTCGTGTTGGTTTGTTGTAGTTTTATACAGTCTGTGTTGCAAGGTTTTGATTTCAGATTTCGCGTAATTTTCTACTCGGTCACAATCGACGGGGACATAAACACAACGTTTAGAACTGTGAATGATAAAAGTAGTTTTCAGATTAACGGCTCGGAATAATATTTCATTTTCTAAGTAGTTCATTGATAAGCAAGCACGAAAATGAGCAACCCCGACAAACAACCAAGCAAAACTAATGATTTGATTGGTGAACAGAAAACAAAGGAACTATGTCGCGCTTCAGATGGCTTAGACTATAATCTAAGCTGGGTCCGACCCATTGATCTAAATTTAGATTTTTGGGTTGAACCCAGTTTAGATCATGCGAAGACGGTGTTTTAGTTGGGTTAGAAAATACAGTCTTTTTGCTGCCTTAGATACAACTTCTTGTACATGTGAGTTCCATTTTAAGTCATTTTGTAAAGTTACTCCTAGTATTTTAACGGTGTTAACTGGTTTGATTTCTACTCCATCTATGATCACGTTGTTGTTTCCTTCTGCTGGTTTTCGTAAAAATGAAATTCTAAGTTCTTTACATTACATGGAGAGAATCCCTTTGCACACAGTTAATTTTTAGGATTCTCGGCCCCCAGGTAGTAATAATGATAATAATAAATATGTTTGAGATATTTTTATTGTTTTTCTTCATTCAAAATAAACACTCTTAAGCTGTTCATTTTCTACTTTTTAGGTATTACTATTACCATCAGCACAAGTGACAAAATATGCCAAAATTCACAAAATCGACTTGCAAATGAACAACAACATCAAGCCACACGAACAGAGCTTGAAAACGAACGACAGCAACATCAAGCCAGTAGAACAGACCTTGAAATCGAAAGACAACAACATCAAACCACAAGAACAGACCTTGACAACGAACGACAGCAACATCAAGCCACAAGAACAGACCTTGAAATCGAACGACAACAACATCAAGCCACAAGAACAGACCTTGACAACGAACGACAACAACATCAACTCACAAGAACAGACCTTGACAACGAACAACAACAATATCAAGCCACAAGAACAGAGCTTGACAACGAACGTCAGCAACATCAAGCCACAATCATAGTTCTTCAGTACGAACGACAACAACGCGAAAATGCTCAAACTCAGCTTGTAGATGAACAACAACGACGTATTGCTACACAAAGAGAACTTGAAAACGAACAAAATGCACAAAATCGTGATTGGATCCTGGACAGGGAAGAAATCCAAGTTACATCTGATGTACTTGGTATTGGAGGGTGGGGCAGTGTTAAAAGAGGACGATTTCGTGGTACCACCGTAGCTGTCAAGGAAATTCATGGAATACTGCATTTATCATCTAATTATTACCGCCGAATTTTCCAGCGTGAAATGCAGATGGCGGCAAGATGTCGTCATCCATGTCTTCTGCAGTTTATTGGTGCCACCAATGATGACAACACTCCATTGTTTGTGACTGAATTGTTGGAGACAAATTTGAGAGCAGTCCTGGAGAATTCGGAGCGCTACTGTGATTTGGAGACAGATAAAAAGATCTCTATATTCCTTGATGTTGCAAGAGCATTAAACTATTTGCATCTCAATCGACCTACCCCTATTATACATCGTGATATCAGTAGCGCTAATGTGTTGCTATGGAGACATGGAGATAATTGGAGAGCTAAAGTGTCTGACTATGGGGCTGCAAACTTTATGTACCACTGTAGTACAATTGGACCTGGTGCACCACCTTACTCAGCACCTGAAGCAAGAACATCCAGGCAGACTACAAAGGTACATGAATGAGTGATTTAACCATTAACTATTACACACTGTGCAATCCATCCATCCATTCAATCATTCATTTGTTCTTTCGTTTGTTTGTTCATGCATTCATTCGCTGATTTATTCATCTATGTAAATGACTTTGCTATTCGCTAAATCAGTATTTTATCTGGACAACCATTTCAAGAATAGCTATATATTAGCTTGCACGTTCATTATAAAATCAATGGCGCATGTATTAAAAATGCCATCTTTTTAGATTGATGTTTTCAGCTATGGAGTACTGATGTTGGAGGTCAACACAAGAGAGTTTCCTGATCCAGGGAGCCGAGTTGAACAGCTTCAAATGGTACCTGACGGACCGTTGAAGTCCCTTATTACAAGGTGCTTGGCTGAGGATCCAGAAGAACGTCCTACGATGGCTGAAATAATACCATTCTTTAAAAACCTTGGTGATTCACAATCCCACCAATAATCAAAAATATAATATGCTGTTACACATCACGGTTAGTTGCTGCCGTCCCAATTGGAAGTGGCTAACGATTGATGTATCGCGAACTAACATTCACTGCCTCATCTACATTCACCATGTGAATCACTACGTCTTACAATTGCATAATCCATACAATTTAATCTCTTGGATCTGTTCAAGTTAATACACTGATTTCAAAAAACGTTGTGGAAGAGAATACTGGATGTCGAATGCAAATAACTGTTTGTAATTGTTTTATTTTGTTAAGGTTCCGTAGTAATTGGTTTTGCGGTTGCGGGAATCCTGTCCACCTTTATTTAGTTTAAATTGTATTAATTTTTTTGTGCAGTTGGGCAAAGTTAATAAATTGAAAAAATAAATAAAATAAAAAATAGTTCCATCTTGTTACAAACTGTAAATAATTGAGTTGTTAAAACACTTTTTGCTGTCGTTATTTCATAATAGTTTAATTACCGCGTGTTTGATGTTTTACTTTTGGTTTCAACTGCAAGTAATCGACATTCGAGAACCGCCGCATTCGGCATTTTCTCTGACAACATTTGTTGAAATAGGTGTACTGATGGCACAATTACATGATCTCTCTGAAGTGTGATGACGTTTTAATCCCGCCTCTATACCATAATAGTTTTTAAAATCCTTTCATATTCAAATTTTGTATTCCCTCGAGAATACAGGAACAATAGTCATAATTAGTGAACAAAAGCAATGTGAAAAGGATTCTGGTCTAGAGACGGGGATGAAACGTCATCACGCTTCAGGCTTATTATCGGACTCACCTTATTATAGTATTATATATGACACACCTTATTATAGTATTATATATGACACACGCCCATGTGCATATTTTTGTCATACCCGTGTCGCATGTGTCGGGTGATATAGTATTTTTATATGTAGATATGCTTGGACCATGTCTTGGTTAGACCACCAATGAGGGTCTAAATAATTTCCCATCTGAAAAAAACTAGTGTTTCCTTCATGGGGCGAGGCAAAATTGTTTAGAAATTAGCTTTGTTGCAATTATGTTGGAGTGCAGCCTTAGGCAACAGTGTAGCGGTTGGTAGTTAGTGCTTCCACTCGCACTAGTCTTTGCATCGCAACACAGCCAGATCAAACGACTTTTGTCTCGTCCAATGTGCCGAAAAGTGCTGAAATTCTGACGCAGTCTATAGTCATTTAGGAGTCACTCAGTGTTGAACTGGGGGAGGTAGGGGTCAGAGTGATAAATTGCCCAAAGCTGTCTAAATTTATTTTTGAGTATCTCCCTATAGTGAAAATCTGAGTATTGAGAATCTCCTCCTACAGACACAAGCATTGGTTAAGGTCCTCTCAATCCAATCCATAAAAAATTCCAGGCCTCCACATTTTGAGTATATAATTCTTCAAGACACCTTCTTTCCTCGCCCAGGCCCCTCCCCCAGTATAATAACGTATATGATGTATTTTGTAACATTTGTTTCGAAAGGTATTTTTACACAACAAGTACAGTAATTGCACATCCAAAACAATTCAAACTGCTGATAAATGTTGATCTAGGACAACAAACACTATGATGCGCAAGAGCAAATCATCACTTGCAGGTTGTTGTTTTTGCTGTTTGTAAAGGCGTTTATTAGCCGCATCTATTCAGTACGTGGTAACAAATTCTATTTAGACAGTCACCACAGAGGAACAATAAACTGAATCATAGAACTACAAACAAACGTGTCATTTTTTTATATAAGGTTAGCATTTCAGGTTTCAGTCACTTCAGTCACTGTCTTTTCCAAGATACTTTACTCGCTCTAGTCTCTGACAAGAAATGGCTACTGAGCAAATGTAACATAAAGGAGTACATCGCTACATGTCTTGCATGTGAAGTACAGAACAGGCCCTCAAATGCATACTTTAAAAGGCTTGACAGCTTTTCTATCAGTTGTCCAATGCTCGGGATTTTGAGAGATAAGTTGTGTCATAAGTTACGTTTTTCAATTTCTCACTGAATAATTAACAAATTTTCAACCTTTATGCAAGGGTGGATCCAGAATTTTATATAGGGGAATGACTTTTAATTTTTTAGTGACAAAAAAAAAAAAAAGAAAAAAAAAGAAGAAGAACAAGAAGAAGCAGAAGAAGAAAAATCCGTCAATAGATCCCCATGCATGCTGGACCGAAAATTCATTCCGGTCTATCCACTTCAAAATAATGTTCGTTCATTTGATAATAGAATGTTTCATTTAATTGTGTATATATAGTTTTAATATTTCCGAAGTTTTAATTATTTGACCCGAGAAAAAGGGAAGTAACTAGTCATCCACTTTACCGACCACCTCACCCCTCTATCCGCCTATGGAGCCCCTGGTATATCATATTTACAAATGAGTGTAGAAATGGTTTGAAAAGTGGAGCCGGCTCGAACGGAAATAAACGGACAGAGAACAGTTTATAGCGACGGATATTTTGTTAATCTGCAATAAAAAAAACAACTGACAAAAAGAACAACATTGAATAAATAAGCAGTGCTTATTTCACTGCCGACTGAAAATACGAAGAAATAAAATTAATGATGGAACCTGAATATATTAAACAAACCAGTAAAGAAATAAACTAATAGATAAGAACATAAAACAATAATGTCTATAAAAAAATAAAATAGAAGGAGAACTAACTAACTAACTAGCAGTAAAGAAGTAAATAAAAATCAACATATGACGGATATATCTAAAGTCTATTAACCCTCCCCTCCCATCTCCTGTCACTTTGTTTCAAAGACGTAATGGACTGGAAATAGAAATGAAAGCACCAAAGCGAGGCTAAGAGGGAAATTCCCAAAATGGCGTCGCACGAAGAGGAAGTGCAAATTCAAAACAGAACGATCTTCACTCAAAGTTATAACACACTTACATTCTTCTGAAATACTAAATATAATCCAAAATCATCGAAAAAACATTAACATGGATGACAGACTGAACAAGTACATTTTACTGAACGACAGAGTTGGCGAACTCTCCGAAAAAGGTTTGCTCTCATTGTCAGCGAAAATCATTCCAAACCAGTTTCTACGAGGAGAGTTACTTGAATCATTAGTCGAAGCAGATCAGCCGAAAGACCCTGAAAAGATTGCTCTAACATGTCTAGCCAAGAAGAGTTCAAAGCTAGAATGCCCGACTTCTGAGGTAGCAAAACTCACTGATAGTGAAGCTGATTTATTGATGGCTGTTAATTCAGCCGAGGAACGATTCCGTATTTATCGAGAAAGAAATCGTCTTGAAGCCGCGAAAGGCCTTTCTGTTGGTGATCAAGTGTTGGTTAAAGTTAAAACACTCCCTAGAGATGTACGAGGAGTTATTTGGTATATAGGATCGCTACCAACTCATTCTGGAACTATATTTGGTATTGAACTTTTAAGCAAGGTTTGTATTTTTGACATCGCATGAAAAAAATAAGACAGTTATTGATACTAAAATATTATTGTTAATGTGGTCATTTACTTTGATATCGAAATTGTTAAAATTGTGAACGGTTGGAGTTATATTCCAAGACTATAACCAATATGCAACGCAAAAATTATCATTATGTTTCAATTCCAGGCCATTGCTTTCCAATTTTCTTAGAAATTCATTTGTTGCATGAAACAATAATGAAAAGCAATGTCAATGATAAGTGTGAAGTAAAAGGAAAAAAACTATAAAAATATTTCAGTTATCTTCCAGGGAATATTTTTTTACATGGTGCAGATTGAATAAACATTCCAATAATGCAAAAAAGTATTAAAAATATACTTGAATATATCATGTTAGACCACAAAATTTAAACAATTTAAGGAAATGGATCCATGGATAATAAAGTCTGGTGTGTTTCTAAAGAGTGATCTAATTATATAATGATTTGTTGACAACGAAAATCTTCTGAAAACTCTACCCTATTGTTGAAGGAGTAAGAATATAATGATTAAAACAAGGTTGATAACTTTAAATTAACTTAATGTAAATAATTTTTGTTTTTTATCTGTACACACAACGGTTGTGGCTCTTGCAGACCTTTGTTTAAACACATCAGATCTAAAGGACATCATTAGTATAAACAAATTAGTTATAAAAGAAAGACAGTACAATGTAGATTTGTACAACACATTGACACAACAACTCCCAAATGGAAAGATTTTGATATCATATAACATATGACTGTAGAACCTATCGTAAAGAAGCGCTCAACAATACCTTGCTTTTTGCCAGTCCTTCTTTTGTAAAGCATTGTACATCTACTACAAGATTTTAGCAGAATAAAAGTTTAAAAGAAGAATGTAATATGCACTTGGGGGACTTGAGCCCATGTCTTCAGTATTCTAGTCCAATGTGTTAACCACTACACCGCTAGGACAACCATGCTGGAAACGCAGCTGAATTGTGAAGTTTGCGGCAACTGTGAGCATCCCAGAGTGATATTTTTCTCTATAGATAAGTTGAACACTATTAATATATATGCGTAGAATGAACATGGTAAAGTAGTAATATTTATGAATGCATTTGGTGTGTTGTAAAAGACAGGTGAAGTCTCCTTGAGTGGTCACTAGGATGATGTCCTATGAACTCATGTAGGAATTTGATTTTATGTTTTGGTAACAGGATGCTATTGGTCATGGAACAACAGACGGAACTTTCAGAAATAAAAAATACTTTGATTGTCCTCAAGACTGTGGTGTGTTTGTGGGAATGGATAAAATACGACCATACAATGACTTATCATCAAGATCACCGAGAAAAGAAAGAAGAGAACAAACATCTTCATCTCATAAGTCAAGTTTCCCATCATTCAGTCTGAAGGGTGTTCTTCCTGTCGGCCTCAAAAGTAAAAAGGACAATATATATCCAAACTATAGTCAGAAATTAAAGATTGATCAAAAGGTTGTGGCATTTGTTGATGATCAGGAACAAGTTGAGGGATATGTGAGGTATATCGCTGAGACTCCAGAACCTGATGGAAGCATTCCTGTTGGAATTGAACTGGTAAAAAATATTATTTTAATGCTTTTACTTCCTAAAGTCATTGGTGGTTAAAATATAAGCCTTGTCCCCATGGCATTAGCACATCAAGCAACAGACTAAGTTAGTAATGTGATATTTAGTAGATGTCTTTCTCTTTTATAACTCTGTGATAGTTACCTTTAACAAAGCCAAGTCGTGGCAATCCTCAACTTCATTACATCTTTTGTCTGAACTTCCTTTCCAGCTACAAGGCATAAGTAAGCATAATGAACTTACCTGTGAGTCATTTTTGACTTTGCTATCTATATCTTTTAGCTAGAGAGAAAAGGGCGATGCACAGGCATGTTCAAAGGGACACAGCGTTTTGTTTGTAAGGAGGGTTATGGTCTATTTGCACCAGCTAGTACTGTTATACCAGTAGAAGACTTCTATGGTTATCAACAACAAGAAAGACTTAGTAAAAGTGATGGTATGACATCTATGTCACTGGGATATGAAGTCAACAATGGCAGATCTTGTAAGTATTTAGCTGCTGCAGTATTGGGGGAAGGGGTGGAGGGGGGGGGGGCTGTGGTGGTGTGTCATTACCTAATGTATACTGTAGATTGTATTTCTTGATCCTTTTAATAATATTGAATGATTGATCAATGGGGATTATTGTCTGTCTGTCTGTTTTTCTGTTGGTCTGAATTATGCAGATCATTTGAAAATAAGTCAGGCCTTTTCCAAAAGGGGGGAACACAGCACAGCACTTATCACATTATGTTAGTCCGCTAGTAACTGATTGATTGATTGATTAGTTGAATCATTGTTTGATTGATTGATTATTTTATTGATTGATTAGTTGATTGATTCTTTTATTAATTGATTAGTTGATTGATAAGTTGATTGATTGATTAGTTGATTGATTATTTTATTGATTGATTAGCTGATTGATTATTTTATTGACTGATTAGTTGATTGATAGATTAGTTGATTGATTATTTCATTGATTGATTAGTTGAGTAATTGACTGACTAATTATTTTTTGATAGAATGATTGATTCAGTAATAGAGGGCTTGTGTATTTTCCAGTAAAAGTCTGTAATAAAACCTTAATATGAATAATAGAAAATTGAAATGATTTGAGATTAATGCTAGGTGAAATAAGTATACCACAAGTTTAATAAAAAAAAGTAATCTTACAGATGACTATTGCAGCTGTTCTTAAAAAAACTGTTCTTATCCAAAGGGGACCTTGAACTTAGGATTGTTCTTCTTAATAAAAAATACACATTTAAAATGTACGAATAAACGTTTTAATTTAACAGACATGTTTCGAAATTACAAATGCCATACTCGGTGGGAATGAGTTCGTTATATATATATATACTAGTACAATGATTGACAGTAATGATTGACAACTGATAACTCAGGTTTTATAGTGCTAATGAGGAAACCTTCCTTAACTTTGAGTTTGAAAGGTGTATTAGCAGAGTCGATTATTTTGAAACAATTAGAAGAAACGTTAGTTTTAACATGTCTGTTAAATGAAAACATTTATTCATATATTTTAAATGTGTAATTTCATTATTTGGTGCTTCTACAATCATTTAATAAAAAGTATTTTGTAGATTTACTGGAAAACAGTCTTGCTTTAATAATTCTTATTATAAAATCATGATAAATAAATGAAATTTCTGTTTATCAGCACCAAGCAGAGCAAAGGTAAAACGTTCCAATTCAATAACATCAACATCGCGAGATGAAGCTATCGTAATAGCAGGCGACAGTAAGAATGCTGATCCTGATGCTGTTATCAAACAACAAAAGAACATCCTTGAAGCTATTAAAGCTGAACAAGGGAACCTGGCAGAGTACGATACTGGGCATGCTGTTGAACAAAAGATGGACAAAAACATGTCATTTCATGATGAACACTTTAATAAAAGTCCTCCGTCAACATCAGGAAACATAAGAGTGCAACCTGGTAATTCACAGTTCTATGCCAAGAACAGCGAAAGACATTATTCTAAACCTGTTGAAGTCCAGGATCCAGGAAGTGAAATGTTTTTTGATGCACCAAGTAAAATGGTTTATGATTCATCAAGTAAGTGAATTTATTTTAATTCAGGTTATTTTAGACTGTCTACAGCTTGTTCTTGCAATATGAGATGTCGATACAGTTTACATGCATTAAATGTGATTTTTATATTTTACTAATTAAAGTAGTAACAATACAATAATTATAATCAAGTCTATTTAAGTGCACCAACCAAAGGTACTAAATAAGTGATTGCAGTCTTAAGTTGGTAGCCGAACTTGAATTAGTCTTCCTCAAATTTTTACCAGAATTGAAATTTGAGTAACATTGTCATAAGTTTTAGTTTCAAGTCCAACTTGATAATGATGATTGTGACAAGACACTGGTGGTGATAACAAGTACTATGGCATAGCAATAAACATGGCAAAATGTGTTAGAATCACCCTACCACTCAATGTTTCACAAAACCCCTTCTTGGTCATGTATGGATCATTGTTGATTGCATTCATACTAAGACAGCTTGGACTCACGGAGCACAATTTATAACAGACTGTGGAGTTAAAATCTAGGTAGTCTTTTTAAGACCCAGGGGGTACACCTGAAGGTTGGGGGTTGAAAGGGAACTTGGTTATTATGATGATTATAGTTTTGATTATAATAGATGATGATTGTTTTAGGTTTTAGAACAGCAAGAGGATCAGTCAATCACACTGATACCATGCATACCTCTACCCTTCCAGCTTCAAGCAGTACATCAACTGGTCTTCCAACTACTTCAGATAGAAGCACAGCTAGAACAACTCCTTTATCAACTGAGACCAAGATTGAAGGTAAAGCCTATTCCATTTTTATTATACAATTATTTGCTTATTTATTTATTTGTTTGCTTATTTATTTGTTCGTTTGCTTATTTATTTATTTGTATGCTTATTTATTTGTTTGCTTATTTATTTGTTTGCTTATTTATTTGTTTGTTTGCTTATTTATTTATTTGTATGCTTATTTATTTGTTTGCTGATTTATTTGTTTGTTTTATTGATCTAAATATTTTTTTACCTTTGCATATCATACGTTAGCTTGCGCAAGTTTCTTATTGTCACATACATCAGTTTTTTGCAGAGGATGGGTTTGAAACCCAAAAGCTCACTCCCAGATAAATGAAATACTTGTAATACTTGGATGTAACAGGATATCTCTCCTAAAGAATCAGATAATTCATAAATATCTGCAATATCGTAACTGTGCCATTCTCCACTCATGCAAAAAGAAAAGAACTCTATGAGAGATTGTTTTATTCTAGGTACTGTCATCAGCACCAGTGATGGTCATGTTCAACACCACATGACCAGCAAGCCAACAAACACAGCTCTGGACCAACATGTACAAGATAACAGTGCGTTAGCTCAGGAGGACGATAGATTGATCAAGGATATGGGTTTAGAGGTGGGATCTATGGTTGAGGTTCCTATGACTAACAACAGAAGTCAGCACGGCGTCATACGATGGATTGGTAAATTACCAGAGTTAAAGAACAGACTGGTCGCTGGCTTGGAACTGGTAAGGCAACTTTTGGTTGTTTTTGAATATGTGATTATGCTGCCATTCTTGAGTGATTCTTTAGTTGTTTGTATCATGTATGTAGTTGTTTATATATTGTGTTGGTTGTCACAACTGACCAACTGATTGGCTGATTTATTTAGACTTGCTGGTTGATTTATTTATTGACTAATTGCATATTGATAAGTTGATTGGTCAATGAGTGGATTAGTTGGCTGGTTGGTTGATACCTGACTGATTGAGTACATTTAGCTGATATACTGACTGATAATTAATGGGCTGTGGTAGACCTTGCTTGAGAACGTCAGATAATTTTGTTGTGCTAACTTCACAACAGCAGCAGCATCAGAAGTATTGTGTCAACACAAGAACAGGTCTGGAAGGGATCCAATGTCAAAAGTCATGCTATCATTATCATGTGCAGAATAGCCTTGTCACTCTTTAGGCAGGGCATTGCAGAGCTTATTATCTTCTTCCTTTAATTGACCATCCTGCCACAGAAATAATGGCTGAGGTTTTTGATTTTCACCATCATTTGGCTGTATACCAAATTAGTTGTAGTTGTTGTTGTGATTTCATATGATATAGAGAATAACAACAAGAAACAAACACATGGGGTCATCACAATCACTACCTGACAAAACGATGTTGACATTGCTACCTAATACTGTTTATATTGTATTACCAGGAAGAAGAGCAGGTTTCTTGTAATGATGGTATGTTTCATGGTGTAAGGTACTTCAGTTGTCCACCAGGAAGAGGCTTCTTTGTTACTTTGAGCAATTGTCGTCACGATTCACGATTCCATGTAGAATCACCAGGAGAAGTTCAAAAATATAATAGCAAAGGTAAGCATACAAACTTATAAAGTGAATTTGAATATAAATTGTATAAAATTGACTTGCTCTCACAAGTATCATGACCTTTTAGGTTGGTTCAAGTGGTGAATTGTTGTTATTATTATTACCATAATTATGATGATGATTAGTTGGTGGTTGGTGGTGATGGTGATATTGAGGGTGGCAGTGGTGTTTGTGATACATGTAGTCAGTGATGATGATGATTGGTGGTGGTGATGATGATGATAGTGGTGATGGTGATATTGAGGGTGGCAGTGGTGTTTGTGATACATGTAGTCAGTGATGATGATGATTGGTGGTGGTGATGTTGATGATAGTGGTGATGGTGATATTGGGGATGGCAGTGGTGTTTGTGATACATGATTGTAGTCACTGATAATGATGATGGGGTGATGGTGATAATAGTGGTGTGAAGAATGATTAGTAATAGTTATAATCATGATTAAAATTGTGATGATGGTGATGTCAGTGATGTTGATGAGGATGATGAAGATATATGATGATGACAATAATGATGATAGTGGTGAATGAAATGAATGTAAACAGACATTAATTTGATTTGATGTCCACCAAAAATGAAACGTTTTTGTCTTGTATTTAAGATGTGCTGTAACAATCTACAACAGTTGTCCATATGGATATTCTTTTTCTCTTTGCAGCTTTTGGAAGCATTGATTCTCCTTACATTGAAGGAACAATTCCCCCACCATTATCATTAAGTGTTGATAGACGAGGCAAGATGAGTGGGATACAAGGCCACCATAACTCCTGCTATTTGGATGCTACGTTGTTCAGTATGTTTGCGTTTACAACTGTCTTTGATAGTCTGCTCTATAGAAGTAAAACAGAGACAGACTTGGAAGACTATGAGCAAGTGCAGAGGGTCTTGAAGGAAGGGATTGTTAATCCTTTGAGAAGGTAGGTATTTCATCACTGCAATTAAACTAAACCTCTTCAATGACAATCTATCATAGCAATTTGGACTTATTCTACATTACATTGCTGCGATCATGGAATTTTTCATTCACTTGCAATTACATATAGATGTATCTGTCACATTTATACACAAACCAGGTTTTAGGTTTTGAGTGAATTTCTTTTCTTTAGTACTGGTTTTGTGAGAGCTGATAGAGTCCTACAATTAAGAAAATTACTAGACAAACTTGGCTCAACATCTGGACTGATGAATGAAGAAAAAGGTACTAGACTAATTAGATTGTTTGTCAATAATCAATTAGTTGATGTTAATTATTTATTGTGACTTAGATATTAAAGTGCAAATAACTCTAACATTTACTGCATCACGACTGTTGTTTTTGTGGTTGTATGTCATAAACAATAAGGACGGCAAATTGAAAAGCTCGACCCAGTTACTCAGCTGTTCTACCATTCATAAAAAATCAGGATTTTGTTCAAATCACAAAGTCCTTTTGTCCTAACTTTCAATAATAATGACAATTGTGAGTTTTTTTTTTTACAATTTAAGTAATCAAGGGCACTTGTCCTCAATCTGTAGACTTAGCGCAGTGCCCATCATTGAGTAAAAATAATGAAACAGTGGCAATGGTTAAGCTAATGCAAGCTCTTTGTCATTGATGTGCTAACCAGACAGATAATGTTGAAAAGATATCATTGCTAATGGGTACAATAGATCAGGGTGCCAAGGGGGCTATATCCTCACCTCCTGCATTTCCAAACTCCTTGACTTGTACTCCTTCAAAGAGGACTTGTGAGGACTTGGATATGATCTGACCTGTTTAAGATATTGCTTCACCTCCCTGTTGCTGTTTTTCAAACCCTAAGTAACAATGCGCATAAGAACTAGTGAGGTTTCTATTGTTCTGCGGCAATTGCAAATTCCCCATATCGAAATTCTTTAATTTTCACGATGTTGATGTATCAAGCTAAGGGTTACACTTTTCTTATATATTAAGTAAAATCTACAAAATGCTGTTTACAAGACAGTGTTTCTTTTGTGTTTAATGGTTTTGTCCAATCATAATTGCTCAAAACAATGGCTAGAAGACGCTTGCTTTTCATAGTGAGACCCACGGTAAAATTTTCTCATAGAAAAAAAAAAGATGGCTTTAATAAAACTGAAATGAGATTTTGAATAAAATATAGGAAAAAATATCCCAAAAGTTTGAAAAAAGGCCAATTTTCTTGTTTAAGCCAATCAGATCAAGCATTTAAACAATACACAATTAACACCTTTATGCATTCCACTGCAGTTTGCTACACTAGTTCTTACTCGGAACGTTACTTTATGTACTGTACTCAATCATTTTTTACTATTGTTGGACAGATCCTGAAGAATTCTTGAACACACTCCTACAGCAAGTACTAAAAAGTGAACCTTTATTGAAACTAAAGTAAGTGGACAGTTTATGATGTAGTTTTTCACATTTCTTTTAGTAATTTTCACTTTACTGGGAAATGGTACTTGGCTGTAATAGCACTGCAAGATTGATTATCATGAAATAATACATTTATATGTAATATATACAATATGAGTGGCCAATCTGTATGGAATATACAATGTCGAGCCCCTGATAAAAAATGATAGGCACTGAGCAAATTGCTCAACAACTTTTCCTGTATCACTGAAAAATGTTTTAAAACTATTGAGTGGAAAAGAGAACCCTCCTATTAAAATAGTGAAGTGAAATATTTTTTGACTGAATTTGATATTTCCTTTGAATGTATGACTGACTAGAGGACTTTCCATTGATTTTTGTAGTTTTTTTGAGAAAATTTTATCAGGTAGACACATTCTTAGCTTTTGAAACCTTTAAATTGAAAACTAGTTTTATTTAATAATTATGTAAATAGCTGTGTGATGGTGAATGACACTTGAATACACTGACTAAGGTCTTGACTAATCATACAGCGTCCATGCAGTATAACCATAAGTAATGCTCAACATAAATTCCTGTAAATTATTGCTTTCTAGTAATTTTTGACTCACTTTCAGTCTAAGTACTCTATGAGTAAAGTGATGGTTTGAAATTCTGCTGTCATCATCAATTGTTTCCATTGTTTAATGTTGTTCTAGAACCCCTAATAACCACTGTCAAGAATCCAACTATCAATTGTTTCCATTGTTTAATGTTGTTCTAGAACCCCTAATAACCACTGTCAGGAATCCAACTATCAATTGTTTCCATTGTTTAATGTTGTTCTAGAACCCCTAATAACCACTGTCAGGAATCCAACTATCAATTGTTTCCATTGTTTAATGTTGTTCTAGAACCCCTAATAACCACTGTCAGGAATCCAACTATCAATTGTTTCCATTGTTTAATGTTGTTCTAGAACCCCTAATAACCACTGTCAGGAATCCAACTATCAATTGTTTCCATTGTTTAATGTTGTTCTAGAACCCCTAATAACCACTGTCAGGAATCCAACTATCAATTGTTTCCATTGTTTAATGTTGTTCTAGAACCCCTAATAACCACTGTCAGGAATCCAACTATCAATTGTTTCCATTGTTTAATGTTGTTCTAGAACCCCTAATAACCACTGTCAGGAATCCAACTATCAATTGTTTCCATTGTTTAATGTTGTTCTAGAACCCCTAATAACCACTGCCAGGAATCCAACTATCAATTGTTTCCATTGTTTAATGTTGTTCTAGAACCCCTAATAACCACTGTCAGGAATCCAACTATCAATTGTTTCCATTGTTTAATGTTGTTCTAGAACCCCTAATAACCACTGTCAGGAATCCAACTATCAATTGTTTCCATTGTTTAATGTTGTTCTAGAACCCCTAATAACCACTGTCAAGAATCCAACTATTATCAAATCATCACAGAAAAAGATGAATTGATGCAATTACCGTCAGTACAGCTGCTGGTTGAACAGTCCTTCATATTCTCAGATCTCAAGCTTTACGAGGTAATGAATTAGGAAATATCTTACCCAAAATAAAATAGTGCAAAGAAGATATTATTGACATCTGAGTGTGTCCATAAATCATAGTTATTATCAATATAGAAGGCCAAAATAATAGCAAACTTTTGAAAAAACGTGGGCGGAATGCGACAATGGTACTGCTTCACCCTGTTGCAGATTGAATCAATTTTTTTACTGAACACAAAAGCCCCAAGACTACTATAATCATAATCATCATCATTTCCAAGAAGCAGTGATTATATATTATGGTTTGTCTTTCCAGGCCCCATCATGTATGATATTGCAGATGCCAAGATTTGGTAACAAATACAAGATGTATGACATCATCCTACCTAACCTAAAACTAGACGTAACTCACATACTAGAAAATGGTAAGAAAAAAACTAGAAATTGTCCAAGTGATCAGCCAATATATTATTCCATCAGTCCGTCATACAAGTCAAGACAGCCAGTCTGTCATATAAACAGACATTAATTCATATCTCATATTATTTTTCTTTGATCAATCATTAATAGTTGATCAAATGATATAAAGTCATTCAATCAATCAGCCAACAATGATGGGCAATCAAACAAACATTCAATCAAACAAACATTCAATCAGTCAAACTTTCAATCAATCAAACTTTCAATCAGTCAAACTTTCAACCAATCAAACTTTCAATCAATCAAACTTTCAATCAATCAAACTTTCAATCAATCAAACTTTCAATCAATCAAACTTTCAATCAATCAAACTTTCAATCAATCAGTAAAGCTCAGCTATATAATTAAACATTTATGTGGAAGAAACGGTTTATTATTTGAACATTATGCCCACATACAAATCATCTTTAGAATCAATAAATTGTTCAGTCAGTCAATCAATCCATCTACTAACTAATTGTAATTTCAGACTGTTTAACACAATGCTTATTTAATGTGTGTTTGTCATAATAGTTCCTAGAGAATGTTCTGTCTGTGGTGGAGGAGTCTCTACGTTTGAATGCAAGGAATGTTACCAGACAAAAATGTTATCACAACAGACAGGAATCTCTAGTTTCTGCACAGCCTGCAACAAGACATGGCACCAGCATAAAGCACGCTTATCTCACAAGCCAACACCAATTGTAGTACCCAGAGAGTATAGCAGACTTGTGACGGAGTATGGAAATGTGCCTATTGACAAACATGTCATGGATCTGTTTGCTGTAGTGTGTATTAATACCAGCCATTATGTGGCATTTGTCAAATGTGGAACAGATGAAGATGCTGAGTGGTGCTTCTTTGACAGTATGGCAGATAGGAAAGGTGAGCCTTGCATACAAGACATGTTATGCAGTCTATTTGTTTGTTTATGTGTGCTTGGATAATGCCTAGCTAAAAGGTTTAATTACAGTTAAATTGCACCTTCTGGACACCTCAGTGTAACAAACAATCACTATTGTGGACACCTCATTATTATAGACACCCACTATTGTAGACACTTCATTGTTATAGACATCCACTATTGTAGACAAACATTGTTATAGACACCCACTATTGTAGACAAACATTGTTATAGACACCCACTATTGTAGACACCTCATTGTTATAGACACTCACTATTGTAGACACCTCATTGTTATAGACATCCACTATTGTAGACACCTCATTGTTATAGACACACACTATTGTAGACAAACATTGTTATAGACACCCACTATTGTAGACACTTCATTGTTATAGACACCCACTATTGTAGACACCTCATTGTTATAGACACCCACTATTGTAGACAAACATTGTTATAGACACGCACTATTGTAGACACCTCATTGTTATAGACACCCACTATTGTAGACACCTCATTGTTATAGACACCCACTATTGTAGACACCTAATTGTTATAGACACCCACTATTGTAGACACCTCATTGTTATAGACACACACTATTGTAGACACCTCATTGTTATAGACACCCACTATTGTAGACACCTCATTGTTATAGACACCCACTATTGTAGACAAACATTGTTATAGACACCCACTATTGTAGACACTTCATTGTTATAGACACCCACTATTGTAGACACCTCATTGTTATAGACGCCCACTATTGTAAACAAACATTGTTATAGACACCCACTATTGTAGACAAACATTGTTATAGACACACACTATTGTAGACACCTCATTGTTATAGACACCCACTATTGTAGACACCTCATTGTTATAGACACCCACTATTATAGACAAACATTGTTACAGACACACACTATTGTAGACACCTCATTGTTATAGACACCCACTATTGTAGACAAACATTGTTATAGACACCCACTATTGTAGACACCTCAGTGTTATAGACACCCACTATTGTAGACAAACATTGTTATAGACACACACTATTGTAGACACCTCATTGTTATAGACACCCACTATTGTAGACACCTCATTGTTATAGACACCCACTATTATAGACAAACATTGTTATAGACACACACTATTGTAGACACCTCATTGTTATAGACACACACTATTGTAGACAAACATTGTTATAGACACACACTATTGTAGACACCTCATTGTTATAGACACACACTATTGTAGACAAACATTGTTATAGACACCCACTATTGTAGACAAACATTGTTATAGACACACACTATTGTAGACGCCTCATTGTTATAGACACCCACTATTGTAGACTCCTCATTGTTATAGACACCCACTATTGTAGACAAACATTGTTATAGACACCCACTATTGTAGACACCTCATTGTTATAGACACCCACTATTATAGACAAACATTGTTATAGACACACACTATTGTAGACACCTCATTGTTATAGACACCCACTATTGTAGACAAACATTGTTATAGACACCCACTATTGTAGACACCTCAGTGTTATAGACACCCACTATTGTAGACAAACATTGTTATAGACACACACTATTGTAGACACCTCATTGTTATAGACACCCACTATTGTAGACACCTCATTGTTATAGACACCCACTATTATAGACAAACATTGTTATAGACACACACTATTGTAGACACCTCATTGTTATAGACACCCACTATTGTAGACAAACATTGTTATAGACACACACTATTGTAGACACCTCATTGTTATAGACACCCACTATTGTAGACACCTCATTGTTATAGACACCCACTATTGTAGACAAACATTGTTATAGACACCCACTATTGTAGACACCTCATTGTTATAGACACCCACTATTATAGACAAACATTGTTATAGACACACACTATTGTAGACACCTCATTGTTATAGACACCCACTATTGTAGACAAACATTGTTATAGACACCCACTATTGTAGACACCTCAGTGTTATAGACACCCACTATTGTAGACAAACATTGTTATAGACACACACTATTGTAGACACCTCATTGTTATAGACACCCACTATTGTAGACACCTCATTGTTATAGACACCCACTATTATAGACAAACATTGTTATAGACACACACTATTGTAGACACCTCATTGTTATAGACACCCACTATTGTAGACAAACATTGTTATAGACACACACTATTGTAGACACCTCATTGTTATAGACACCCACTATTGTAGACACCTCATTGTTATAGACACCCACTATTGTAGACAAACATTGTTATAGACACACACTATTGTAGACACCTCATTGTTATAGGCATCCACTATTGTAGACTCCTCATTGTTATAGACACCCACTATTGTAGACAAACATTGTTATAGACACACACTATTGTAGACACCTCATTGTTATAGGCATCCACTATTGTACACTCCTCATTGTTATAGACACCCACTATTGTAGACACCTCATTGTTATAGACACACACTATTGTAGACACCTCATTGTTATAGACACACACTATTGTAGACAAACATTGTTATAGACACACACTATTGTAGACACCTCATTGTTATAGACACACACTATTGTAGACAAACATTGTTATAGACACCCACTATTGTAGACAAACATTGTTATAGACACACACTATTGTAGACACCTCATTGTTATAGACATCCACTATTGTAGACACCTCATTGTTATAGACACACACTATTGTAGACAAACATTGTTATAGACACCCACTATTGTAGACACTTCATTGTTATAGACACCCACTATTGTAGACACCTTAATATTATAGACACCCACTATTGTAGACAAACATTGTTATAGACACGCACTATTGTAGACACCTCATTGTTATAGACACCCACTATTGTAGACACTTCATTGTTATAGACACCCACTATTGTAGACACCTAATTGTTATAGACACCCACTATTGTAGACACCTCATTGTTATAGACACACACTATTGTAGACACCTCATTGTTATAGACACCCACTATTGTAGACACCTCATTGTTATAGACACCCACTATTGTAGACAAACATTGTTATAGACACCCACTATTGTAGACAAACATTGTTATAGACACACACTATTGTAGACGCCTCATTGTTATAGACACCCACTATTGTAGACTCCTCATTGTTATAGACACCCACTATTGTAGACAAACATTGTTATAGACACCCACTATTGTAGACACCTCATTGTTATAGACACCCACTATTATAGACAAACATTGTTATAGACACACACTATTGTAGACACCTCATTGTTATAGACACCCACTATTGTAGACAAACATTGTTATAGACACCCACTATTGTAGACACCTCAGTGTTATAGACACCCACTATTGTAGACAAACATTGTTATAGACACACACTATTGTAGACACCTCATTGTTATAGACACCCACTATTGTAGACACCTCATTGTTATAGACACCCACTATTATAGACAAACATTGTTATAGACACACACTATTGTAGACACCTCATTGTTATAGACACCCACTATTGTAGACAAACATTGTTATAGACACACACTATTGTAGACACCTCATTGTTATAGACACCCACTATTGTAGACACCTCATTGTTATAGACACCCACTATTGTAGACAAACATTGTTATAGACACACACTATTGTAGACACCTCATTGTTATAGGCATCCACTATTGTAGACTCCTCATTGTTATAGACACCCACTATTGTAGACAAACATTGTTATAGACACACACTATTGTAGACACCTCATTGTTATAGGCATCCACTATTGTAGACTCCTCATTGTTATAGACACCCACTATTGTAGACAAACATTGTTATAGACACACACTATTGTAGACACCTCATTGTTATAGACACACACTATTGCAGACAAACATTGTTATAGACACACACTATTGTAGACAAACATTGTTATAGACACACACTATTGTAGACACCTCATTGTTATAGACACCCACTATTGTAGACAAACATTGTTATAGACACCCACTATTGTAGACACCTCAGTGTTATAGACACCCACTATTGTAGACAAACATTGTTATAGACACACACTATTGTAGACACCTCATTGTTATAGACACACACTATTGTAGACAAACATTGTTATAGACACACACTATTGTAGACACCTCATTGTTATAGACATCCACTATTGTAGACACCTCATTGTTATAGACACACACTATTGTAGACAAACATTGTTATAGACACCCACTATTGTAGACACTTCATTGTTATAGACACCCACTATTGTAGACACCTTAATATTATAGACACCCACTATTGTAGACAAACATTGTTATAGACACGCACTATTGTAGACACCTCATTGTTATAGACACCCACTATTGTAGACACTTCATTGTTATAGACACCCACTATTGTAGACACCTAATTGTTATAGACACCCACTATTGTAGACACCTCATTGTTATAGACACACACTATTGTAGACACCTCATTGTTATAGACACCCACTATTGTAGACACCTCATTGTTATAGACACCCACTATTGTAGACAAACATTGTTATAGACACCCACTATTGTAGACAAACATTGTTATAGACACACACTATTGTAGACGCCTCATTGTTATAGACACCCACTATTGTAGACTCCTCATTGTTATAGACACCCACTATTGTAGACAAACATTGTTATAGACACCCACTATTGTAGACACCTCATTGTTATAGACACCCACTATTATAGACAAACATTGTTATAGACACACACTATTGTAGACACCTCATTGTTATAGACACCCACTATTGTAGACAAACATTGTTATAGACACCCACTATTGTAGACACCTCAGTGTTATAGACACCCACTATTGTAGACTCCTCATTGTTATAGACACCCACTATTGTAGACAAACATTGCTATAGACACCCACTATTGTAGACACCTCATTGTTATAGACACCCACTATTGTAGACAAACATTGTTATAGACACCCACTATTGTAGACAAACATTGTTATAGACACCCACTATTGTAGACAAACATTGTTATAGACACCCACTATTGTAGACATCTCATTGTTATAGACACACACTATTGTAGACACCTCATTGTTATAGACACACACTATTGTAGACAAACCTTGTTATAGACACCCACTATTGTAGACAAACATTGTTATAGACACACACTATTGTAGACAAACATTGTTATAGACACCCACTATTGTAGACACCTCAGTGTTATAGACACCCACTATTGTAGACAAACATTGTTATAGACACACACTATTGTGGACACCTCATTGTTATAGACACACACTATTGTAGACACCTCATTGTTATAGGCATCCACTATTGTAGACTCCTCATTGTTATAGACACCCACTATTGTAGACAAACATTGCTATAGACACACACTATTGTAGACACCTCATTGTTATAGGCATCCACTATTGTAGACTCCTCATTGTTATAGACACCCACTATTGTAGACAAACATTGTTATAGACACCCACTATTGTAGACAAACATTGTTATAGACACCCACTATTGTAGACATCTCATTGTTATAGACACACACTATTGTAGACACCTCATTGTTATAGACACACACTATTGTAGACAAACCTTGTTATAGACACCCACTATTGTAGACAAACATTGTTATAGACACACACTATTGTAGACAAACATTGTTATAGACACCCACTATTGTAGACACCTCAGTGTTATAGACACCCACTATTGTAGACAAACATTGTTATAGACACACACTATTGTAGACACCTCATTGTTATAGACACACACTATTGTAGACAAACATTGTTATAGACACACACTATTGTAGACACCTCATTGTTATAGACACACACTATTGTAGACACCTCATTGTTATAGACACCCACTATTGTAGACACCTCATTGTTATAGACACCCACTATTGTAGACAAACATTGTTATAGACACACACTATTGTAGACACCTCATTGTTATAGGCATCCACTATTGTAGACTCCTCATTGTTATAGACACCCACTATTGTAGACAAACATTGCTATAGACACACACTATTGTAGACACCTCATTGTTATAGGCATCCACTATTGTAGACTCCTCATTGTTATAGACACCCACTATTGTAGACAAACATTGTTATAGACACCCACTATTGTAGACAAACATTGTTATAGACACCCACTATTGTAGACATCTCATTGTTATAGACACACACTATTGTAGACACCTCATTGTTATAGACACACACTATTGTAGACAAACCTTGTTATAGACACCCACTATTGTAGACAAACATTGTTATAGACACACACTATTGTAGACAAACATTGTTATAGACACCCACTATTGTAGACACCTCAGTGTTATAGACACCCACTATTGTAGACAAACATTGTTATAGACACACACTATTGTAGACACCTCATTGTTATAGACACACACTATTGTAGACACCTCATTGTTATAGGCATCCACTATTGTAGACTCCTCATTGTTATAGACACCCACTATTGTAGACAAACATTGCTATAGACACACACTATTGTAGACACCTCATTGTTATAGGCATCCACTATTGTAGACTCCTCATTGTTATAGACACCCACTATTGTAGGCAAACATTGTTATAGACACCCACTATTGTAGACAAACATTGTTATAGACACCCACTATTGTAGACATCTCATTGTTATAGACACACACTATTGTAGACACCTCATTGTTATAGACACACACTATTGTAGACAAACCTTGTTATAGACACCCACTATTGTAGACAAACATTGTTATAGACACACACTATTGTAGACAAACATTGTTATAGACACCCACTATTGTAGACACCTCAGTGTTATAGACACCCACTATTGTAGACAAACATTGTTATAGACACACACTATTGTAGACACCTCATTGTTATAGACACACACTATTGTAGACAAACATTGTTATAGACACACACTATTGTAGACACCTCATTGTTATAGACACACACTATTGTAGACAAACATTGTTATAGACACCCACTATTGTAGACAAACATTGTTATAGACACACACTATTGTAGACGCCTCATTGTTATAGACACCCACTATTGTAGACTCCTTATTGTTATAGACACCCACTATTGTAGACAAACATTGTGATAGACACCCACTATTGTAGACACCTCATTGTTATAGACACCCACTATTATAGACAAACATTGTTATAGACACACACTATTGTAGACACCTCATTGTTATAGACACCCACTATTGTAGACAAACATTGTTATAGACACCCACTATTGTAGACACCTCAGTGTTATAGACACCCACTATTGTAGACAAACATTGTTATAGACACACACTATTGTAGACACCTCATTGTTATAGACACCCACTATTGTAGACACCTCATTGTTATAGACACCCACTATTATAGACAAACATTGTTATAGACACACACTATTGTAGACACCTCATTGTTATAGACACCCACTATTGTAGACAAACATTGTTATAGACACACAGTATTGTAGACACCTCATTGTTATAGACACCCACTATTGTAGACACCTCATTGTTATAGACACCCACTATTGTAGACTCCTCATTGTTATAGACACCCACTATTGTAGACAAACATTGTTATAGACACCCACTATTGTAGACACCTCATTGTTATAGACACCCACTATTATAGACAAACATTGTTATAGACACACACTATTGTAGACACCTCATTGTTATAGACACCCACTATTGTAGACAAACATTGTTATAGACACCCACTATTGTAGACACCTCAGTGTTATAGACACCCACTATTGTAGACAAACATTGTTATAGACACACACTATTGTAGACACCTCATTGTTATAGACACCCACTATTGTAGACACCTCATTGTTATAGACACCCACTATTGTAGACAAACATTGTTATAGACACACACTATTGTAGACACCTCATTGTTATAGACACCCACTATTGTAGACAAACATTGTTATAGACACACACTATTGTAGACACCTCATTGTTATAGACACCCACTATTGTAGACACCTCATTGTTATAGACACCCACTATTGTAGACAAACATTGTTATAGACACACACTATTGTAGACACCTCATTGTTATAGGCATCCACTATTGTAGACTCCTCCATGTTATAGACACCCACTATTGTAGACAAACATTGTTATAGACACACACTATTGTAGACACCTCATTGTTATAGGCATCCACTATTGTAGACTCCTCATTGTTATAGACACCCACTATTGTAGACAAACATTGTTATAGACACCCACTATTGTAGACAAACATTGTTATAGACACCCACTATTGTAGACACCTCATTGTTATAGACACACACTATTGTAGACACCTCATTGTTATAGACACACACTATTGTAGACAAACCTTGTTATAGACACCCACTATTGTAGACAAACATTGTTATAGACACACACTATTGTAGACAAACATTGTTATAGACACCCACTATTGTAGACACCTCAGTGTTATAGACACCCACTATTGTAGACAAACATTGTTATAGACACACACTATTGTAGACACCTCATTGTTATAGACACCCACTATTGTAGACACCTCATTGTTATAGACACCCACTATTATAGACAAACATTGTTATAGACACACACTATTGTAGACACCTCATTGTTATAGACACCCACTATTGTAGACAAACATTGTTATAGACACACACTATTGTAGACACCTCATTGTTATAGACACCCACTATTGTAGACACCTCATTGTTATAGACACCCACTATTGTAGACAAACATTGTTATAGACACACACTATTGTAGACACCTCATTGTTATAGGCATCCACTATTGTAGACTCCTCCATGTTATAGACACCCACTATTGTAGACAAACATTGTTATAGACACACACTATTGTAGACGCCTCATTGTTATAGACACCCACTATTGTAGACTCCTTATTGTTATAGACACCCACTATTGTAGACAAACATTGTGATAGACACCCACTATTGTAGACACCTCATTGTTATAGACACCCACTATTATAGACAAACATTGTTATAGACACACACTATTGTAGACACCTCATTGTTATAGACACCCACTATTGTAGACAAACATTGTTATAGACACCCACTATTGTAGACACCTCAGTGTTATAGACACCCACTATTGTAGACAAACATTGTTATAGACACACACTATTGTAGACACCTCATTGTTATAGACACCCACTATTGTAGACACCTCATTGTTATAGACACCCACTATTGTAGACAAACATTGTTATAGACACACACTATTGTAGACACCTCATTGTTATAGACACCCACTATTGTAGACAAACATTGTTATAGACACACAGTATTGTAGACACCTCATTGTTATAGACACCCACTATTGTAGACACCTCATTGTTATAGACACCCACTATTGTAGACTCCTCATTGTTATAGACACCCACTATTGTAGACAAACATTGTTATAGACACCCACTATTGTAGACACCTCATTGTTATAGACACCCACTATTATAGACAAACATTGTTATAGACACACACTATTGTAGACACCTCATTGTTATAGACACCCACTATTGTAGACAAACATTGTTATAGACACCCACTATTGTAGACACCTCATTGTTATAGACACCCACTATTGTAGACAAACATTGTTATAGACACACACTATTGTAGACACCTCATTGTTATAGACACCCACTATTGTAGACACCTCATTGTTATAGACACCCACTATTGTAGACAAACATTGTTATAGACACACACTATTGTAGACACCTCATTGTTATAGACACCCACTATTGTAGACAAACATTGTTATAGACACACACTATTGTAGACACCTCATTGTTATAGACACCCACTATTGTAGACACCTCATTGTTATAGACACCCACTATTGTAGACAAACATTGTTATAGACACACACTATTGTAGACACCTCATTGTTATAGGCATCCACTATTGTAGACTCCTCCATGTTATAGACACCCACTATTGTAGACAAACATTGTTATAGACACACACTATTGTAGACACCTCATTGTTATAGGCATCCACTATTGTAGACTCCTCATTGTTATAGACACCCACTATTGTAGACAAACATTGTTATAGACACCCACTATTGTAGACAAACATTGTTATAGACACCCACTATTGTAGACATCTCATTGTTATAGACACACACTATTGTAGACACCTCATTGTTATAGACACACACTATTGTAGACAAACCTTGTTATAGACACCCACTATTGTAGACAAACATTGTTATAGACACACACTATTGTAGACAAACATTGTTATAGACACCCACTATTGTAGACACCTCATTGTTATAGACACCCACTATTGTAGACAAACATTGTTATAGACACACACTATTGTAGACACCTCATTGTTATAGACACCCACTATTGTAGACACCTCATTGTTATAGACACCCACTATTATAGACAAACATTGTTATAGACACACACTATTGTAGACACCTCATTGTTATAGACACCCACTATTGTAGACAAACATTGTTATAGACACACACTATTGTAGACACCTCATTGTTATAGACACCCACTATTGTAGACACCTCATTGTTATAGACACCCACTATTGTAGACAAACATTGTTATAGACACACACTATTGTAGACACCTCATTGTTATAGGCATCCACTATTGTAGACTCCTCCATGTTATAGACACCCACTATTGTAGACAAACATTGTTATAGACACACACTATTGTAGACACCTCATTGTTATAGGCATCCACTATTGTAGACTCCTCATTGTTATAGACACCCACTATTGTAGACAAACATTGTTATAGACACCCACTATTGTAGACAAACATTGTTATAGACACCCACTATTGTAGACATCTCATTGTTATAGACACACACTATTGTAGACACCTCATTGTTATAGACACACACTATTGTAGACAAACCTTGTTATAGACACCCACTATTGTAGACAAACATTGTTATAGACACACACTATTGTAGACAAACATTGTTATAGACACCCACTATTGTAGACACCTCAGTGTTATAGACACCCACTATTGTAGACAAACATTGTTATAGACACACACTATTGTAGACACCTCATTGTTATAGACACACACTATTGTAGACAAACATTGTTATAGACACACACTATTGTAGACAAACATTGTTATAGACACACACTATTGTAGACGCCTCATTGTTATAGACACCCACTATTGTAGACTCCTCATTGTTATAGACACCCACTATTGTAGACAAACATTGTTATAGACACCCACTATTGTAGACACCTCATTGTTATAGACACCCACTATTATAGACAAACATTGTTATAGACACACACTATTGTAGACACCTCATTGTTATAGACACCCACTATTGTAGACAAACATTGTTATAGACACCCACTGTTGTAGACACCTCAGTGTTATAGACACCCACTATTGTAGACAAACATTGTTATAGACACACACTATTGTAGACACCTCATTGTTATAGACACCCACTATTGTAGACACCTCATTGTTATAGACACCCACTATTATAGACAAACATTGTTATAGACACACACTATTGTAGACACCTCATTGTTATAGACACCCACTATTGTAGACAAACATTGTTATAGACACACACTATTGTAGACACCTCATTGTTATAGACACCCACTATTGTAGACACCTCATTGTTATAGACACCCACTATTATAGACAAACATTGTTATAGACACACACTATTGTAGACACCTCATTGTTATAGACACCCACTATTGTAGACAAACATTGTTATAGACACCCACTGTTGTAGACACCTCAGTGTTATAGACACCCACTATTGTAGACAAACATTGTTATAGACACACACTATTGTAGACACCTCATTGTTATAGACACCCACTATTGTAGACACCTCATTGTTATAGACACCCACTATTATAGACAAACATTGTTATAGACACACACTATTGTAGACACCTCATTGTTATAGACACCCACTATTGTAGACAAACATTGTTATAGACACACACTATTGTAGACACCTCATTGTTATAGACACCCACTATTGTAGACACCTCATTGTTATAGACACCCACTATTGTAGACAAACATTGTTATAGACACACACTATTGTAGACACCTCATTGTTATAGGCATCCACTATTGTAGACTCCTCATTGTTATAGACACCCACTATTGTAGACAAACATTGTTATAGACACACACTATTGTAGACACCTCATTGTTATAGGCATCCACTATTGTAGACTCCTCATTGTTATAGACACCCACTATTGTAGACAAACATTGTTATAGACACCCACTATTGTAGACAAACATTGTTATAGACACCCACTATTGTAGACATCTCATTGTTATAGACACACACTATTGTAGACACCTCATTGTTATAGACACACACTATTGTAAACAAACCTTGTTATAGACACCCACTATTGTAGACAAACATTGTTATAGACACACACTATTTTAGACAAACATTGTTATAGACACCCACTATTATAGACACCTCAGTGTTATAGATACCCACTATTGTAGACACTTCATTGTTATAGACACACACTATTGTAGACACCTCATTGTTATAGACACACACTATTGTAGACAAACATTGTTATAGACACACACTATTGTAGACGCCTCATTGTTATAGACACCCACTATTGTAGACTCCTCATTGTTGTAGACACCCACTATTGTAGATAAACATTGTTATAGACACCCACTATTGTAGACAAACATTGTTATAGACACCCACTATTGTAGACACCTCATTGTTATAGACACACACTATTGTAGACACCTCATTGTTATAGACATCCACTATTGTAGACACCTCATTGTTATAGACACACACTATTGTAGACAAACATTGTTATAGACACCCACTATTGTAGACACCTCATTGTTATAGACACACACTATTGTAGACACCTCATTGTTATAGACACCCACTATTGTGGACACCTCATTGTTATAGACACCCACTATTGTAGACAAACATTGTTATAGACACCCACTATTGTAGACACTTCATTGTTATAGACACCCACTATTGTAGACACCTCATTGTTATAGACACCCACTATTGTAGACAAACATTGTTATAGACACCCACTATTGTAGACACCTCATTGTTATAGACACCCACTATTGTAGACACCTCATTGTTATAGACACCCACTATTGTAGACACCTCATTGTTATAGACACACACTATTGTAGACACCTCATTGTTATAGACACCCACTATTGTAGACACTTCATTGTTATAGACACCAACTATTGTAGACACCTCAGTGTTATAGACACCCACTATTTTAGACACCTCAGTGTTATAGACACCCACTATTGTAGACAAACATTGTTATAGACACACACTATTGTAGACACCTCATTGTTATAGACACCCACTATTGTAGACACCTCATTGTTATAGACACCCACTATTATATACAAACATTCTTATAGACACACACTATTGTAGACACCTCATTGTTATAGACACCCACTATTGTAGACAAACATTGTTATAGACACACACTATTGTAGACACCTCATTGTTATAGACACTCACTATTGTAGACACCTCATTGTTATAGACACCCACTATTGTAGACAAACATTGTTATAGACACACACTATTGTAGACACCTCATTGTTATAGGCATCCACTATTGTAGACTCCTCATTGTTATAGACACCCACTATTGTAGACAAACATTGTTATAGACACACACTATTGTAGACACCTCATTGTTATAGGCATCCACTATTGTAGACTCCTCATTGTTATAGACACCCACTATTGTAGACAAACATTGTTATAGACACCCACTATTGTAGACAAACATTGTTATAGACACCCACTATTGTAGACACTTCATTGTTATAGACACCCACTATTGTAGACACCTCATTGTTATAGACACCCACTATTGTAGACAAACATTGTTATAGACACCCACTATTGTAGACACCTCATTGTTATAGACACCCACTATTCTAGACACCTCATTGTTATAGACACCCACTATTGTAGACACCTAATTGTTATAGACACCCACTATTGTAGACACCTCATTGTTATAGACACCCACTATTGTAGACAAACATTGTTATAGACACCCACTATTGTAGACACCTCATTGTTGTAGACACCCACTATTGTAGACACCTCATTGTTATAGACACCCACTATTGTAGACACCTCATTGCTATAGACACACACTATTGTAGACACCTCATTGTTATAGACACCCACTATTGTAGACACTTTATTGTTATAGACACCAACTGTTGTAGACACATAAGTGTTATAGACACCCACTATTGTAGACACCTCAGTGTTATAGACACCCACTATTGTAGACAAACATTGTTATAGACACACACTATTGTAGACACCTCATTGTTATAGACACCCACTATTGTAGACACCTCATTGTTATAGACACCCACTATTATAGACAAACATTGTTATAGACACACACTATTGTAGACACCTCATTGTTATAGACACCCACTATTGTAGACAAACATTGTTATAGACACACACTATTGTAGACACCTCATTGTTATAGACATCCACTATTGTAGACAAACATTGTTATAGACACACACTATTGTAGACACCTCATTGGTATAGACACCCACTATTGTAGACACCTCATTGTTATAGACACCCACTATTGTAGACAAACATTGTTATAGACACACACTATTGTAGACACCTCATTGTTATAGGCATCCACTATTGTAGACTCCTCATTGTTATAGACACCCACTATTGTAGACAAACATTGTTATAGACACACACTATTGTAGACACCTCATTGTTATAGGCATCCACTATTGTAGACTCCTCATTGTTATAGACACCCACTATTGTAGACAAACATTGTTATAGACACACACTATTGTAGACACCTCATTGTTATAGGCATCCACTATTGTAGACTCCTCATTGTTATAGACACCCACTATTGTAGACAAACATTGTTATAGACGCACACTATTGTAGACACCTCATTGTTATAGACACACACTATTGTAGACAAACATTGTTATAGACACACACTATTGTAAACACCTCATTGTTATAGACACACACTATTGTAGACAAACATTGTTATAGACACCCACTATTGTAGACAAACATTGTTATAGACACACACTATTGTAGACGCCTCATTGTTATAGACACCCACTATTGTAGACTCCTCATTGTTATAGACACCCACTATTGTAGACACCTCATTGTTATAGACACCCACTATTGTAGACAAACATTGTTATAGACACCCACTATTGTAGACACCTCAGTGTTATAGACACCCACTATTGTAGACAAACATTGTTATAGACACACACTATTGTAGACACCTCATTGTTATAGACACCCACTATTGTAGACACCTCATTGTTATAGACACCCACTATTGTAGACAAACATTGTTATAGACACACACTATTGTAGACACCTCATTGTTATAGACACCCACTATTGTAGACAAACATTGTTATAGACACACACTATTGTAGACACCTCATTGTTATAGACACCCACTATTGTAGACACCTCATTGTTATAGACACCCACTATTATAGACAAACATTGTTATAGACACACACTATTGTAGACACCTCATTGTTATAGACACCCACTATTGTAGACAAACATTGTTATAGACACACACTATTGTAGACACCTCATTGTTATAGACATCCACTATTGTAGACAAACATTGTTATAGACACACACTATTGTAGACACCTCATTGGTATAGACACCCACTATTGTAGACACCTCATTGTTATAGACACCCACTATTGTAGACAAACATTGTTATAGACACACACTATTGTAGACACCTCATTGTTATAGGCATCCACTATTGTAGACTCCTCATTGTTATAGACACCCACTATTGTAGACAAACATTGTTATAGACACACACTATTGTAGACACCTCATTGTTATAGGCATCCACTATTGTAGACTCCTCATTGTTATAGACACCCACTATTGTAGACAAACATTGTTATAGACACACACTATTGTAGACACCTCATTGTTATAGACACCCACTATTGTAGACTCCTCATTGTTATAGACACCCACTATTGTAGACAAACATTGTTATAGACGCACACTATTGTAGACACCTCATTGTTATAGACACACACTATTGTAGACAAACATTGTTATAGACACACACTATTGTAAACACCTCATTGTTATAGACACACACTATTGTAGACAAACATTGTTATAGACACCCACTATTGTAGACAAACATTGTTATAGACACACACTATTGTAGACGCCTCATTGTTATAGACACCCACTATTGTAGACTCCTCATTGTTATAGACACCCACTATTGTAGACACCTCATTGTTATAGACACCCACTATTGTAGACAAACATTGTTATAGACACCCACTATTGTAGACACCTCAGTGTTATAGACACCCACTATTGTAGACAAACATTGTTATAGACACACACTATTGTAGACACCTCATTGTTATAGACACCCACTATTGTAGACACCTCATTGTTATAGACACCCACTATTATAGACAAACATTGTTATAGACACACACTATTGTAGACACCTCATTGTTATAGACACCCACTATTGTAGACAAACATTGTTATAGACACACACTATTGTAGACACCTCATTGTTATAGGCATCCACTATTGTAGACTCCTCATTGTTATAGACACCCACTATTGTAGACAAACATTGTTATAGACACACACTATTGTAGACACCTCATTGTTATAGGCATCCACTATTGTAGACTCCTCATTGTTATAGACACCCACTATTGTAGACAAACATTGTTATAGACGCACACTATTGTAGACACCTCATTGTTATAGACACACACTATTGTAGACAAACATTGTTATAGACACACACTATTGTAAACACCTCATTGTTATAGACACACACTATTGTAGACAAACATTGTTATAGACACCCACTATTGTAGACAAACATTGTTATAGACACACACTATTGTAGTCGCCTCATTGTTATAGACACCCACTATTGTAGACTCCTCATTGTTATAGACACCCACTATTGTAGACACCTCATTGTTATAGACACCCACTATTGTAGACAAACATTGTTATAGACACCCACTATTGTAGACACCTCAGTGTTATAGACACCCACTATTGTAGACAAACATTGTTATAGACACACACTATTGTAGACACCTCATTGTTATAGACACCCACTATTGTAGACACCTCATTGTTATAGACACCCACTATTATAGACAAACATTGTTATAGACACACACTATTGTAGACACCTCATTGTTATAGACACCCACTATTGTAGACAAACATTGTTATAGACACACACTATTGTAGACACCTCATTGTTATAGACACCCACTATTGTAGACACCTCATTGTTATAGACACCCACTATTGTAGACAAACATTGTTATAGACACACACTATTGTAGACACCTCATTGTTATAGGCATCCACTATTGTAGACTCCTCATTGTCATAGACACCCACTATTGTAGACAAACATTGTTATAGACACACACTATTGTAGACACCTCATTGTTATAGGCATCCACTATTGTAGACTCCTCATTGTTATAGACACCCACTATTGTAGACAAACATTGTTATAGACACCCACTATTGTAGACAAACATTGTTATAGACACCCACTATTGTAGACATCTCATTGTTATAGACACACACTATTGTAGACACCTCATTGTTATAGACACACACTATTGTAGACAAACCTTGTTATAGACACCCACTATTGTAGACAAACATTGTTATAGACACACACTATTGTAGACAAACATTGTTATAGACACACACTATTGTAGACACCTCATTGTTATAGGCATCCACTATTGTAGACTCCTCATTGTCATAGACACCCACTATTGTAGACAAACATTGTTATAGACACACACTATTGTAGACACCTCATTGTTATAGGCATCCACTATTGTAGACTCCTCATTGTTATAGACACCCACTATTGTAGACAAACATTGTTATAGACACCCACTATTGTAGACAAACATTGTTATAGACACCCACTATTGTAGACATCTCATTGTTATAGACACACACTATTGTAGACACCTCATTGTTATAGACACACACTATTGTAGACAAACCTTGTTATAGACACCCACTATTGTAGACAAACATTGTTATAGACACACACTATTGTAGACAAACATTGTTATAGACACACACTATTGTAGACACCTCATTGTTATAGGCATCCACTATTGTAGACTCCTCATTGTTATAGACACCCACTATTGTAGACAAACATTGTTATAGACGCACACTATTGTAGACACCTCATTGTTATAGACACACACTATTGTAGACAAACATTGTTATAGACACACACTATTGTAAACACCTCATTGTTATAGACACACACTATTGTAGACAAACATTGTTATAGACACCCACTATTGTAGACAAACATTGTTATAGACACACACTATTGTAGACGCCTCATTGTTATAGACACCCACTATTGTAGACTCCTCATTGTTATAGACACCCACTATTGTAGACACCTCATTGTTATAGACACCCACTATTGTAGACAAACATTGTTATAGACACCCACTATTGTAGACACCTCAGTGTTATAGACACCCACTATTGTAGACAAACATTGTTATAGACACACACTATTGTAGACACCTCATTGTTATAGACACCCACTATTGTAGACACCTCATTGTTATAGACACCCACTATTATAGACAAACATTGTTATAGACACACACTATTGTAGACACCTCATTGTTATAGACACCCACTATTGTAGACAAACATTGTTATAGACACACACTATTGTAGACACCTCATTGTTATAGACACCCACTATTGTAGACACCTCATTGTTATAGACACCCACTATTGTAGACAAACATTGTTATAGACACACACTATTGTAGACACCTCATTGTTATAGGCATCCACTATTGTAGACTCCTCATTGTTATAGACACCCACTATTGTAGACAAACATTGTTATAGACACACACTATTGTAGACACCTCATTGTTATAGGCATCCACTATTGTAGACTCCTCATTGTTATAGACACCCACTATTGTAGACAAACATTGTTATAGACACCCACTATTGTAGACAAACATTGTTATAGACACCCACTATTGTAGACATCTCATTGTTATAGACACACACTATTGTAGACACCTCATTGTTATAGACACACACTATTGTAGACAAACCTTGTTATAGACACCCACTATTGTAGACAAACATTGTTATAGACACACACTATTGTAGACAAACATTGTTATAGACACCCACTATTGTAGACACCTCAGTGTTATAGACACCCACTATTGTAGACACTTCATTGTTATAGACACACACTATTGTAGACACCTCATTGTTATAGACACCCACTATTGTAGACAAACATTGTTATAGACACACACTATTGTAGACGCCTCATTGTTATAGACACCCACTATTGTAGACTCCTCATTGTTATAGACACCCACTATTGTAGACACCTCATTGTTATAGACACCCACTATTGTAGACAAACATTGTTATAGACACCCACTATTGTAGACACCTCAGTGTTATAGACACCCACTATTGTAGACAAACATTGTTATAGACACACACTATTGTAGACACCTCATTGTTATAGACACCCACTATTGTAGACACCTCATTGTTATAGACACCCACTATTATAGACAAACATTGTTATAGACACACACTATTGTAGACACCTCATTGTTATAGACACCCACTATTGTAGACAAACATTGTTATAGACACACACTATTGTAGACACCTCATTGTTATAGACACCCACTATTGTAGACACCTCATTGTTATAGACACCCACTATTGTAGACAAACATTGTTATAGACACACACTATTGTAGACACCTCATTGTTATAGGCATCCACTATTGTAGACTCCTCATTGTTATAGACACCCACTATTGTAGACAAACATTGTTATAGACACACACTATTGTAGACACCTCATTGTTATAGGCATCCACTATTGTAGACTCCTCATTGTTATAGACACCCACTATTGTAGACAAACATTGTTATAGACACCCACTATTGTAGACAAACATTGTTATAGACACCCACTATTGTAGACATCTCATTGTTATAGACACACACTATTGTAGACACCTCATTGTTATAGACACACACTATTGTAGACAAACCTTGTTATAGACACCCACTATTGTAGACAAACATTGTTATAGACACACACTATTGTAGACAAACATTGTTATAGACACCCACTATTGTAGACACCTCAGTGTTATAGACACCCACTATTGTAGACACTTCATTGTTATAGACACACACTATTGTAGACACCTCATTGTTATAGACACACACTATTGTAGACAAACATTGTTATAGACACACACTATTGTAGACGCCTCATTGTTATAGACACCCACTATTGTAGACTCCTCATTGTTATAGACACCCACTATTGTAGATAAACATTGTTATAGACACACACTATTGTAAACACCTCATTGTTATAGACACACACTATTGTAGACAAACATTGTTATAGACACCCACTATTGTAGACAAACATTGTTATAGACACCCACTATTGTAGACAAACATTGTTATAGACACCCACTATTGTAGACACCTCATTGTTATAGACACCCACTATTGTAGACACCTCATTGTTATAGACACCCACTATTGTAGACACCTCATTGTTATAGACACACACTATTGTAGACACCTCATTGTTATAGACACCCACTATTGTAGACACTTCATTGTTATAGACACCAACTATTGTAGACACCTCAGTGTTATAGACACCCACTATTTTAGACAAACATTGTTATAGACACACACTATTGTAGACAAACATTGTTATAGACACCCACTATTGTAGACAAACATTGTTATAGACACACACTATTGTAGACACCTCATTGTTATAGACACCCACTATTGTAGACACCTCATTGTTATAGACACCCACTATTGTAGACAAACATTGTTATAGACACACACTATTGTAGACACCTCATTGTTATAGGCATCCACTATTGTAGACTCCTCATTGTTATAGACACTCACTATTGTAGACACCTCATTGTTATAGACACCCACTATTGAAGACAAACATTGTTATAGACACACACTATTGTAGACACCTCATTGTTATAGGCATCCACTATTGTAGACTCCTCATTGTTATAGACACCAACTATTGTAGACAAACATTGTTATAGACACCCACTATTGTAGACAAACATTGTTATAGACACACACTATTGTAGACACCTCATTGTTATAGACACAGACTATTAAAGACACCTCATTGTTATAGACACCCACTATTGTAGACAAACATTGTTATAGACACACACTATTGTAGACACCTCATTGTTATAGGCATCCACTATTGTAGACTCCTCATTGTTATAGACACCCACTATTGTAGACAAACATTGTTATAGACACACACTATTGTAGACACCTCATTGTTATAGACATCCACTATTGTAGACAAACATTGTTATAGACACACACTATTGTAGACACCTCATTGGTATAGACACCCACTATTGTAGACACCTCATTGTTATAGACACCCACTATTGTAGACAAACATTGTTATAGACACACACTATTGTAGACACCTCATTGTTATAGGCATCCACTATTGTAGACTCCTCATTGTCATAGACACCCACTATTGTAGACAAACATTGTTATAGACACACACTATTGTAGACACCTCATTGTTATAGGCATCCACTATTGTAGACTCCTCATTGTTATAGACACCCACTATTGTAGACAAACATTGTTATAGACACCCACTATTGTAGACAAACATTGTTATAGACACCCACTATTGTAGACATCTCATTGTTATAGACACACACTATTGTAGACACCTCATTGTTATAGACACACACTATTGTAGACAAACCTTGTTATAGACACCCACTATTGTAGACAAACATTGTTATAGACACACACTATTGTAGACAAACATTGTTATAGACACACACTATTGTAGACACCTCATTGTTATAGGCATCCACTATTGTAGACTCCTCATTGTTATAGACACCCACTATTGTAGACAAACATTGTTATAGACGCACACTATTGTAGACACCTCATTGTTATAGACACACACTATTGTAGACAAACATTGTTATAGACACACACTATTGTAAACACCTCATTGTTATAGACACACACTATTGTAGACAAACATTGTTATAGACACCCACTATTGTAGACAAACATTGTTATAGACACACACTATTGTAGACGCCTCATTGTTATAGACACCCACTATTGTAGACTCCTCATTGTTATAGACACCCACTATTGTAGACACCTCATTGTTATAGACACCCACTATTGTAGACAAACATTGTTATAGACACCCACTATTGTAGACACCTCAGTGTTATAGACACCCACTATTGTAGACAAACATTGTTATAGACACACACTATTGTAGACACCTCATTGTTATAGACACCCACTATTGTAGACACCTCATTGTTATAGACACCCACTATTATAGACAAACATTGTTATAGACACACACTATTGTAGACACCTCATTGTTATAGACACCCACTATTGTAGACACCTCATTGTTATAGACACCCACTATTGTAGACAAACATTGTTATAGACACACACTATTGTAGACACCTCATTGTTATAGGCATCCACTATTGTAGACTCCTCATTGTTATAGACACCCACTATTGTAGACAAACATTGTTATAGACACACACTATTGTAGACACCTCATTGTTATAGGCATCCACTATTGTAGACTCCTCATTGTTATAGACACCCACTATTGTAGACAAACATTGTTATAGACACCCACTATTGTAGACAAACATTGTTATAGACACCCACTATTGTAGACATCTCATTGTTATAGACACACACTATTGTAGACACCTCATTGTTATAGACACACACTATTGTAGACAAACCTTGTTATAGACACCCACTATTGTAGACAAACATTGTTATAGACACACACTATTGTAGACAAACATTGTTATAGACACCCACTATTGTAGACACCTCAGTGTTATAGACACCCACTATTGTAGACACTTCATTGTTATAGACACACACTATTGTAGACACCTCATTGTTATAGACACACACTATTGTAGACAAACATTGTTATAGACACCCACTATTGTAGACACCTCATTGTTATAGACACCCACTATTGTAGACAAACATTGTTATAGACACCCACTATTGTAGACAAACATTGTTATAGCTCATTTGATAGGTGAAATGCAACTGATACCATTGGTGTTATTGTATCATTATGATAAGTACAAGTAATTTTGTTTGTTAGGAGAGAAGAATGGCTACAATATCCCATATGTAACAGCATGTCCTGAAGCAAGCAAGTGGCTCAAGGCTAAACCAGAAGATATCGTTAGTGCTAATAAAAAGGGGGAACTACCACCGTCAATGAAAAGACTCTTTGGTGATGCGTATATGTGCCTGTATCAGAACCTAGAAATGACTATGTACAAATGAACAAATCTGCAAGACCCTTCTTCAACTAAAATGTTAAAGTGCGCTTGTGGAGCCCTCCCTCAGTCTGGAGAAATGAATGCAAAGAGATGGCTCGTTGGACCTTATATAGTTGATGGAATGTTGCAAATAATAGGCTGAAATAACCCTCTCAAATTTATGGAATGTTGCAAATAATAGACTCGCAGCCACCCCCTCACATCCCCGTTAGTCAATGAAATGTTACAAATAATGTACTCACAGGACCCTCCATAGTTGATGAAATGTTACAAATGTACTCACAGGACCCTCCATAGTTGATGAAATGTTACAAATAATGGACTCACAGGACCCTTCATAGTTGATGAAATTTTACAAATAATGGAGTCACAGGACCCTCCAAAGATGATGAAATGTTACAAATAATGTACTCATAGGATCCTCCATAGTTAATGAAATGTCGCTACTAATGGCCTCGCCTTGCCCCCATCAGTTGACAAATTTAGTAGCCTTTATTCCACAGCCCACACTGCAGAGTATTTTTTTGAAAGGATGTGAAAGACTTAAAATATTAGATGCTACAATTATATGCTGTTAACTATTACAATGATCGTGGAGAAGATCAAAATATCAAATTAAAAAATCTAGAAATAACACTGTTATCAACAAAAATGATATTTAAAAGCTCAATGATAGGCCACTCACAAGTGAAAAGTTTGAACAAGGAATGAATTGACAGGACTTTCCCGTAGCGGGATATAAACTTAGACACTATAAGAACATAAATGAACACAATTGCCAACACTGTACAAAGCATTCCCTATTCTATGGAACAAAATAACTAAATAAATGACATGTTTAGTGAGATAAAGTTTACGGTAGAATGCAAACCATGGAGCTTACTTGTCAATGAGATCTACATTGCTCACTTGTCAATGAGATGTATGCTGCTCACTTATCTATGAGATGTACGTTGCTCACTTGTCTATGAGATGTACGTTGCTCACTTATCTATGAGATGTATGTTGCTCACTTGTCAATGAGATGTACGTTGCTCACTTGTCAATGAGATGTACGTTGCTCACTTGTCAATGAGATGTATGTTGCTCAATTGTCAATGAGATGTACGTTGCTCACTTGTCAATGAGATGTACGTTGCTCACTTGTCAATGAGATGTATGTTGCTCACTTGTCAATGAGATGTACGTTGCTTACTTGTCAATGAGATGTACGTTGCTCACTTGTCAATGAGATGTACGTTGCTCACTTGTCAATGAGATGTACGTTGCTCACTTGTCAATGAGATGTACGTTGCTCACTTGTCAATGAGATGTATGTTGCTCACTTGTCAATGAGATGTACGTTGCTCACTTGTCAATGAAATGTACGTTGCTTACTTGTCAATGAGATGTATGTTGCTCACTTATCTATGAGATGTATGTTGCTCACTTGTCAATGAGATGTACGTTGCTCACTTATCTATGAGATGTACGTTGCTCACTTGTCAATGAGATGTATGTTGCTCACTTATCTATGAGATGTACGTTGCTCACTTGTCTATGAGATGTACGTTGCTCACTTATCTATGAGATGTATGTTGCTCACTTGTCAATGAGATGTACGTTGCTCACTTGTCAATGAGATGTACGTTGCTCACTTATCTATGAGATGTACGTTGCTCACTTGTCAATGAGATGTACGTTGCTCACTTGTCAATGAGATGTACGTTGCTCACTTGTCAATGAGATGTACGTTGCTCACTTGTCAATGAGATGTACGTTGCTCACTTGTCAATGAGATGTACGTTGCTCACTTGTCAATGAGATGTACGTTGCTCACTTGTCAATGAGATGTACGTTGCTCACTTGTCAATGAGATGTACGTTGCTCACTTGTCAATGAGATGTACGTTGCTCACTTGTCAATGAGATGTACGTTGCTCACTTGTCAATTTTACAACACTCGAGTAAATTCTCGCGCGCTGATTGGTCGAGAGCCATGTTCACTCACAACCTCGTCCCCAGGGCCACTCTGTTCGCTCTTTTTTTCAAAATGGCGGTCACTCACACATTGACCCTGGTACCGGCTGGTTTGACACGTGACTGTCGGCCATATTGATTTTATTGGTCACGTGATCAAAATCTCCAAAAATCTTGGAGATTTTGATCACGTGTCAAACCAGCCTGTGCCAGGGTCAATGTGTGAGCGACCGCCATTTTGAAAAAAGAGCGAACAGAGTGGCCCTGGGGACGAGGTTGGTTCACTCAGAGGACAGACACATAGATGACGTCAGAACCTCGTTATTGACAAATCGCTCAAACTTTCTTCATGCGAAAAATCGCTAAGTCAGCAGACAAATATAATTCCTCGGAAATGCTTGAGCAGTCGTGTAAATGAACCAATTATCGATGAAAATTACCATTATGTAAGTAAGATAAACTGTGTTTTGCCTGCAGTTTTTGTTCATCTTTATCGGAAAACTTCAAACCATGCCTTCGGTAGTTTTTCAAACAAACATCAAGTTCAAAATGTTTTTTTTGGTCGCTAGCACACCTCGTGCATCGCTTTATGAATGAAATTTACCTTTGTTTTCCGTCATTAAAAAAAATAAATTTTGATTAAGTCTTAGCTATTTTAGAATAAGAAAAAAATTGCATCGCATCAGTTGTGAGCTTGTTTGTGGAGGACTTGCATGAAGCCGTTCATTTGTGGCACTCCCGGCAGCTAATCGGCTTTGTTTTTCATTCAATATCTGGTTGAATTATCTTTGTAAAAGGACTAGCTTTCTAAAAGTTTAAAAATTGCAAAATGTTTTCTTTATTTTTCCGCCTAAATTGGATATTTTTGCATATTATAAGCTTACAACTTTTCGTGAAGTTGGCCGTGAATAGTTTGTCTCGTGACTTACACTGTTTTAGATCAGTTTTAGTGTTGTAAAAAACAAATCGAACATAGATTTTCATTGTCTGTCTGGTTATTGATCATAGTTGACGTCAAAAAATGTCCAAAACTTTGCAGTGAAACCACTCGCTACGCTCGTGGTTCCACTTGAGTTTTGAACATTTTTGACGTCAACTATGATCAATAACAAGACAGACAATGAAAATCTATGTTCGATTTGTTAATGAGATGTACGTTGCTCACTTGTCCATGAGATGTACGTTGCTCACTTGTCAATGAGATGTACGTTGCTCACTTGTCAATGAGATGTACGTTGCTCACTTATCTATGAGATGTACGTTGCTCACTTGTCAATGAGATCTACATTGCTCACTTGTCAATGAGATCTATGTTGCTATGATGTAATGAGATCAATGTTGCTATGATGTAATGAGATCTATGTTGCTATGATGTAATGAGATGTATGTTGCTATGATGCAATGAGATCAATGTTGCTATGATGTAAGGAGAAGAGAATAAGCGTATTTAATGTTACCTGTGGCCGTATAGATATAAACTATGAACTACAAATAAATAAACTAATAACTAACCTGACAAACCTTGCGCCATGTTGGAAAAATCACCTATTTTGTCATGAATAAATCATCGTGTTACTGGTAATTTCTAAGGCCTGTTCACGACTGCAATTTTCGCGGCGATTTTTACGGCGATTTTAAGAACTCGGAAAATAGTCAGAGGACTTAAATTAAATCATGTATATGACAATTCAATTATAAATTATTTCTCAATCAAATCAGCTTCCTGTTTCTTCCTAAGCGTCACAGCCCTAATTACTAAAAAAAAACCGTGAAACGCCGCAACAAAAATCGATTGTGTGAGCAGGGCTTTTAGGCTGATATCTCTTACTCATGACATTTCTTAATGAAATCTTAACTATTTGATGATATTTTTGACGAAACATTTATTGAGATGAAGCATTCTATGTCATATTACGTCGATTGATGACTGGAGGCGAATATTTGTCTAATAAATAGAACCCCAATCTCATGAAATTAGAGATTGCACTGAAATCATAAAGTTTATCGAGTTTCAGAACGTTTAAACAAATAACTGTTTTGCGAGCTATAAAGAAATTTTCAAAACTAGAGAGAATGTATGTGAAAGATGTCTTACGGTTAACATTGCGACTTTTGAAACCCTGCCATTCATATCCATTCATTCCCACTGAAACTTGCACATTCTAATTAAAATAGAACGGTCTTCCTTGTTTGGCTGTTAATATTTCCACTCGGCCCAGTCTCTTTGAACGTAGAAAAAGAGAATTCCATAGAGTTATCAGGCTTCGTCATGTTACAACAAAACATAATATAAAAATTAGGTAAACCTAATAGCGGAGCTCCGATTTCATGAAATGAGTTATTCATTGAAATATTCATTCATCCATTCATCTATTTATTCGTTCACTACCGATTATCAAAATTGTTGAGCAATCAATTAATCAATCAATCAACAAATTAATCAAAAATGACTATAGATAAAAAGCAAACAAATAAATGAATGAATGAATAATTCCATTTAAATAATCATGAAAAGAAAATAACATAGCAAAAGAAAAACAAAAATGAGAAGTGGGGATAATTTTATTTTTTTTATTTTTTGTTTATTGTTAATATTTTGTTTTTTTCCTAATTTATTTTCTTTTCATAATCAATTAAACATATAGTCAATTGAAATATTCAAATCTTTATGCATGCAACACAATTGTATTATACGCAACAAATATGCACTAAAATGCGAAAAATATCCGACCGTTAGTAACAGTCAACTGGCTTGCAGATATCATGGTAAAAATCGCACCTGTCAATTAAAATTAATTATCCAATGAGAAGTTAGAAAAGCACTCACATGGCTTCTTTGAGTTATAAACAAATCCCGCTCGCTGTTCGCTTTACGCTCTTTGATGTTTGAAAAAATGTCATAAAAATCCACAAAAACTTCGCTTTTCTGGTGAAATGTGTAATGAATAACTTATTGGTAATCTAGCTATCTAATACGGCTGTGCATTTTTAATTATCAAAAGTGAATACTGTGTAACTTGATTAAAAAACAGCTAGTACGTATTAACTTTTATTTCAATATGAACTTTTGAAATTTCAACTTGCAGATGAGTACAATGACGAATACATGCGTTTTATTGCAATTCAATAACAAATCAAAGAATTACAAGAATCAAATTAACAACAACAACAACAAACACACATAAAGATCTCAGCGACGGAGAAATATCTCACAAAAAGAAGTAAATAGCTTGCAGGAATTATATGTGGATGTTAAAACAGAATTAATTAAAGTAAGATCAGCAAAAAATGTAAACATACCGGCGCCACGTCTTTTCCACTGCAATTTTCGTCCTCAGTTCTGATTACAATTAGCTTGTTCGTGTTTTCAGAATTTTAAAAGAAAAAAAAAAACAGTTTTCATCGCCTCTAAAAGTTCACACGGTTCAACAGAACGGCGTAGTATGGCTAGCTCGTGTTGCTCGTTCACAGATTGTGCTAAATTTGCATTTCCATCCACTCCCTGAACTGGCAGTTCTTTTTTGTTGACATACATCGTGTATGAAAAGTTATTTTTCGTTGTGAATAGTTGATAAATCTGCATTGATCCTAAAGCTCTCCGTGTTCTAAATTGCCCGTAAAAATTGATGAATGAACAGAGTCAAATCATCTTCGTGAGTCGTGTTCGTCTTGCTTTTCACCTCTTTTGAATTGCTGCAAATGCACGTTTGTTTTGTTTTTGTTTTTATGAACTTTTTGTCGTCGTCGTATTTACTTTTCAAAGTAGATTAGTCGATTGAAAAATGCCACAAAGAATCCACGAACTCGAACAATATGGTCTTTTTACCATCTTGCATAATAATGCAAACTTGTCAAATCAACTCTTCCAAAAAAGAAAATAGAACTATCAACTTGTAAAATCTCCATCTTTGGATTTTAACAGCGCTCTACATGACTTCATATTATCGTTACGAGACTTTTACCCACTTTGTCAGTGAAAATATTGTGAGGCTTTTCTTCGTGTAATGCACTTATCAATGTAAGTCCCGTGGGGGGGGGGGGGGGGGTATTCGGGAAAGGGGTGGGGATTTGAACAAATTGGCTTAAAAAAATTCAAATGCCCCAGGGAGGGGAAGAAACTATCATTCAAATGATGCATAACAACCCAACCCAGGGGTAAATCAAATGCATTAACTTCACAACTCTGATACGAAAGAACTTAAGTATTTTTTATTTAACTGTATAAACAACAAATTGGACAAATCCAATAATCAGATGCATCTTGTTGGGCTGCACTAACACATGTTACGTGATGCCAGGACGAGCAACAGTCACAGCATATCCATTCTATATCTTCCTCAGCATCATCATCAGGTTCATCCTCTCCACAAGTACTGCACTTTTCTAGATCTTGATTTTGCTTTTTCTTGTCCTTTGCCTTTTTCTTTGGTTTTGACTTTGATGTGGCCCTACTTTTAATCTTCTCACCTTCAAATCGAGCTGACTTTCCAAACACCAAACCACGAGATGCGAAGCTTGGTAGCCTCTCCTCAAATTTAACACAGGACTCCCATTCGCTTTCAAAATCAAATATCCCGACATACGGGGACTAGACTGTGAGCAAATTCTCGACCCTGGGGGATCTGTTTGTAATCAAATCCCCACCCCTTGCCCGAATACCCCCCCCCCCCCCCCCCCCACGGGACTTACATTGATAAGTGCATTAAATAGTAAGTTCTTTTTCTTTTTTCAGTTCGGTGTCTTTGTTTCTCTTTCTCAGTCGAAACTCTTTTAGCAGCAGCTTAGCTTAACCATTTTCTTCGTTACCCATAGTATAAATAAGATTTTTAGAAAGTTTTCAGTAAATATAAACTGCAAAAAAAGATATTTTGATTTGTTTTTTCGTGTGTTCACTAAAAAAACTGGTCAGCGACTTTGCGTGGCAGTACACGGACTAGACTCTTCCTCAGTCTCTCGCTCCTTCGCTACGCTCTCCGCATAGAGACTGTTACACCAGAATAGTAGCGAGTCTTTGATTGGCCGTTAGAATCTGATTTGTAGCTGAATTCCTATTGGTCGTATGCAAATCACAAAATTTATAAACAATGACAACGTTGAGCAGTGGAATTCAACAATTGTCGCTGGCAGTATAACGGTCATTTCTTGGTTCATTTTTTAAATTATAGCTTCTTGGCTTACAAATGAACATGCATGGTATTTATTGAGATTCTCAGGAAGTATTTTTTGTCCTGTAAAGTCTGTTTCTTGGACTTTTAGAGCTCCAAACTTTGCTTACAAATGGAGCGCAAACTTCGAACCCGATCACTTGTAAAACACGTAGGTAAAACGTATCGAAATCAATCTTTATTTAACTATTGGTTGTGAATAAAATGCCTGTACATATTGAGCTTAATATTTCGTGAAATGTGTTGATTGAATCGTAATTCGAGCTTACACGACTGAAATCAAAGGAATTTTGACTTTGGAGGCTTGTATAGTAGCCCGTGGGTATAGTAGCCCCTGTCTGTGTTTTTGTTCTATGTGTTCTTGTTCAAACTTGTTACAAATGTTTCGCAAAGCATCACGGGTCCCACATTTGTGGGACCTATAATCCTTTGCGAGATTCTAGTGTAACAGTCTCTATGCGGAGAGCGTAGCGACGGAGCGAGAGACTGAGGAAGAGTCTATACACGGACGGACGTTGTACGGAATTTGGAATTCCGGGCTTCCTGTGGCCGATCTGAAATGAGCTCGATGGTTTACCATATTTTCTTAATTATGGTGCTCCGCTTGCGCGGGCCTTCGGCCCGCGCGGAGCTCCGCTATTAAAGTGCTGCACTATAGACAATAATTAGATTGTAAAATATAAAACAGACAAATAAAATCAAACTCCTGCGAATTGTGTTGTGCATAGACTCTAAATTGATGTGAGAAGTGGCATTGTTGGTGGTCGATGAGAATAAAAGAATGGTGGAAAATGGCCAATATTTCGAATTTTTCGCCGGCTATAGTCGATGCATTTTGGTCAAAAATTGCCAATTTTTGGACTTTTTGGTGGGCTATAGTCCATGCATTTTGGTCGAAAATTAGCAACTTCTGGACTTTTTTGTGGGCTACAGTCCATGCATTTTGGTCGAAAATTGGCCATTTTTGGTGGGCTATAGTCCATGCATTTTGGCCGAAAATTAGCAATTTTTGGGATTTTTGGTGGGCTATAGGTCATGCATTTTGATGGAAAATTGGCAATTTTTTTGGGGTGCTATAGTCCATGCATTTTGGTCGAAAATTGGCATTTTTTTGGGGGGGCTATAGTCCATGCATTTTGGTCGAAAATTGGCATTTTTTGGTGGGCTATAGTCCATGCATTTTGATCGAAAATTAGCAATTTTTGGGCTTTTTGGTGGGCTATAGTCCATGCATTTTGATGGAAAATTGGCAATTTTTGGACTTTTTGGTGGGCTATAGTCCATGCAGTTTGGTCGAAAATAGCCAAGTTTTGGACTTTTTGGTGCTATTATAGTCCATGCATTTTTGTCGAAAATTGGCAATTTTTAGACTTTTTGGTGGGCTATGGTCCATGCATTTTGATGGAAAGTTGTCACTTTTTGGTGGGCTAGTGGTTTCTGCCATTTAGTGAAAAATCGACGATGTTCCTATAGTTTGGTGGTTTTGATATGTCTTTCAGTGATAGCCTGCTTTTATTGGATGTATTTGACTGACACAATAAAATAAGAGAAGAAGCCAGGTATTTGAGATGCTCTTTTAATAGTGAACTTTTATATACATACAGTGATATATAAATAAAATCTAAAAATATACAAATGTTTAATCAGTGACAATCTTAGTTGTGTAAACATTGTGTTAATTAAGTACACAAATACAAACGTTGACTGTGTAGAAATATAGTATCTGATTTTCGATTGTGCTAAACGTTAAATAGTTATATTATTTTTTCAAGCATTCTATGTACAAATTAAAACACGCTTATATACAATTAAGGGCAGAATCAGTCAGCGAGGAGTAATCGAATTGAACATTACTGTTCCGACAAATGTTCGATTGGTAATGACAACACTAGGATTATTGTTACTTGTTAGGTGCTTACAAATCAGGCGATCAGTTGTCATGGCTGTTTTCCGGTAAATATTTTATTACGAGTTATTAGAGACATATATTAGCTGTTATTCACGATGCTGATAGACTTGTTAATTATATGTGTTTCTCTGTTGGTAAACTATCTAAAATACTAAAACACACTAGTGAAAAATCATCATTTTCTACGCACACCACATCACGTACTATCCTCCTCCCAGCATTCTTATTAGTTTTAAGATCTCTATAGGTGATGTTCTTCAGGTAAGTACGTGATGTCGTGGTTTAGCTAGTGTATATAATGTTAATATAGTGCTATTGCTATGAACTATTGTCTACTTGATATCACACAACAGTGCCACACCACGTAATATCCAGTGATCAGGATTTTGATTTGTCTTCAGATCTACACAAGCGATGTACGTTAAATCTGTTCGTTGTGGCTTCTTGTAAATAGGACACTGGTATAATCGATTGTCTCTGCCTCCAGTCGAGTTGATTGCATATATGTGTATGACTGGAATTGGGGTAAACAACACCTTGGGTGCAGGCTCAACGAGTTTGCAACCTCGTCGGTCCCATCCTGCTCCATCCAGGTACAGCCCATGGACGTATACTCCTTCAGCTGGGGGAGTAGTGATGTCGTCTTTAAAGAATCGCGTCACGTCGTTATGGAGAACGACACAGTCTAGCGCCCAACCTTTATGTGCACGAGTCACCTCCTGTGGACGAGATGAGGGTGGTGGTTAGAGTATCAATTCCGACATGTTATCATTATAGTCCCAAACACCATTAACCACAGTAATGACAATCGTCAAAATAGTCATGTCATATACCACAATCATCATCGTCATCACCATAACTACCATTATCCAATCAGTACAATCATTACGATCATTACCATCATCATCATGACAATCATTATCACCATCATTACAATCATCATCATCACTACCGTCATCTCCATCACTACCGTCATCACCATCATCATCATCACCTGTCTCATGGCTGTCAAGAATCCTTGCGGGTTAAAGAATCCTGTCATCCAGAACACGTTTGGTCGTCCATCAAAACACCAAGTACGGAACTGTGTGTTGCGCTCTATCAGATCAGTAAACCAGAACCCTAACGTAGAAGACTCCCACGATACCTAAAACAAACGATGACTATACGTCAACAATGGTATCTTCATCCTGTACACAATCATTATATGACCGTAACCACGATAATCCAACATTTGAAACATACATATTTAAAAATTTACACCGTTGTCAAATAAAGTCGAAGTTGTAGTCATCATTACAATTGTTATCGTCGTCAGTTATGTACAGAAGCTAAAAGTGACACATCGATATATTCTATATATCTATACAGTATTGCCAAACCTTTTTCCAGTGCTGAGGTATTCTTGCATCGTACATACAGTCAAGAGAATCGCGTAGAGTCTGAAAATACAAAACAACAATAATAAGTTTGAACTCATCATAACGGAATTATTTCTATATGAATAGCTTAATCACCATCATCATCATGCATGAATGTAAATCAAGTGCCAGTTTTAGCTTGTTTACCTTACCTCGCTCATAATGATACTGCCATCAATAGCAAGTTTAGCTTACCTCGCTCATAATGATACTGCCATCAATAGCAAGTTTAGCTTACCTCGCTCATAATGATGCTGCCATCAATAGCAAGTTTAGCTTACCTCGCTCATAATGATACTGCCATCAATAGCAAGTTTCAGGTCTGTCAATGTTTGACGGACAGCAGTGATTACACGTTGCATGCGATCGATTTCTTGTCGTAAAAAGATATTCATTGGAGACAGCGGGCCCATTTTCTGCAGTCTTGCCTTGACCTGTGAATTAAAGGACGATACAAACATTTTAAGCAACAATTGTTTCAATCATTGACTTCCTCAATATTTGCACTACAACGTATAGTCTTTATTCATCACAATAACCGACATCTTTATTATAAATATAGTTGCTATCAGCATCATCACTGAACACTTTCTCTTCTTATGTTACAGCTAGCAACAAAACCTCAAGATCCAGCTATTCACTGGAATAAATGAGCAAAACTGCTAAATGTTTTTTTTTTTTTCGTCCTCCTTCTCTTTATTACCATCCATCACCACTATGATCATCGTTATCATCCCCTGCACCATACCTCATGACCAATGTAGTCTTCTGGTAGTTTCTCTAACATCTGGTCAGCCATTCTCTGTACAACAGCTTCACGTGTTTCTCCAGCTCCACTAGCACTGTCTTTGGGTTGTATGCTCAAGATAGTGTCCAAACATGCCTTGGCTTGGTTACTCTGGTATCTGGGAAGAATAAAGATTGTCAGAACGAACAGCAGCAATAACAGAACAACTACAATTGAACAATGACAACGACATCAGCACCAACGAGGTAGACCTCTAAAACGCAATTCTCAGTGTCGTCAGGCCTCCGCTGACAGAAAAACGATTATGTACGACACAAAGAATGCCTGAGGCTACGACAAAGAAAGCTTGAAAAACATATGGCCATCATTATCGACGTAATCACCATCATCATAACCATCATTATCATCACCATTACCACCACCACCATTACCATAATCATGACCATCACGATCATCAAAATCTTTATCATCGTCATCATCAGTATCATCACTACCATCAAACTTGATACTATATCAAAAATGGCTTACGTGATATCGGCGTTAGGATGCAGACCAAACACTTCTGGTGAATCTACCAGCTTTAGGTTATCAATATGGTCCATGAACTGCTGCACATTATTACACTTGGGTATAGTATAGCCCTTGTAGAAATTGAAACTAGGACTGAACATAGCTTCACTGAACCACACCTGAGGACAGTAAGCAATGCTATAGAATTAGTATTCACAAGCTAGTGTGTATATGTCAAATTAAACACCGCCCTCTTCCTCAGAGACCTCAAAAATTAGGCAAAGTAAGAATCGTTGTTTCTATTTTATTCAACCATTTGTTACCTTGGCGAAAGTATTAAGTAATCGCTTATCAAAATCATCGGTAACACGGCCACCGTACTGTACTTCGCCCAACATATAGCGTACTGTATTCCAGGATACACCTTTCTTGAGATCCATGTCATCTAAATGATTCTGTACAAACTGAACACTGGCCGTGAAATCGGCTTGGTTGAACTCGTAAGGGATGTTCCATCCTAACGGACCATACTTACGACGCTCCTAGATAGATCAAATGTGGCACATTAGAACACACAACAAGAGAGAGAAAAACAAAAACAACATGCACACAAGTCACCCACATGCAGCTCACATGTTCTGACGTACCTGTACTGTAGAATGTAAGAATGCAACTGCGTACAACATTGGCTTCCATTGAGGTAGACTACAAATATCCAACTGATCTTGAGAAATACCTGTATAATGAAAAACACACATTACTCTTTCAAATATACCTACTGCAATGATTTGTCTACTACTAGGGTGAAAATATTCCGGTACGTGAAGGCGACGACATCACAACACAAAATACCGTTGCTTACCATTGTACGTTCTCTTTAGACCAGGTCGAAGACCTTGTGGAGGTTCATTGGAGAACTTGATTGACATCTACATTGACAAGATAGATATGATTAAGTATTAACAACAATAAGAGCAGCAACAATAACATTTCTCATCCTAGCTTAGTATGGATGATGGAAGTGCTGTTAGTTAGTGATGATAACGACGCCAATGCGTTGCGCTTGCGTCGTTAATGAAAACAAAGCTTTAAAGTCTTTGTGTTCTTCAGGTTGTTAATGTGGAGCAGAGGAATAGAAAAATCACGAGCACAAGACTGTAGGCATGTCGTGTCATATACAATAAACCATTCACCTGCAGTAGGCCAATAGGAAAGTGGGCATGTTCCTCTGTTGTCATCCATAGTCTAAAGTCTTCATGAACTTGTTCCGTTTCTACGACAGTGTCCATCACTTCCAACATGAAATCGAGGCCAAGATGACAATTTTGCAACAACGCCCAACCACCCTGGTAAGACAGAAGTTATAAAAAAATTAAAGATTACCAGAACAGAACAGTTTACGCATCACTGGCATTCATTCCTATCTAGTTCTAGTTTCCACGCTAACAACCATTCATCAAAAGTTTGTTTGGGCAACTTACCGTTTGCATGAAGGAGCCAACCAGTTTTCTAGCGTGAACCTCCTGTCCCTGACCCATGGAAATAGCACGGAAATCTACATACACATAACAACAGTCAACTTTGACGACATCCGCGATGATAGAAATATTGTATCGGCGAGTATAAACCTCACACTGATGAAGCAACTAAACTAACAATTGCCAACGATACTATTAGGTAGTAATGATCAAGATAACGATGACACCAATAAGTATTATAGTAATTGTAATGACTATGTCGTTGTTGACATAGTTCGCTACGTGAACAATTTCTTACCGCAGTGATGAACTACATCTACGATATAGTCTGTTGGACAACGATGTTTGCTAATGATGATAGTATAGTTAATGGATCGACAGTCCACTTACCTAGTTTGTGTTTCTTTGCTAACATTTCTATCATACCAGTAGGATCTGCACCCATTGACAGTAAGTTGACCAGCGGTGTTCTATGGTCACTCTCTTCCCACATCTTCTCGAGATCTAGGATAATATTCTCGGCATAATCTGCTCCCATCGACTCGGCGATGTATTTACGAGCTTGCGCAGTTGTACGATCTGGACACCACGACCTGGCATGGAAAAGTTAATGATTATTTTCACTCAAATTTATTGACTTGTTTGGTACTTTTTTAATTCATGTGTTTATTGATTCCCCTTGCACCATATTAGATTATGTTCCACTTGAGGTCGGTACACACTAGGCGACAAGTTGCAGAGACTTGACCCCGCGACAGGTCGCTTCAATGTGCACTTGTTCAACAATCCAACTGGTTGGATTACATGCGGCAAGTCGCAGCGACAAAATTCTGTCGCGGCAACAACAATTTTCACCCAAAATACTTAGTACCCACGGGGGGTGGGTGGGGGGATTTGTTGCTGCGACCTTTCGCCTTGTGTGTTGAATTTGTTGTGCGACCTTTAGACTTTTCTCATTAACCAGGCTCATGATTGATACCTTATGAGTAGTAGTTTTCTCAGGCTCATGATTGATACCTTATGAGTAGTAGTTTTCTAAATGTGTCGAGTGAGTTAGCGTAACCATCTGGTATTTCTGCTTCTTCTGGGGCTTCTTTATCGAACCAATGCTTCCATTGCTTCTCGTTACGAGATATCTACGAACAACAATATATCATTACGAGATATCTACGAACAACAATATACCATTACGAGATATCTACGAACACTAATATACCATTACGAGATATCTACGAACAACAATATACCATTACGAGATATCTACGAACAACAATATACCATTACGAGATATCTACGAACAACAATATACCATTACGAGATATCTACGAACACTAATATACCATTACGAGATATCTACGAACACTAATATACCATTACGAGATATCTACGAACAACAATATACCATTACGAGATATCTACGAAGTAGTGTAGTTTGCATGACTCGACCCCCTTAAGTGAGGTTACCATTGAGGTTCCTGAGGTTCCTGAGGTTACCACTGAGGTTACCACTGAGGTTCCCTATTGTTCTCCGGTTGTCAAGGGGACCACGTGACGTCACCGGGCAAGTTCGGGCGAACCTTATTGTCAAGGGTTGACTATTTAACGCGCGCGATTTGAAATTTTTATTACAAAACATTTCTTATAACATAAAGTTCTTATATCTACGAAGAAGATACTGAAGAAAATGACAAGTTTATTGAAACTAGGCTCTAGAGGTTATCATGCTACCGTTAAGGAGTTCAACGGACAGATAAGATTCCACATCAGAAAGTACACTGACCTCGAAGGATTGAAAACTATACCAAATATCCGATAATTTATACTAGGGATTGAGCCATAGAATATAGTGACAAAAAGTGCATACTAACATAATTCAGAAAACATATTTATTTTCCATGATAAACGGAACAATATAGATGATAACTTATCAAATATATTTCCAAGTAGGAATATTTGTTCGATAACTCCATAAATTCAAATTTGCTGATAAAGCAGTAATGACTCCCAGGAGAGTTGCACAGAACAATGTTTGTCCAGACTTGTCCACGGAGCGGAACAAAACGTTATTCAAACCAACAAACCGATCACAAGAAAGTTTTTTATTTTTCATAACAATAGAGATGTAAAATCACATTTAATGATTAATAAAAATATCAATAACAATTACAGTGCGTTAATATATACTAACTCACTTTTCATATTTATACGGAAAATTACGGTTCTTAACCCTTAATGCGTTAATCAATTAAAATTCATTAATCAGTCACTTCAAAACAAGTTTTATTTCTTAACAAATGTTATGACAATACAAGTTTTAGCGTTGATTATGTAAAAAATGTTATTCGACTACAATGATTTTTCATCAAGTCGAAAGAATTCGTCCTTTGTTTGATCACGATGGTGAATGGTTTTACAATGATGACATCTTGTGACGACAGCTTTTTTAGTATGATTATCCACTGGAATATCGTGTTGACATATTGAACATTGAGTCAAACTCGGAAAATTGTTGATTCCATCCCTCCACATACACCTTGGACATTCTAGAACTCGATGCACTTTGATATCATCGTTTTCACAATGAGCACAGGTCTCTTTTGGGGTATCATCCTCATCATCCTCTTGTCTACTTTGGTCAGAATCATTTTCACTTTCTTCTTCTTCTTGATCATCATTATCAATATCATGTTCGTCATCATCACTATCAGCATCACTATCATAATAACTTGAATTTTCACTTGATAACTCATCTTCTTTCTCAAGCAAATCACTCAAAACTTTTTTGTTACGAATCGATTGTTTGTTGATACCTAGCTCGGCCAAGCCCTTTAAAAATGAGTTCAAGGCCTTGGGTGTAGGAACATCACTATTATAAGGCAATAGAACATACTCTAAAAGATCTGTGATACTAGACAAAGGGATACGTTGTTGATTTCGTACAAGTTCGCCGGCTGGAGTCCAATAGACAATGTTTTTCGAAACAGCCATACTATGCAGGAGATCCTTAGCATCTTGATGAGATACACCATCAGAAAGACCGTCTAAAACAGATTGGATAATTGGTTCTTCCTCACTTTCCTCTTCGTCACTGTCACTGCTTTCATCTTCATTTTCCCAGCTCAATTTTCGTTTCATGTTGATGTGCACTCTACCACTTCCTTGACCAAATGAATGGTATTTTCTATCTTACTGAAGTCTTATAACATTAAAAGACCCGATATAAAAGGGGTTAACAGTTCTGCAATAAAACTACCCCCCTCTTGTACAAGAATTTGTTTCTTTTTCTTGAACGATTCGGAAGGGTGATGAAGAGCATAAATTGACTTTTTGTAGGGACGGAGAATTCTTCTTTCTTCTTCAGTCATTTGAAGGTAGCCATGAAAATAATTATGAATAACCTGGACAATAGCATGGACCTGTTCAGGAGTTGCAGATTCAAGAAGAAATTTTTTTTGCTGAGAAGGACAATAAACCAGACATTGGAGATAGCCCAGGTTGTTCCTTACCACATGAGACATGATAGAAGAGTGACTTTAATTTAAAAGTGCTTTGGTATTTATAGCCTGATAGCCTGATAGCCTGATAGCCTGACAGCCTGATAGCCAATAGCCTGATAGCCTCACCAATAGCCTGATAGCCTGATAGCCTGGTAGCCTGATAGCCTGATAGCCTGATAGCCTGGTAGCCTGGTAGCCTGGTAGCCTGGTAGCCTGGTAGCCTGGTAGCCTGGTAGCCTGGTAGCCTGGTAGCCTGATAGCCTGATAGCCTGATAGCCAATAGCCTGATATCCAATATCCAATAGCCTGATAGGCTGATAACCTGATAGCCAATAGCAAATAGCCTGATAGCCGATAGGCAACAATAATTACGTATATAAACATTTGTAGGGGTAAACTTCAAATCATTCTTATCAAACCACAACATGGGTCGGAGCTGTCCTGTGTGTCATAAAGTGGTACAAAACCTTTCGAGCCATCTTGTTCGAGTACACAAAATAAATGGTCCAGAAAGAACATTGCTTTACCAAAGAAGTGATATACAAAACATTCCCTATAAACAAACATTTGTTACAAATCGAGTCATAGGAACCATGGAATCGGATAATTGCACTGATTTTAAACTTTTGCATCCGTTCACATGCATGGTTGCGGGAACAACTGGTTGTGGAAAAACTGTCTGGGTCCAAAAACTATTGGAGCATGCGCGAACTATGATCAGTCAACCACCTCAACGCATTGTATATTGTTATTCTCAATGGCAACCTTCATATGTAGAAATGGTAATCAACACATTTCCTGAAATAGAATTTGTAAGAGGAATTCCCCAGGATCTGGAAAAAGATAGCTTTTTTGACGTCAATGTAAGGAATCTTATAGTTATTGATGATCAAATGACTGAAACTGGAAATGATAAACGGATCGTTAACCTCTTTACAAAAGGCTCACATCATCGCAATCTGAGTGTTATCTACATGGTGCAGAATATCTTTCATCAGGGGAAAGTAAATCGAGATATTAGCTTGAATTGTCATTATATGGTGATATTCAAAAACCCCAGAGATAAACTTCAAATCCTCAATTTGGCCAAACAAATGTATCCTGGACAAACAGACTTTTTTCTACAAAAGTATGATCAAGCAGTGAGTCGCCCTTACGGGTATTTTTTTCTCGATTTGAAAACAACTACTCCCGATGACTGTCGATTTAAAACGAATATATTCCCAGAAGAAAAAACGGTGGACCAAGAGCCAAAATTCCCGCAAGAAATGGCAAGGATGCAAGAAATACAAAGTAAAATGAATAACATTTTGCGTGATCCATCAATTGGTGCCAGTCAAAAAGCAAGGCAATATATCCAGCTCCAAAACAACTTCTTACGATACAAACATAAAATAGATCATATCAATGAAGTGCCAAGAATACAACCAGAACAATTATCAAACGAGGTTTTTATACCATCAGATAACATTGTGCTGTCTAGAAAAACTAACACTGTACCACTCGAATCATCAAATACAAGCTCTACTCCTTTATTAGAAACAGAGTATAACAGACCTGAAACTACTTCATTGTTGAATACTGAAAATCTTGTGACACAATCCCCTTTAAATTATAACGAGCACTCTTCTACTTTAACACCACCACCTTCCTCTATTCTAACACCACCAGTTGATTCTATATCAAGACTGAAACCTCGTCGCTTGAAGTTAAAGAATTACATGGAAGGGGATCCACTTAGTTACAAGAAACCAATAATACGACGATCTCTTAGGGTTAAGAACCGTAATTTTCCGTATAAATATGAAAAGTGAGTTAGTATATATTAACGCACTGTAATTGTTATTGATATTTTTATTAATCATTAAATGTGATTTTACATCTCTATTGTTATGAAAAATAAAGAACTTTCTTGTGATCGGTTTGTTGGTTTGAATAACGTTTTGTTCCGCTCCGTGGACAAGTCTGGACAAACATTGTTCTGTGCAACTCTCCTGGGAGTCATTACTGCTTTATCAGCAAATTTGAATTTATGGAGTTATCGAACAAATATTCCTACTTGGAAATATATTTGATAAGTTATCATCTATATTGTTCCGTTTATCATGGAAAATAAATATGTTTTCTGAATTATGTTAGTATGCACTTTTTGTCACTATATTCTATGGCTCAATCCCTAGTATAAATTATCGGATATTTGGTATAGTTTTCAATCCTTCGAGGTCAGTGTACTTTCTGATGTGGAATCTTATCTGTCCGTTGAACTCCTTAACGGTAGCATGATAACCTCTAGAGCCTAGTTTCAATAAACTTGTCATTTTCTTCAGTATCTTCTTCGTAGATATAAGAACTTTATGTTATAAGAAATGTTTTGTAATAAAAATTTCAAATCGCGCGCGTTAAATAGTCAACCCTTGACAATAAGGTTCGCCCGAACTTGCCCGGTGACGTCACGTGGTCCCCTTGACAACCGGAGAACAATAGGGAACCTCAGTGGTAACCTCAGTGGTAACCTCAGGAACCTCAATGGTAACCTCACTTAAGGGGGTCGAGTCATGCAAACTACACTACTCTACGAACACTAATATACCATTACGAGATATCTACGAACACTAATATACCATTACGAGATATCTACGAACAACAATATACCATTACGAGATATCTACGAACAACAATATACCATTACGAGATATCTACGAACAACAATATACCATTACGAGATATCTACGAACAACAATATACCATTACGAGATATCTACGAACAACAATATACCATTACGAGATATCTACGAAAAACAATATACCATTACGAGATATCTACGAAAAACAATATACCATTACGAGATATCTACGAAAAACAATATACCATTACGAACAACAATATACCATTACGAACAACAACACACCATTACGAGATATCTACGAACAACAATAAAATTCAAGAAAGTTAAATAATATATGAAAGTGTGTATGATATTAAGATAGACGTGTCTGGAAGCATTTTAATTGAAACACCGTGAAATGAATGTCAGTTGCATTTCAAGCAATTGCTTAAATCAAGTGTATCAAAACATTAAAGCAAATGGCCAAGAATAGAGCGTCACGACAAAGAGAGGAATGAGCCACATCTCAAGGCGTCCGAAACGTCAGTATATGCGGTCGAACTCTTACCTGGTTCAAAATATCTGAAAACTGCGGTAATTTACTCAATTCTACCAAGTTAAGCCACGTGATATCAGTAATCCACCGACATGCTTTAGGAGGACACCCCTTTAGGTCTAACGATGCACCCCCCTTGATTAGTGTCATGAACTCTGTATGTTTGATCTTCTTGTTTTGTAAATCGATCTTCAGAGTCAGGAGGAGTGTGAAGAGGAATTTGTGAACCTCGTAGAGACCACGACACGAGTATTGCCAGACTGCTAATGTTAGGTAATCAATGATGTTCTTGATTCGTTTGCTGGTGATCGGAGACGGCTGCGACCTGGAAAATAATGGCAGTGATATCTCAAGATGTGTTTTCATTCTATTTCTTCATTTTGTTTCATTCTTTGTAAAACGATGAGACATTGTAAAGTCATAAGTACAAGGTCAAATACGAAAAAACATTTAACGTAACATTAAGATTCGAGGTACTTTTTAATTACCTGGCCATTGACTGGTCAAATAGTCCCAGGAACTGTTTTAACGATGTCTGGTACATGCAGTTGACATATGACATCTCCACAATCAAGAAATACAGAATGCTACCACGGGTTGCAACTGAAAAGCAAATACAATTAAATATATATAGTCAATTGTCAAACAACTCGACAGAGAATTGGATCGAACTTCGATACATATCAAAAATTGAGTCAACAAAAGCAGGAATGAATGCATGGAAAAAGGGAAGTAAGGGGGAGTGACCGATGTCAAGAATGGGGATGGACGAATGAAAGTGAAGGGGAAGGAGAGTAGATGTTACCTGGTCTAAATTCTTCACGAGCCGAGTTAATCTTAATCTCGGTATCAGCCGCAACGATAAGCTTTTGGCTGACTTCCTCTGCAGTTGTCTTAGTAACACTAAGTACCTCTATCAGGGATTCGTCATCTACAAGAGATCCCTGTAAAACACCAAGACATCACCATGATTTTTACAACATGTATGTAGTATCAGATCTATAATGACTCAGACCTTAATAGGTCCATGATGCAGCTCAGGGGCGGATCCAGGATTGGTTTAAGGAGGAGATGCACCATCTTCAGGAGGGGATGCACTAACAAGTAAGTATGACATACTGGGAATATATTTAACAATACAAAGACGTGCAATCCTTTCAGGAGAGGATGCGCATCCTCTGCAAACCTCCCGTGGATCCGACACTGGGAATGTTGTACGATGATGGCTTTGAGGCTACAATAATGGCCACTTGTGTCGTAATCATGATATAAGACATCTCTGTATTCTACCTTAGTACTCGTCAGACGATAGAGCAAGTTATCCTCAAGCTCTTTCATCTTCCTCTTGTTGGAAGACACGTCTTCAAGTAGCTTCGTCCTCTCAGCCTCAAGTTCCTAGAACATGACAGTAATCATGAAGTACAAAGGAACCCAAAGCATGTACTTAGTCCCTGCACCAAAACAGACCAGGTTCGAGTTCTTCAATGCTCACACTAAGTCAGGCACATAGGAAAAGGCTCCAGTGGTATTTATTATTTATTGTTTATGTTTGTGGATGTGTGTACTCCCCACACAGTAAATTTGATAGGGCTGATTTAGCCCTAAAAATTGGGCCAAACTTTTGACCCTTAGACGCCACCTTTAAAATAGGGCCATTTTGGCACCTCTCGATAGTGCTGATATTTTGGACCTCAAATAGGAGCTATTTTGGCTCTGATTGCATGTTCTTAGCAAAAAAGTAAATATCACATGCAATCGAGGCTTAGCCTTCCCAAATGCGAACTCAAAACTGGTCTATTTCAAGCGGAACGACAAGCAAATGACGTACAAAATTGATTTTATGTCCTAGACACACACGATAATTAGCTTCGTTACTCTCATTAAACTGTCTCTCTAACACTAAATCCTACTGTGCGGGAGCCAATCCTGTTATCTAAATAAACTAATGAAACAACCAGCAAGGCAAACATGTTGTGTCTGCCCTGTCGTCCGCCCTTGATAATACTAGACAATCATAGGAACAAATTACTATTACATACAGCTTTCTCAGTGAGGATGACAAGCCCCAGTAACTGGTCTTCAAGTCCTTTGATAGTCACAGTAAAGTCGATGATAGATGTTCGGGCGCTGATCTAATGGGATAAAAAATGTGCATTATTATTTGAAAACCTACATCATTGAAACATCGATATTGTCATTAATATCAGTATTATCGAAGGTTTAATTACTAATAATAAATATAATTAATAAATAATCAACGAACCTCAGGTGTGTAGGCGGGGTTGGCTAGTTTAGTGGTGATGTATAACATAAAACCTTTCATCACATCCACTTCCTTGTCACCAACTTTCACCTGTACAAATACAAGAAACGTCAAAATAATGATTTAAACTTGTACAAAACCATGTATGCTTCGTGTCACTTATAACAGTTCTTTAATGCAACCTCCCAAGTGCATCGATAGCACGATAGATTTACAGGTATTTATGATTATCTTGTTTTTGTAACACAGACACCGTCCTTTACCAGTGGTTTGTATTTAACATAAAATTAACAGAACCCGCATCGGTATATTTATTTATGTTTATTAAAGTAAAAGGCACACGGACCTTGAGAGTCGATCCTGATTTAATAAAGTTCTTTTCCAGTACGTTATCCAAGGCTGGGTCAAGTTCTTCACCGACATCTTCGATCAATAGAGGTCGACCTAATGACATGCTGTCTTCAAGGTGAGTACGGAAGTACTTGTGATTCAGAGATGTAATCTGTAGACGAGACGATCCACGTTTAATACATATATTACATCTAACCCTTCATTAGTTCAAATATACCTGTAGCTCGTTATCTTTTTCTTTCATTTTAATCCATGCTTTTCCCTGTCCCTGAGGATCGATAAGTAGTGGGTATCGTGCAGCCTTGGTGACGATAATACCATTCTGGATGGACAGCTCATCGTTAGGCAAACCCTGCAGACAGCAAGTACCACCTTCATTAGTGCGAAACATTCAACAAAAACTTGATGTTAAACAGATTGAAATACGTTGAAATACTCTGCGATAATCGATATCACCGTAGCTATTACCGTGTTTGCACAATGATTACCACCAAAGTAATCATTTTTATCACTATCGTGAACAATGTTCATCACCATCACAATGCTAATACTCATCACCACCACTATACCTGTAGGTTCCATTCTCCCACGGTAGCAGTATCGACTAACATGCCTGTTACGCTCAAGTCAGACGAGAATGGAATCTTGCGGGACTTCATTTCTTTCTGCCATTTCGACATCAGCATTTCGCGGAATTCCTGGTTGAAAGGGCCTGAGTACGATAGGAAGCCCGTACAGACTAGGATGTCACCAACAAGTCTGAATAAAAAAGTCAATAAACATGTGAGTGAATGAATGAATGAATTAATGAACAAATGAATAAAAGATGAAAAATGAATGAGCAAATGAATATATGACATATATACACATACAGACAACGTGACTATTTTTAGCAAATAATCATAAAACAACATAGATTAATTATGAAATGATAAGATAAAAAATGTACTTCCAAAAATATTCTTTACGTAATGTTTCTTCATTTTCTTACTACAATAATATGAATGAATGGACGAATGAATGGAAGAAGAATACAAAAGAGTGAAAAGGTCCCTGCATCACCTTCCAATCTGGTCCTGAAACTCTTTGCTTTGTTCGGTCCATCGTTCTTTCTCTCCTCCTAAGCCACTGATGAGAGCTGAAGCAGCCAGCATCTTCCTACGACAGGCCTCGGCACTGTCCAACAAATCCTACATAAACAACACAAAACTATTTATAAGGCGGCTTACAATCATGAGGGATTAGTAGTTGGCGTGTCATGTCAAGTTACCAAAGAGCATCGTCATCATCAGCAACAAAACCACTCTGGTCAATGCATTTTTCCCAAAATTCTCTACTCTGTTCGATAGGTTTTGTTTCTAGTTTTACCTGTTTGATAGGTTTTGTTTCTGGTTTTACCTGTTTGATAGGTTTTGATTTTTGGTTTTACCTGTTTTTCTTGGACAGCTTTATCATACAGTGCTTGTGCTTCATCGAGTTCAGCTTGTTTCTCGTCCAGTTGTGCTTGAGCCTTATTCAAGTCTCCTTGAGCCACACCTAAACGTACTTCTTGTACTGCTAAATTGGCCTAAAAATATTACCCCAATAAGTACAAAGAAACAAAGAAACAAACAAACAAGCAAACAAACAAACACTTAAGACAAAACAAATACTTAAGCAAAACAACAACAACAAAAACATTTAAGCAAAACAACAAACAAACATGTAAGCGGGCAAGCAGGCAAACAAACAAACATGTAAGCGGGCAAGCAGGCAAACAAACAAACATGTAAGCGGGCAAGCAGGCAAACAAACAAACATGTAAGCGGGCAAGCAGGCAAACAAACAAACATGTAAGCGGGCAAGCAGGCAAACAAACAAACATGTAAACGGGCAAGCAGGCAAACAAACAAACAAAGGTTAAAATAAGCAGACATAAAACGCCAGCAGCAAATAGTCACGTAAACCAATAACCGATTTTCAATTCCAGTCAGCGTATTTCATATCTTTCTGTTTTTATCAATTTCATTAAATACACACCGGACCCATAAGCAATAACCAAACATACAAACACACGAATATATTTGTGAATAACAAAGAAGGGTCTGTATATCAATTGAGCGAAATGGATGTGCTGTGTTGTTACCTTCAGTGGCAGGACTTCTTTGTTGATTCCAAAGAAAACAGACATGGCTCGTACCCAGGAACACAAACCAGCTACGTCACCGCACACCTATATAAGGAGTGACAGCCATGAGCGAATGAAAGACTAGGTAAATGATATTAAAAGATGCAGAAAAGCATGCGTGGGTTGAAAAATGCGAACACGGATAAGTAATCAATGAGTGATTTTCAAAGCAAATCAGTACCACTGCAAAATGGTTGATGGAGCACTCTCTCTCATTCTGTAAACTCAACACAACTTTTACATCTGAACTGCACTGAGCATTTTTAAAATTTAATAAACACATTATAAGCTACATCAAATACGATTCTGCTCACCCTCCTGGCTGTTTCAAGGTTGAAATCCTCTGCTTCCAAATACGGAGCAATCAATTCGACAACTTCGTCAGTGATGGAGTCTTTTGGGAAATTCATTAGACTTGGAAGGAAATCGGACTTACTCATCATCTAGAGTATCGAAATAGACAATGTTGGTACTTTGTCATCATCAACAACAACAACATTACCTGCATCATCATGACCACCATCATGGTCATCATTCTCAACAACGCCATCGCCAAAATTATCATCATCATCACCCTCACAATCATCATCATCACCACCACCACCTTCATCACCTTCATCACCTTCATCACCACTACCACCTCCACCATCACCAGCAATAACATCTTGAGAATCGTCATGCATACCTTTAATGATTCAGACCATGAGGGGACCACTGACATTCGTTCAGGATCAAACTTGACAGGGTCAATCTTCTTACACAACAAGATTAGTACACAGTCCATGATCCTCATAATAAGGTGAGGAGGCTTGGGCAATTTTCGTACGGCTGAGATATGCAGTGGTTTGATGGTCTGACAAAATAAAGAACAAATATGTCATGTAATGTAGTGCTTTCGTACGGCTGAGATATGCAGTGGTTTGATGGTCTGACAAAATAAAGAACAAATATGTCATGTAATGTAGTGCTTTCGTACGGCTGAGATATGCAGTGGTTTGATGGTCTGGCAAAATAAACAACAAATACGTAATGTAATGTAATGCTTACACTTCATCAAATATCTCAATGAGCTTTACAATCTCTAATATTTGTAGTATGTAATTCGGTTTTATAAGCACGAGGTTGGTTAACAGTATGTATTAGTGTAGGCTTATCACCGGGAATAGTCGTGACATGCGTCCTGAATGAATGAATAAATACCGAATGTATAATTCACGTACTTGCAGTGCTGCCTCGGCCTCTTCTAGCGCAGGCTTGGCTTTTTCCAGCTTCACTTCGGCTACAGCTTTATCAGCCTGAAACAAAAGACAAACATAAACTTAAACTTACCATCTAGCTCAACGTGAACGTTTTACTGCTATTGTCCTGTAGCTTATAGCAAATGACCCTAAGCATTAAGAATGGGAGGGACGACAAACAGTTTGGACTTTACTCGGTTTAAAGTTAGAATTGTAACGAGTCATTGTTTTTTGTCAAAATGTTCCTGCTGAAGCTTAGTTGTCATGACAACAATTCTACAGTACTTACAGCAATGTCATCTACAATAGCTTGTGCTTTGTCTTTGACTTTTTGTACTTGCGCCTTGACTTTCTCGGCAGCTTGGGCTTTTACACTGACTTCTTTCAAGACCTGAACATTAACATGCAATATTTATGAGATGGTTGAGACGATATTGGCGATGATAAAGAAGATGATGATGATGATGAAGATGATAAAGATGTTGGTGACGCTGATGATGGTGATGATGTTGGTGATGAGAATCGCGATGATGCTGATGATGATGAGAATCGCGATGATGGTGATCAGGATGATGGTGATGATGGTGATAATCGCGATGATGGTGATGATGTTGGTGATGAGAATCGCGATGATGGTGATCAGGATGATGGCGATAATTGCGATGATGGTGATAATGTAACACGCAGTTAATGACAAAACGAGTAAACAATTGTCTCATTCTCACCCTATCAGCTTTCTCTGACGCGACAGCAAGTTCTTTCTCCTTCACAGCCAGTTCTCGTGACAACTGAGCAACTGACTCACTGGCTTCCATCAGTTTATCCAGACCAGTATTCATGCGTCGAGCAAGTTCACCGATCTCTTCACGTTTCTCGCTATAGATGGTCTTATATCCATTGATAAAAGATAGATAAGACTTAGGTGTCACGTGGGTTGCACGACGGAACCTGGGAACGAGTACATAGTACATGCTTAGTGATTGGTCAATTAGAAGAGATCATTAGAAATACGCTTACTGATTGGTTGATTTAGTTGTTTACGTAAATAAACCGTGGTTCGTAGACTGTCAGATTGCATACCTTTGGAAGTAATCGCTACAGCAGTTAGCAACTCCATCGTGAATCACACCCATGGAATGAACGATCTCTTGTTTCACTTCCGGTGAACAAACCACATCAAATGACGAAATAAAGTGATTTGAGACAGCAATCAGAGCATCCTTAGGCCAGCGGCTAAACCAATCCATAGTGCAACCGCTGATCAAGCCAGGGAACTTGAGGGATCGATTACGGAACTTCTCTCCAACCTTGAAAACAACGAAAAATGATGCAGGCATTAGCTTAAAAGCGAGTCAATTGTTCATTTAAAAAAAAACTGATATAAGTGTGGAAGAGAAACGGTAGGAGAGCTGGAAGAAGAGGGTAGAATGGGAGGGAAGGGGAGGGGGGAGGATAGGAATGGAGAAAGAATGGAAGGGAAATAGGCTACAGTAGTAAAGTGTAGTAAGTAACAAACCCTTACCGGTGAGAAGCACAGTACAACGTGTAAGTTGTGTTTAGCTCGAGTAAGGAAATACTCGTAGAGGTTCTCTCCCGTGGGGGGTCGTCTGGGGTATTCTTTCTTCATGACAGGTATAAGTTCACCACAGATTTCATCGATTTCATCCCGTGCAAATAGGTTAGACACCTGATAACCAAAACAATAAATGAAATGATAGACAATGACACGAGCGATGGCTGATATTGCATGCTGTGTAGGCGAAAAATGGTGACGATAATAATTTGGAGAAATTCAAGACTTCTGATTCCCTTTTAAAATATCATAAACATACTGTGACGAAGAAGCATTCCCTTAAAAACTTTATCATTAACGCTGGTGTTTATCATTACCTCTCCAGACGACAGCACATTGTTAAGGTATTCCAGGAAGCCCTCGTCTTTGATTTCCTGGTCAGTAAATATGAAGGTAATTCCCTGGCCATTTTGTCCAGCTACTCGGTATAGGTACTTCAAGTCTTCCATAAGATTAGATGCATTGTAGGATCTGGAAAACAAATTAAACAATACACTCTCGCTATCAACATGGACACGGCTGGGACGGTGACTTGGTGTTCGTAATTGTTTTGGACGTTGACAGTATGAACAACGATGAACAATTGACTCGCTTTTAAGCTAATGCCTGCATCATTTTTCGATTCGTTCTAGACTCATTCAGCCATTCAGCATCCAAGCATTCAACCATAAACAGGCACTCAATTAACCGTCAACCTATGCAAACTGCTAATTTCTAATTTTTGAGTGAAATGCAAAAGCAATACGCCATGGCTTATCACCTTTACATTTCACTGTTAATTCTACAGTTGGGTACATATCTGTGCTCTAACTGCGCCGTGCTGACGAGTTCCAACTGGCCGAAACAGCTGTCCACGGCTGTTATCACCGTTAGAAAACAGAGAGCTAAAGAACACAAAATAGTTGGAACAACAACAATTTTATTTAACAACTCGTATTCAATCAAATATTATTTTTCTCTCTTTCTTTATTTTCTTGTATTAGGTTTATTGTAAACATATTAACTTATATATTTATTTCATGAAATGTATTTTTTTGTAAATCATCTGTCTTGTACTCCGTAACTATTTTTATGAGCAAATGTAAAGTGATCTCCCAAGATGAGCTCATATGCGAGCTCTTGGAGAGAACTTGTAGAACCTATATGTTTAAATATATATATATATATATATATATATATATATATATATATATATATATCAACAGGGTGCCAAGTGATACCAAGTATTTTTCACTAAAAAAGAAAACTTCTATAAATTATAGTGACAAGCCTTCTGACGTTAGACATTATGATTCATAAGCATACAGGAAAAACAAGCAGAGTTCCAAAGGAGCCTTTACGAAAAAAAAGCCACAAAAGATATCCTTTACAAAAAAACAACAACAACAACAACAACAACAAAAAAACAACAACAACAACAAACAAACAAACAAACCAAAGGATAGCTACATTTTGTCCAGGTAAGACTGTACATTTCGACAATGTGTTTCAAACCAGTTGGCGTCTGTGGTCGTTTCTTGCTTTATGGTGTTCTAACTGCTCAAGTGGCCATATTTTCTCACTATGCAAGTTTATATTACAACAACTCTGATTTCTATGCGCTCATAGTTCTAATGGTCCCCACAATGGGAATATTGTCGTTTATCGCCACCAAGAAAAAGCAACTAAACTGGCAGTGGCTTGTGTGGCTCATACACGTATTCTACTTCCCCATACCAATGGTGTGCTTGTTGTTTCGGCTCGACTTTACAAACAAACTAGACAAGAACAATTTCTTCGGTCCCAATTTTCTCATGTTAACAAGTTGTGGAGTGCCAGTATTTGCGTTTCTCCAACTGGCAACTGCCCAGGATTTCCACAGGTACGAAGGTTCTCTGGGTCAAATTACTGGTATCATTGCACTGGATTTGTTTGATAACCTTGATTTATTACAAGTGCTTTTGAATCAAGGAACTATTCCTCGAGTCTCGGTTCACATTGAACGAACCATTCTTCTGTTTGTATGTGTCAATTTCTTCTTGATATCGCTCGAAATGGCTGAACATAAGTTTGATGAAGAAGCAGAGGTCGAAGTTCGTGCTGACGATGTCATCACAGTTCTTCGAATGTTCAGTCAACTTCTGGTCCTAAATGTGCCTTTCTGGATCATTCGCTTGGTTCTGTTGGTGAAATACAAGCTTGTTGCTTCTATATTCATGGCTAAGAATGCTGTTATGACTGTTACCTTGGTGATGGAGATAGCACACTTTTAATAATTAAAATCATTCCACGAAATCTCTGCGATGATGAAGATGATGATGATTGAAACTGATAACAGACTATATAAAAAAAAAACGTCTCCAGCTACAAGTATAAAGAGCCCTCATTTCAATTTGTGGGTTATGGTACTTGTCTAGGATCGCTTAAATGTGCCAAAAATTACAACGAGTTAAGTTCCATAGGTGTTGTCATAAAAATGTGAGAAAAACTAAAATTTGATTTAAATAATTTTTTATTTACAATTCTTATATAAAATTAGGCACATCATTTTTTTCTTTTACTTTATATTTTGAAGTTAACATGCATATAAAACCTACAGAAATAAATGGGGATTGTTGAAAAGCTTCAGTAGGAAATTAGTAAGTAAGTTTATTCAAAAATTATATGGCAGCGGCTTTCGCCAGCTGAAAAACGTACTTATTTACACCAATATAATATATACTAAGACTAATTAATTCATTACAATATATAACCTATATATATATATATATATATATATATATATATATAATATATATAAATGAAATTATAATAATTATGTTGAGGCTTATCCTCAACAAGTTGTTTCCGTTTCCGGTTTGTCCTTATTGTGACGTCACTCCCCTCGAGTGTCGGTGGTTTTGTTTGTGTGTTCGCACGAGGTTTGCAAATGTAATTCGCCGTGGTCATATTTTGGTGAGTTTTTTCGCTTCTTTTTTACTTTATTTTGTTTTATTTCGCCTCTGTATGTTTGTGAATTATTTCAATGTGTATTTTTTAGGTTTTCACCGGTTCTCAGTGTGATTCAGTGGATATTTATGTGTAAAAAATGTGGATTTGTCAGTCACGAATAAACTACTGTTTTGAGCCGCGTTTGATCCAGTTATCTCTACGGCGTACGTTTCTGTAGCCTCTACATTTGTGAAAACCAAAGCGACCTGTTAGTGCAATGGAAGCTGAAGGTCCGCTTATTGCAAGAGTTTATGGATTAGATCAAAGTCGAAGAGGTTATTTATCTGTGCTTTCAAGAGTGTGCAATGAAGTCGAAAGGTTAGCGACCAATGTTAATTATGACGATGCTAATTATCTAAATTCTCGCCTACAAAATGCTTGGAGCCAATACGAACACTGCTGTGGACAATATTTTGCTTTACTAGACGAGAACTGTGAGAAATATAACGAGGTTAAGTCACAATATTTGATGCAAAGATCAAGAAAATTATATTATGGTGATAAACTACAGAAAATATGTGAAGAATGCCAACAATGTCATGCTTCGTTACACGCCACCGCCGAATCGAGAAATCAGTCAATCAAAGCTGCTGAGAGTGCTATTCTGATTGAAATGAAAACCCTAGAAATGGAAATAAAGAAAAGGGAACTTGAACTGGAGTTAACAAGATTGGAGAGTGAAATCGAGGTAAATAAGAAAATGAGAAATAATAACAATGTGAATGAACCCCAAGTGTTTTCCCATGTGAGGGAACAACGTGACTGTGCGTCCCCGACGCATCGTGTGCAACCAAATAAAGAAGTCCCACTGACTTCATCATGTCAAACCATTCCATTAACCCCACCCGTGTCTATTTTTCAAAGTACCGTGAATGGCTCAAATGTTCCATTAACGCCACCTGTGTCTGCTTTCCAATCTACCTCGAACAGTTTAAATACTCTATCAAGATCAACTGTATCTGCCAATCCAAGTGCCTCGAATAGTACAAATGTCTCTTTCACGCTACCCATGACTACTTCTCCAAGCGCATCGGCTGATGTTATAGTCAATGGCTTAACACCACCCGTGTCTACTTTTCCAAGTTCATCGACTCACCAGACATCTAATTTAGCACCACCTTACGGTTTCCTGTGTTCCTCCACGACCACAGTCAGACAGCCTTTGTTCCAGCAAAGTCAGCCATTTAGTTGTAACGTGCAACCACCGCAGACCACTCTAGTTTCAAGTGCCTTTTCTCCACCCAAGTTTACTACAAGCAACTTTCCCGGTTCTTACCAACATATTAATGCGCCATACGCATCATCGCCGATTCCGGTAACCACACCTCCGGTCACACATATTACACCGTCGAGGAATCTGTCAGGACAGTTGCCTCCCAATTATCATGGGGGGGCAATGATGAATGATACTCCTATGTATAAAATGGCCGCAGACCAAACACCGGATGCAACTGACCACGCCCCGTCGAGCAAAGAGGAGAGCCTTTTTGCGAACATTGCCTCAGCGATAACTAATATGAGTTTGATTCAAGACCTGCCGAAGGTTGAAGTACAAAGGTTCGACGGTTCCCCTGAGCGATATCCTACATTCCGTCATCGTTTCCGGCAAATGGTGGAATCACGTGCTTTAGATGAAGCAGTAAAAATGACGCTCTTACTGCAATTTCTTGAAGGGCCAGCTCTGAAGGCTGTGCAGCGGTACGAAGCTCTACCAGGAGGACTGAGAAATGCATTAAAAACACTTGAAGAACGTTTCGGCCGTCCGTCACAAATTGTTCGCGCATGTGTTGAGACTCTTACAAAGGGTCCTGTGATACAGAACAACGACAAACAAGCTTTGCAACAGCTGGCAGACGATGCACAAGTAGTTTACGACATCCTTGAATCTATGGGTTACCTAAATGAGATGAACACTGAAAATTTAGAACGTATCGTTTCACGCCTTCCCAAGTGGGCGCAGACAAAATTCATTGGGACCACAAACAAGAAACGGAAGTACAAGGAGATGCCGAGCTTCAAGGATGTCGTTGACTTTCTGAAGGATCGTGCGGATGTGATGAACCACCCCTTCTTATCAAGGAATGAAGCAGTGTCTAAGAGCGCCAGCACAAACCCGATCGCAAGACAGGCCACGACTTCTAGAGAGAGATCAACGAGCGTTAAAGTAACCACGCTAGCCACCACCAAGAAGGAGGAACGATGCTTTATGTGTAACAACCCTCACCGCCTCTATCGTTGCGAGTCGTTCAAGTCAAAAACTCCCAAGGAAAGAAATGAATTCGTCAAAGCCAACAAGATATGCTTTAACTGTCTAAGTTCCACTGAACATAACTACAAGAACTGTAAGTGTTCTGTAAGGTGCCAAGTGCCCGGTTGCGGCAAAGCACATCATTCCATGCTGCACTTTCCTGAATCTAACGATTCAAAACGGCGAGAGACAAGCCAACCTGAAACTAAGCAAGCAGTAAACAACAGTGTCAACACCTCCGCACCGTCGCACACAAGTACAACGGGAACTAACCTTACAGTTGCTGTCGATGATCAAGACATTATGCTGCAAGTGCTGCCTGTAAAAATTGTTAATGATGAATCTGATGTCATCACAACTTACTGCTTGATAGACTCTGGTTCGGACGTCACTTTAATAGACCCGTCGTTGGTAAAGAAGATGAATCTCAAAGGAACTCCCGGCAATCTGATTCTCAACACCGTAAGCAACAGCGATGTTAATAATCAAGCAATAAAGGTTAGCTTTAAACTAGCGTGTCTCGACGAGGAAGATAACAGTGTTGTTAACGTTGAAACAGCCTGGGCAGTGAAAGAACTTTCCATACCTATTAAGCAGAGAAAGATAACAAATCGTATCGCTCAGTGGCCACATCTGAAGGAAGTGCCTTTTCCTGATGTCGAGCTAAAGAAAGTATCAATACTACTCGGGACTAACGTCAGTCAAGCATTTGTTCCCATCGAAGTAAGGAAAGGAAAACCCAACGAACCAATTGCCATAAAGTGTTGTCTTGGTTGGAGTATCCTCGGCGGTGCCAATGGTGCTGGGTCTGAAAAGGAGTACTCAAGTTCGAACTTTGTCACTAGTGAAGACACAACACTAAGCCACCAATTGCAAGAGTTCTGGCGGATTGAGTCTTATGGCACCGATAATAATGTCAAAACCAAGACCTTTTCTGTAGAAGATCAACAAGCCATGAAGATCATCAACGACACCATCAAGAAGAAAGAAGGTCACTATCAGATGGGGCTCTTATGGAAAGAAGAACAGTCATCTCTACCTGATAATCGAGTCATGGCAGAGGCACGACTTCAGCATCTGAAGAAACGTTTTCAACGAGATCCTACCCTAGAAGCTAAGTACAAAGCTGTGATCGATGATTACGAAACAAAGGGGTACGCAAGGAAACTGTCTCCTGAAGAAACGACTACCAAGAGCAACATCACGTGGTACCTCCCGCACCATCCAGTGCTAAACCCCAACAAGCCGGGCAGAGTAAGGGTAGTCTTCGACGCAGCTGCAAGGTTTGCAGGAACATCCCTCAATGATTGTCTCCTTCAAGGGCCAAGTCTGACCAACGACATCTGTGGAGTACTGATGCGCTTTCGTCAACACCCAGCTGCATTTACCGCCGACATTGAAGCCATGTTTAATCAAGTAAGGGTAACACCAGCTGATACAGACGCGCTGAGGTTTCTATGGTGGTCGGAAGGCGTTGATCAACTCCCTGATGAGTACAAGATGCTCGTGCATCCTTTTGGGGCGAAGTCATCGCCATGCTGTGCAAATCAAGCCCTGAAAGTCACCGCCGAAGCTGGTAGACAGAGATACAGCCCCGAAGTGATTGAGACTGTGCATCGAAACTTTTACGTTGACGATGTATTAAAATCCACCGCGTCAACTGAAGAGGCTGTCGACGTAGCCACTGGTCTTGTAAGTCTGCTGAAGGAAGGAGGCTTCCGCCTAACGAAGTTCACAAGTAACCGAAGGGAAATCCTTGCGGTCCTGCCCTCTCAAGAACGAGCAAAGCCGAGCTTAAACCTTGACCTGGATGAACTTCCCATCGATCGTACCCTGGGTATTTGGTGGGACGCGGAGTCGGATGTGTTTCAGTTCAAAGTCATTCCTGCTGAGAAGCCAAACACGAAGAGAGGAGTGCTAAGTGTAGTGAGTTCGTTGTTTGATCCACTGGGGTTCTTGGCGCCATTCGTGCTTCCAGTAAAGATCATGCTACAAGACTTGTGGAGAGAAGGCTTCTCTTGGGACCAGCAAATCCCGGAACCGTACTTCTCCTCATGGCGCAAATGGGTAAAGTCCCTTCCACACATCGTCACTATCAACATTCCAAGATGCTACAAGCGTTCCCAACTGGGGAAAGTCACAACCATGCAACTTCATAACTTTGCTGACGCGTCGAGACGTGGTTACGCTGCAGTGTCATACCTCAGAATGATTGATCAAGATGGAAAGATCCATTGTGTATTCGTCATGGGAAAGGCCCGTAATTCTCCAATGAAAGAGCTCTCGATTCCTCGTTTGGAACTGCAGGCAGCTGTGCAAGCCACCCGGCTGAGCAATGCAATTCTCTGTGAGCTGGAAGAACCCATAAAGGAAGTCTACTTTTGGTCCGACTCGATGACGGTCTTGCAATATATCAGTAACAAGACGCGCCGCTTCAACACGTTTGTCTCAAATCGACTCACTGAGATACATAAGTCGTCTTCTGCTGATCAGTGGCATTTTGTACCTGGTAAACTCAACCCTGCCGATGAAGGGTCTCGGGGTATGGAGGCTACATCCTTTTCTTCTGAATCCCGCTGGTTGACTGGGCCGCCGTTTCTCTGGATGCCTGAGGAACATTGGCCATCTTGGAAGGTTGACCACGTACCTGATGATGAGCTACCGGAAGTGCTAAAGGTCTGTAATGCCACGTCAGCTGATGAGTCACAAATCGAAGTCTTACTGCGACGACATTCATCCTGGCCACGTCTTCTCAGGGTTGTGTCGTATGTAATGCGATTTATCAATCGCATGCGAAAGCAAGATGTCGAGAAAACAACCACAATCAGTCTGTCTGAGATGCAGTCGTCACTTAAAATCATCACAGAAGCTGTTCAAGCTCAGTGTTATAATGAAGAACTGATCGCTCTTAAAAAAGGACAACCAATTAAAGCTACCAGCAAGTTAGCTCCACTGAGCCCAATTCTGGTGGACGATGTTATCCGTGTAGGAGGAAGGATTCACAAGGCGCCAATACCGTATGAAGCTGCTCATCCCGTCATACTGCCAAAGGAGCATCCAGTCTCAAGTCTGCTGGTGCTACATTATCACAGAATACTTGGCCATGGTGGTAGAGAGCATGTTCTTGCTGAGATGAGACAACAGTTTTGGATAATAGGTGCTCGATCACTTGCACGTCAATTAGTCCGTCAGTGTGTAACTTGTCGCAGACGCGAGGGTCCTGTCATGCAGCAGAAGATGGCAGACTTGCCAAAGGAACGATTAGTACCATATCAGCCACCATTTACGTACACCGGGGTTGACCTTTTTGGTCCTTTCTACGTAAAGCGGGCTCGAAGTACAATCAAGATCTACGGCTGCATATTCGTTTGCTTCAACAGCCGTGCAGTACACATCGAAGATGTCAGCTCTTTGGAAACAGATACCTTTATACAAGCCCTACACAGGTTCATAGCTGTCCGTGGTCGGCCAAAGGAAATATGGTCGGATAACGGCACAAATTTTTGTGGTGCAGACAAGGAGTTACAGCGTTCCATCCGCGAGCTAGACAACAAAGCCATCAAAGAAGATATGCACTTGAAAGAAGTAGAATGGCACAGCTGTCCCATTCCCCAATGGAAACTACAACCACCTGCTGCTAGCCACATGTCCGGTGTATGGGAGAGGCTTATACGGAGCATCCGTAAAGCGATGAAGGCAGTAATTGGCGACCCTAAAGCCCTTATCGGCCATGAGACACTGCGAACTGTGTTTGCAGAAGTAACATCGATTCTAAACAGTAGGCCGCTTTGTCCAAGTAGTGATGATTCTTCTGACCTAGATGCGCTAACTCCAAATCACCTTCTTCTTCAGCGACACAACATCCCTGTGCCACCCGGAGTGTTTGGTCCAGATGATCTGTATTCTCGTAAACAGTGGAGGCACGCCCAATTCCTAACAAGTTGTTTCTGGTCAAGGTGGACTCGAGAATATCTGCCATTGCTCCAAGCTAGACAGAAATGGCTGAAACCTAGAAGAAATCTGAAGGAGGGCGATATGGTCCTGATAGTTGACAACACCATGCCAAGATCAAAATGGCTGCTTGGTCGCGTAGTTGAGATACTACCTGGAAGAGATGGTTACGTGAGGGCTGCGCAAGTAAAGACCAAGAATTCAACCTTATGCCGACCAATTTCCAAGCTCTGTCTTTTAGAAGAGAGTCCTTAGTGAAATACATAAACTGTAGCGTAGACTATGAAGTGTCTCCATCAAGTTACAAGAGCTAAAGTTACTCAAAGAAGAACATTGATCAATTGATCAAATATTGAACGTTTAGTGATTAGTTTATTGGTTAATTTGTTGTATGAGGTTTTCTCAGCCTGGTCCCCCAGGATGTTGAGGCTTATCCTCAACAAGTTGTTTCCGTTTCCGGTTTGTCCTTATTGTGACGTCACTCCCCTCGAGTGTCGGTGGTTTTGTTTGTGTGTTCGCACGAGGTTTGCAAATGTAATTCGCCGTGGTCATATTTTGGTGAGTTTTTTCGCTTCTTTTTTACTTTATTTTGTTTTATTTCGCCTCTGTATGTTTGTGAATTATTTCAATGTGTATTTTTTAGGTTTTCACCGGTTCTCAGTGTGATTCAGTGGATATTTATGTGTAAAAAATGTGGATTTGTCAGTCACGAATAAACTACTGTTTTGAGCCGCGTTTGATCCAGTTATCTCTACGGCGTACGTTTCTGTAGCCTCTACAAATTATTATATATAAATAAATAATTTTATAAGTTTCTAGTCATCCATGCAATAACTTATTATATATTGAACAATAGACTTTTATATTTATTTGTGTCCCCGAATTAGTATGGATCTTCCAGGCTAGATGGCATGACACGTTAATAAAGTTTCAATCAATCAATCAAGACTCTAGTCATCCATGTAACTTACTCTGTATATATTAACCTTCGACATTACTACTAAACTTCACTTGATAATGATGACAGCATGTCATCGAAACGTCGTAATCTTTCAGCGTTAGTATTTATTCTAAAAATAAATAATTATTATAATAAATATTAATATTGATATACTAAAATGTTAAATTTGTTCATTTACGAGCCTACTCATTTTAATGATGCATGAATTTCCACAACGCTCTGTTTTAAATTTAAGCAGATTAAATTGACGCACTTTCATTATTGTGTATTTTGTGACATGTTTCTTAGGTAATAAATTATGTAAAATATGATTTGCATTACTGTTGATATCCTTAAACAGTCTACTACATATTTGGTTATGATAGTATTCTAGTTTACTAATATTTGCTTTGCTTAATGCCTCTTTATAACTAATTTGGGGAAAAATTATAGCCATAGCCATAGCCATAGCAACTGTGACCATCGGCAAATGGCAATACATTCAAGTAGTTTTCTTTAAAGAAATTCCGGGAATTTTCGGCGTCAGATACAAAATATGCATAATATCGCAAAAGAGTCTACGACGTCATCCAACAACAATAATATGTAATAACTTTATTAGATGTAGAAATTCAATTAATTGCCATTTATTTATATTGAAGCTGTGTTCAGTGACACATGTCAAAGAAAAATCATTGCCAAGTACACTTTCATACAGCAGTACTGTTTGGAGAACGACCTTTCGTCTTTCGCTAGCGATAAACTGCAAAACAGTCAACAGTCATTTTTCTCAACGTTCTTCTTACGGAAATGGTAAAATTTCATTACATAGTAACTCGGTTGATTAGACTGATACCCTAAATGGGTCCCACCTTGCTCTATGTTAAACGGTTCAACAAACAGCGAACTGGGACAGACTTTTGGAATCAGTGCACAGTGAAACCCCTCTATACCGGACCCTCAATAAACCGAACAACTTTTTTGGTCCAGAATTCAACTTTTTCCAATATCTCTTGGAAAATTAAAATCAGTAATCCGGAACTCCCTCCAAACCGGACATTTTCTTTGATCCCAGTACTGTCTCTCTTCGCAAATAACAGACCACTTTGTTACATTTTATCACATTTTTAGAAACGAGTATAGCAGACCTTTTTTCTATGAAAATTCAAAACCGTCGTAAACCACTGGTAAAAATCATGCTCTTTTAACCGGAAAGGGGAATTAATACTGACACGTGTCAATACGTCCATAGAACCTTCTTGAAATAGATTCCGGGAATTTCCCGCTACAAATACGAAGAAATCAGCCAGAGATAATTTCTAAGAAGTACAGATACGAAGCACATCTGTTTTTTTTTTTTTCAGCACAGTTTTAAGAAATTTTAGTGCAAAATCGTCATTTTATAGAGAAAAATCGCCAAAAAAAAATCATCTACCTAAGAACATTTTATAAAACGAAACAACTTTGATCAACAAGACCTACACAGCGAAATCGTCGTCTGAAAGATATTAAACTGTATAACGCTGTTGAGAGATCAAACAGTTTTAACTAAACAAAACTGCACTGATCATTTTATTCTACGAACTAACTTCCATCGCCAAGACTTCGAAGAACATTTATGAAAATGGGTTGCACAAAGCTCGTATTAAGATGGTTCGGTCGTTTGTTATTACTTGGTGTCCTTATAGCACAAATGGCAGTCTTCTCTCATTACGCGAGTCACTATTGCAACAATAAAGTATTATATGCGCTCAATGTTCTTGTTCTTCCAGCTTTTGGACTATGGATTTACTTCGCGAGTGAAAAAACAACACAACTTAACTGGCAGTGGCTTGTATGGCTTGCATATGCGATATTTGTTCTGGTTCCTATGGTTTCGTTGTTGTTTCGTGTCGAGTTCACCGCTAAACTAGACAAGGAGAGTTTCTTTGGGCCTAACTTTCTCAAAATAACAATGTGTGGAGCGCCTGCGATTGCATTGCTTCTCTTGACCACGGCCAAAGATTCCCAGAAATACGAAGGATTTGTAGCACAGCTGTGTGGGTCTATCGCCTTGGATTCCTTCGATGAGCTGGAGTTACTAGAAATGCTCCTGCATCCCGAGATTGCCTCACATCTATCTGGTGATATTGAAAGATGCATTATTGCATTTGTATGTATCAGCTTCTTCTTAACGGCAATGGAGATGGCAGAAAACAAATTCGATTGCGAAGATGGTAACGTTGACCTTCGTTCTGATGGCCACTACTACTTAGCAAGACTTGTTTTGCAAATACTTCTTGTGAACCTCCCTCTTCTTGTTATTCGCTTGGTTGTGTGGCGAAAATACAAGCACGATGCGTCCATTTTCATCGCTAAGAATGCAATCATCATAGTAACGTCGTCTATGGAAATAGTACGATTGTTGTTTGGCGACTAAAGCTCGAACACCTGCAGAGTTACGTTGTAAAATACGCTGACCATCAAACTTCACTAAACGACGCTTAGCAGATAGTATACATATCTACTTAGTCGATATTTTTAGACTATTGTGGTTTATAATCTATGTTTCTTGGTAGTAGAATAGTATTACTCCTAGACTAAATGTTTAATAGTTATCTTTATAACAGTTTCACCGTTAGGAGTGTGTATGTTTTCCGTTAATCAAACGCCCCGATATATTGAAAGATGCAATAAAGGGTTTGGACTTGGCTTGAAATAAATATAATATACTATATGATTGATCTTTGAAAATTGACTTGAATAAAAATGTTTAAAAAGAAAACTCAAATTGTTCACTTTTTGTGTGTCACTTTTTCTAATATAGTCAGAAAAATCCACGTTATGACTTCCAGTGTTAGTTTTATAGGTACCACAATCACCACCATCACCCAAAGCATCACCAACACCATCATAGTCGCCAACATTATCATCATCAGCATCACCATCATAGTCTATCACTCGCCAACATTATCATCATCATCATCATCACCATCATAGTCTATCACTCGCCAACATTATCATCATCATCATCACCATCATAGTCTATCACTCGCCAACATTATCATCATCATCATCATCAGCATCACCATCATAGTCTATCACTCGCCAACATTATCATCATCAACAGCAGCATCATAGTCTATCACTCGCCAACATTATCATCATCAACAGCAGCATCATAGTCTATCACTCGCCAACATTATCATCATTATCATCACCATCACCATCATAGTCTATCACTCGCCAACATTATCATCATCAACACCATCATAGTTTATCACTCGCCAACATTATCATCATCATCATCACCATCATAGTCTATCACTCGCCAACATTATCATCATCAACAGCAGCATCACCATCATAGTCTATCACTCGCCAACATTATCATCATCACCATCACCATCATAGTCTATCACTCGCCAACATTATCATCATCAACACCATCATAGTTTATCACTCGCCAACATTATCATCATCATCATCACCATCATAGTCTATCACTCGCCAACATTATCATCATCAACACCATCATAGTTTATCACTCGCCAACATTATCATCATCAACACCATCATAGTCTATCACTCGCCAACATTATCATCATCATCAACAGCATCACCATCATAGTCTATAACTCGCCAACATTATCATCATCATCATCATCACCATCATAGTCTATCACTCGCCAACATTATCATCATCAACAGCAGCATCACCATCATAGTCTATCACTCGCCAACATTATCATCATCATCATCATCATAGTCTATCACTCGCCAACATTATCATCATCATCAACAGCATCACCATCATAGTCTATCACTCGCCAACATTATCATCATCATCATCACCATCATAGTCTATCACTCGCCAACATTATCATCAACATCACCATCATAGTCTATCACTCGCCAACATTATCATCATCATCAACAGCATCACCATCATAGTCTATCACTCGCCAACATTATCATCATCATCATCACCATCATAGTCTATCACTCGCCAACATTATCATCATCATCATCACCATCATAGTCTATCACTCGCCAACATTATCATCATCATCATCACCATCATAGTCTATCACTCGCCAACATTATCATCATCATCATCACCATCATAGTCTATCACTCGCCAACATTATCATCATCAGCATCACCATCATAGTCTATCACTCGCCAACATTATCATCATCATCATCACCATCATAGTCTATCACTCGCCAACATTATCATCATCAGCATCACCATCATAGTCTATCACTTGCCAACATTATCATCATCAACACCATCATAGTCTATCACTCGCCAACATTATCATCATCAACACCATCATAGTCTATCACTCGCCAACATTATCATCATCATCAACAGCATCATAGTCTATCACTCGCCAACATTATCATCATCATCAACAGCATCACCATCATAGTCTATCACTCGCCAACATTATCATCATCATCATCACCATCATAGTCTATCACTCGCCAACATTATCATCATCATCAACAGCATCACCATCATAGTCTATCACTCGCCAACATTATCATCATCATCATCACCATCATAGTCTATCACTCGCCAACATTATCATCATCATCATCATCATAGTCTATCACTCGCCAACATTATCATCATCATCATCACCATCATAGTCTATCACTCGCCAACATTATCATCATCATCATCACCATCATAGTCTATCACTCGCCAACATTATCATCATCATCATCACCATCATAGTCTATCACTCGCCAACATTATCATCATCATCATCACCATCATAGTCTATCACTCGCCAACATTATCATCATCAACACCATCATAGTCTATCACTCGCCAACATTATCATCATCATCATCATCATAGTCTATCACTCGCCAACATTATCATCATCATCATCACCATCATAGTCTATCACTCGCCAACATTATCATCATCATCATCACCATCATAGTCTATCACTCGCCAACATTATCATCATCATCATCACCATCATAGTCTATCACTCGCCAACATTATCATCATCATCATCACCATCATAGTCTATCACTCGCCAACATTATCATCATCAACACCATCATAGTCTATCACTCGCCAACATTATCATCATTATCAGCAGCATCCTCATAATAACTTCAAATACTATCATCATTGTTAGCAAGTCATTTTCGTATAAGTAGGAAACATACAATATCATATCGTAGCCGTAGTTTATAAGAAAACACTCGAATTTTCTTCCATATCGTATATAGCGATATCGAAAGCGTTTCCTACTCATGCGCAAACGACTCTATCACCATGCTTCATCATCGTGCATCATCCTGGTTGTCATCATCATCATATATTCTTACCTTGTAAGTGTAATCTGGAATATCTTGTAGCCAGCTATAAATGAAGACAATCTTGTAAGACTCTGTTTACCAGACCCCCCAACACCAACAAGTAAAGCATTGCCTCTTGGTGTTCGAATGATACGAGAAACCTATAACAAAAACAAAGTCAATAACAAGGTATATCTACATCTGATTGTAATAATTCAAGAAATAATGTACCATAATTATTACTTTTTTTTTCTTAAAAAGAAAACTATTTCAACCAACCTTTTTTTAATGATTGCAGACACGTGTAGACTGGTGCTTGAATAGCGCAATTTATAAACAGCGCAATACGCTTTTTAACATCTAACATTTTTAAGAAGAGTGCAAACAATTTACAGTGAAACTTTAGTAATGTTATGCAAATTCTATTGTTTTCTTTTGTTTAAATAACACTATTTTGAACTAAATAGTTATTAGTGTTTCACGGATTTATTGTTTGCCCTCTATTGAAATTAATTAGTAGCTAGCTATCGATATATTAATGCAAACCTAATGAGCACATAACTTTGATTATCAGTATCATTCACTCAGTTCATCATGATCTTAATAATCCTTACCCTCATTAAATGAATCATAGCGTCTTTAAAGAACACAAGGTCCATACCGGCTCCTCTAATACTCTCGTTGTATTGCTCGAGATACATCGTTAACCTTTGTTCAAGAGACTCGAACGACTCGATCTGAACGGGAAGTAAAGGATACATTAAATTGCGCATTTGATCATCACGCCATGAAAAACGCGCGCTATAAATTATTATTAAACAATGTGAAAAAACAAACAAAAAACAACCAAACAAACAAACTGACGAACAAACAAACAACCAAACAAACAAAAAATAGACGGAAGTAAGCAAATGAACAAATAAACAATCACATAATCAAATGAACAAACAAATAAGAAAAGAAAACAGAAGGACGGAGACACTGAAAACAAGTATTTGAAAACATGGGCTAAATTTGTTTCGAATTTCAAATCATATCCACTATCGTCATATTGGTTATGTTCATTGAGCTCACCGGTTCGTATATCTTCGGAGTCTCGAAGTCAGCATCATCTGGCTCGTCACCAGTCGCTTCGGGCGCATCTCTGACAAAAGGAATTAACATATATTTAACTTTAGATTGTATTTATGTTGACTTTAAATCTATAAAAAAGTAGTAGTAGTAAAAACTGTGATATGGATGACTAATGTAATGAAACTAATGCAATATGACGTCACAGCAAAACAGCGGGGGAAAGGTAGTTAAAACTTACAGAAAATGATTCGAAAACACGTGTCTTGGTAAGACTGGAGAATTGCACACGAGTATTATTTTGCCTCAATTTAATGCTATCAAGGAATGGGATACAACTCCACGCAAAAGATTCAAACATTCAAAACAATATTCGACAAAATATTAATTTACTAAACTAGAGAGGTTGTTTATGTACAAGCTAGGCTAGACGGGATTACGTGCGGTATAGTCTATGACCATCGGAAAGTGATGATAATAGTAATGATGACGATGATGATAATTATGATGAAAATGATGTCACAAATGACTGCAATGATAACAACATCGGCGCTGCTCACCTCAAAAAGTCTACAAAATACGGCGTAGCATCTATCATTGTTTGATAATCCTCTCCAAGCTCGTCGACCACCACTCTTTTCATGGTCTTCTCAAACCAGTCCTTGTCTTGTTCAGAGACGAACCGATCTGATATGACACGAATACACTCGTGTTTCCATAGAGATAGGACGTCACGCTCAGTTTGAATCACTTCTGAGATGGTATTCAACATGCCTTGCCATATGCGTGACAGGTCACGCAAGTTAAACACATAGTGGAACTTGGCTGGAGTTGGTAACATCTTAACCTGTTGGCGAAGCGTTGATATCAAAGTCAGTTTGTAAATAGCATGTATCAAGAATAATATAGATACCGAATATGGACTGCGTCCATGGTTTAAAATACGACGAAACACACTGTCTGTATAGGGCTCCTACATCCTACATGAAGCCCACATAACCTGACCATGCTATGTTGATACCTTAGTGAGTTGCCACAATCGTCTTGTACATGGAACCATCTTAAGAATAAAATCCTGTACTAACTGTGTGAATCCACGTTCCTTGCAGAAATACCCACTGCCAATAACACCTGATGAGATAAGGGGGTCAAGTTAAACACATTCAAACCTCAGCGAACAGGTGATGTACTAAACCTAAACAAACATTATTGGTTGTGCTTACCAAATATCTTGTCAATAGATGCATTACTAGGCAATGTACAGTTGAATATTGCAAACTGTCTCTTCAGTCTTTGTGGGATATCGTTTCTGCCTCCACCAGGGTGAATCATGGCAGACATAAACTGTATATCAGCAATGTTAGTGAAGTCTCCAGGTTTTTCAAGGTTATAAAATCCTCTTGTTTCCATCAACTGACGGACTATCTCATTTGTGACCTAAAATAGATTAGATTGATGGGTGATATTATGAATTGATTTTAATCATTACAACTGTCAATCATCATTACCACTGTCAATCATCATTACCACTGTCAATCATCATTACCACTGTCAATCATCATTACCACTGTCAATCATCATTACCACTGTCAATCATCATTACCACTGTCAATCATCATTACCACTGTCAATCATCATTACCACTGTCAATCATCATTACCACTGTCAATCATCATTACCACTGTCAATCATCATTACCACTGTCAATCATCATTAGCACTGTCAATCATCATTAGCACTGTCAATCATCATTACCACTGTTAATCATCATTACCACTGTCAATATCATTACCACTGTCAATCATCATTACCACTGTTAATCATCATTACCACTGTTAATCATCATTACCACTGTCAATCATCATTACCACTGTTAATCATCATTACCACTGTCAATATCATTACCACTGTCAATCATCATTACCACTGTTAATCATCATTACCACTGTCAATCATCATTACCACTGTTAATCATCATTACCACTGTCAATCATCATTACCACTGTTAATCATCATTACCACTGTCAATCATCATTACCACTGTCAATCATCATTACCACTGTTAATCATCATTACCACTGTCAATCATCATTACCACTGTCCATCATCATTACCACTGTCAATCATCATTACCACTGTCAATATCATTACCACTGTCAATCATCATTACCACTGTCAATATCATTACCACTGTCCATCATCATTACCACTGTCAATCATCATTACCACTGTCAATATCATTAGCACTGTCAATCATCATTACCACCACTAGTTACTGTCTCACCTGATCACCCCATTCATTAATGATAGGCATATTAATATCATCCACGAACACTGTCATCTTTTTACCCGCCGGTGGGCCATACGTGCTTCCCATTCGCTTATCAACGTAACTTTCAATAGTTCGCTGGAACAGCAAAGGTGTAGACGCGGACGAGAAGTTAAAACTCTTGCTGAGATGTTTCTCTGGATCGTATTTGCTCATGTGACCTTTAATCATGACTGTCTTGGCTGTACCTTGTTCACCGATAAGTAAAGCAGCCTACAGTGGAAAAATAACACAAAAGGCGATTGGTATGTTGTGATCGGTTGGGTAAGTCTTAGGCAATCTCCGATAAGTAAAGCAGCCTACAATGGAAACGGAAAAATAACACAAAAGCCGATTGGTATCAAAGTGTTGTGATCGGTTGGGTAAGGCTTAGGAATGGTTTTTGGCAATCTTCGATAAGGTTGTTATGGATTTTGCCAGTGTTATTGAAATAAATACATTGTATGTCTTAGTGAGGCCTGACTTAGTAAAGTGTCTGGTGTTTTGATGGTGGATTCCAGGTGTCAGCAGTGTTGAAACTGTAAACGACAAAAAGGAAATACCACAAATGTGTGACGTCATTTGTTTACCTTTGATTGCTTAGCAACGGTTTCAAGAAGATAATCCATACAGACGTTGTCGACGTTAGGGACCAAAATTGACAGGAAGTCAGGGACATGATCTTTGGGGTACACGTATTCTTCCACCTTAGTGTTCCAATGAGCCCATTCGCCTGAACATTGACAAAAACAAATAAAAAATGAATTTACAAAAATACGAAAATATTATTGAATTTAGAAAATAAATCCAATGATCTTCCCATGCGTACGTCGAAATAATGAATACAAGCACGAAGAAGCATATAAACAAACAATGAATACAAGCACGAACAAACATATAAACAAACAATGAATACAAGCACGAACAAACATATAAACAATGAATACAAGCACGAACAAACATATAAACAAACAACTGCAAAATAGGGAATTGACAACAATAAAAACACAGCAAAAATAAATAGACGAATAAAAACGACCCAAAAAATACAAGATGAACGCGACGAAATGAAGGAAACAAATTCCGTTTCAAACGATGATTGTGTTTTATTTGTTCTCATTGGTATTTCGTCATTTATATGTCATGTATTTTGTCATGTCATCTATACTCTATTCGTTTTTTTTATTAATCAAATAGACCTCCTATTCGTTCACGGTTGTATCGTCTTTCGTCAACGCATTCGTCCATCATACTATCTCAATCATCCTAGCTTACCTGCATCGTCTACCAAATACTCAAACATGTTCTGTCCTTCTTCAACGGGGGGCAAGTCGTGATCAAACTGTTCTTTCATGAACTGCTCTAGTTTAAAGCGATCGTCAAGTTCCAGAAGAGCACCACAACTCCACATGACTGCAAATATATAGAGGTGCTCTAGATGAGTGGACGAGATCTGACCGCCGTCGTCCTTCTTCGGGATTAGACCGTCTAGTAGAGTGATTGCCTAAAACGACAAACAAACAAGCAATTAGTCTATTCATATAATCAATAATCATTAAGTTCTATTAACAGAGAAAAAAATCAACGGACAAAAAAAATGCATTTTACATCATTAAAGTAATAGAATGAACAAAAGAAAATACGGCATTATTTACACAGAAACATTAAATTAGTTAGCGAATGAATGGGCAAACGAACGAACGAAAGAATAAAGGGATTAAAGTGAAAAAAATAAATGGATTAATGGATAGAGGATAGATGAATATATGATCGAAAGAACGAACACACACGGACAAATTATTAAAGAATTAAATCAAAATTAAATAAAGTACCGCAACACTAACCTGCATAATGAAATTATGGTCTAGGATATCCATTTTTGATACCAGCGCTTCTCGGACATATGTGAGTGTCTCTTCAAATGACTTATCGAAGCAGGCTTTGAGTATTTCACCCTCTGCTGGTGATCGCTTAATGATCCATGCCTGATAAATAAGGGACAACATTTGAAGGTGATAATGCCGATGATGACAATGGAAGGAACATAATATGATTACAACAATGATAATATTCTCTACTGGTACAGCACGATGATGAATGGATATTCTCTACTGGCACAGCACGATAATGATGATATGATTACTATAATGGCAATGATGCTATTGATTACGATGATGATTGGATATTCTCTACTGGTACAGCACGATGATGATAATCTGATTACTATAATGGCAATGATGCTATTGATTACGATGATGAATGGATATTCTCTACTGGCACAGCACGATGATGATTGGATATTCTCTACTGGTACAGCACGATAATGATAATATGATTACTATAATGTCAATGATGCTATTGATTACGATGATGATTGGATATTCTCTACTGGCACAGCACGATGATGATTGGATATTCTCTACTGGTACAGCACGATAATGACAATATGATTACTATAATGGCAATGATGCTATTGATTACGATGATGATTGGATATTCTCTACTGACACAGCACGATGATGATTGGATATTCTCTACTGGTACAGCACGATGATGATTGGATATTCTCTACTGGCACAGCACGATAATGATAATATGATTACTATAATGGCAAATATGCTAGTGATTACGATGATGATTGGATATTCTCTACTGGTACAGCACGATGATGATTGGATATTCTCTACTGGCACAGCACGATAATGATAATATGATTACTATAATGTCAATGATGCTATTGATTACGATGATGATTGGATATTCTCTACTGGTACAGCACGATGATGATTGGATATTCTCTACTGGTACAGCACGATGATGATTGGATATTCTCTACTGGTACAGCACGATGATGATTGGATATTCTCTACTGGTACTGCACGATGATGATTGGATATTCTCTACTGGCACAGCACGATGATGATTGGATATTCTCTACTGGCACAGCACGATGATGATTGGATATTCTCTACTGGTACAGCACGATAATGATAATATGATTACTATAGTGGCAATGCTATTGATTACGATGATGATTGGATATTCTCTACTGGCATAGCACGATGATGATTGGATATTCTCTACTGGTACAGCACGATGATGATTGGATATTCTCTACTGGTACTGCACGATGATGATTGGATATTCTCTACTGGCACAGCACGATGATGATTGGATATTCTCTACTGGCACAGCACGATGATGATTGGATATTCTCTACTGGTACAGCACGATAATGATGGGATATTCTCTACTGGTACAGCACGATGATGATAATATGATTACTATAATGGCAATGATGCTAGTGATTACGATGATGATTGGATATTCTCTACTGGTACAGCACGATAATGATAATATGATTACTATAATGGCAATGATGCTATTGATTACGATGATGATTGGATATTCTCTACTGGTACAGCACGATGATAATATGATTACTATAATTGCAATGATGCTATTGATTACGATGATGATTGGATATTCTCTACTGGTACAGCACGAAGATGATTGGATATTCTCTACTGGCACAGCACGATAATGACAATATGATTACTATAATGTCAATGATGCTATTGATTACGATGATGATTGGATATTCTCTACTGGTACAGCACGATGATGATTGGATATTCTCTACTGGCACAGCACGATAATGATAATATGATTACTATAATGTCAATGATGCTATTGATTACGATGATGATTGGATATTCTCTACTGGCACAGCACGATGATGATTGGATATTCTCTACTGGCACAGCACGATGATGATAATCTAATTACTATAATGTCGATGATGCTATTGATTACGATGATGATTGGATATTCTCTACTGGCACAGCACGATGATGATTGGATATTCTCTACTGGCACAGCACGATGATGATAATCTAATTACTATAATGTCAATGATGCTATTGATTACGATGATGATTGGATATTCTCTACTGGTACAGCACGATGATGATAATCTGATTACTATAATGTCAATGATGCTATTGATTACGATGATGATTGGATATTCTCTACTGGCACAGCACGATGATGATTGGATATTCTCTACTGGCACAGCACGATGATGATAATCTAATTACTATAATGTCAATGATGCTATTGATTACGATGATGATTGGATATTCTCTACTGGTACAGCACGATGATGATAATCTGATTACTATAATGTCAATGATGCTATTGATTACGATGATGATTGGATATTCTCTACTGGCACAGCACGATGATGATTGGATATTCTCTACTGACACAGCACGATGATGATAATCTGATTACTATAATGCCAATGATGCTATTGATTACGATGATGATCGAATATGTCGTACCTGGACGATAGGCTGCCAGTCCAGCCCTGATGAGCTCATGTAGACCATACCATTCCTAGACACTGTAGCAGGTGAGGCATTGTCGATGTTGTGAGGTTCAAAGACGATCTTACATTGAGGCGACATAGGAATTCGATCACCGTTAGCCAATGTGAGGGTTTTGTTATCATCTAATACACTGTTCAAGTTTTCGATCCAGATCGCATCAACAGGGCCATCAAGAACAATCCAAATCCTCTCACCTGTAGGGAAACGACAGGCGTATTAGTGCACGGAGAAAGAGTGAAGTAGCATGTGTTTTGTTTGTCAATGGTATTTCTCAGTTGTATAAAGTATCTCAAATCATAATCATTATCACTGTAACCGTCATTAACATCATCAATATGTTTAGTTCCAAAATGATCACCTTCGCAACAGCTGTACTTTTTTGTATCATCATCATGATCATCGCCATCATCATCAAGCACCACTATCGTCTGCTTCTTCACGTAAAGTCGTTTCCATAATAATGAAAGATCACATTATCGATGACAAAAACCATCGCAACCACCACCCAAATCATCTCTACTATCATCAACACCACCACCCAAATCATCTCTACTATCATCAACACCACCACCCAAATCATCTCTACTATCATCAACACCACCACCCAAATCATCTCTACTATCATCAACACCACCACCCAAATCATCTCTACTATCATCAACACCACCAGTATCACAATGTGGATCATTTACTAACCTTTCTTAGCACGTAAAGTCTTTCTCCACAGAGTAGAGAAGATACCATCAGTCCAGTCATTAGTCGCCACATCCAGTCTACCAAACATCTGAGGTGCTGTGATAGCTTTAGGATTCATTCTCATCTCCCGATGGGGGGTCCCACAGTCAGTCATCGCTTTCATAAGTAAATGAATACACGCTGTCTTACCAGCACCACTCGGACCTAGAACCATCATGCCGTGACGGACACGCTGTGTTTCGAATAACTGTCAGGGTAAGGGAAGGGAAGGGAAGAATTAGTATCATATGAAATAAACAGAATATGAGTGGTTGAACTATTAGGAGAGGGGACGGGGAAAGATTTGTATGATATGACAGAGACGGCGCCGCGGTCAAACGTCAGCGCATGCGTGCATTTGCATTATTAAGGCAATAGACTTAAAGTCAATTAACAAGAAATTGCATGAATATCTAGGCTTAATTTTTTCTACATAAACTCTTTAGTGATGTACCTGGACAAGTTTGCTGTGTATGATAAGCAAGTATGTTGTTAGTGATGACAAAGTTTGATGTGTATAATAAGCAGGTATGTTGTCACTGATGTACCTGGACAAGTTTGTTGTGTATGATAAGCAATTATGTTGTTAGTGATGTACCTGGATAAGTTTCAGTCTCCATGGTGGATGGTTAATCAGTCCTGCTTCTTCTACCTGGTTGGCAATGGCCTGTTCTAGTTCAGGATAACCAGCCTTTTCCAGAACAATACCAGGAAACAAGTCATTGATAAGACTCAAGAATAACGGCTCATCCTCGTCAATCTGAAACAAAACAAATAAAAACGTTCAAAGCAAAGAAAATATATGAAACATCTTACTGTTAATATTTAGCAATAGATATAATGAAAATATTTAATTGATTAGCCAGGGCAAACATCATACATTTAAACAAAACTTTAAGAATACAAGTGGTAGTCCAACTCACCAGTTTTGACAGGTTCATGTCCCTAAGGACCCTCATTACGATTGTGTTCTCACTATCTAGGGGGTTGCTCCTCTTTGCAGCTCCAAGGGTCCTCAGTACCGATAGAATGTTCCTCAGACCAAAATCGTAATGGACCTAACACGGATCAAGCAAATATCGTCAGTTGATAGCTTTAACACAATACAAATGGAATTATAAAGCTCACCACATACGTAAACTTGATCAAAAACCATCGAGAAAAACGTGAACATTCAGGTCATTTAAACACCTACCTGTTTGGACAGTTGTTCCTCGCACAGTTTATACAAAGTGAAGAACTTCCTGGCCAGTACGATATTATCATTGAAACCACAACTGGCTAGTTTAACACGGATAATAATCTGTCTGTCCGGTACCATCATAGCTACAGTACGGAACTGGATCTTAAGATTCTCTGGTAACTCCTGTCGGCCCGCATAACCTGGATTCATGGTTAGGAAAATGCCGAATTCTGGGTTCATATCCACAACGTCGCCGTCAGAGAAGATAAACTGCTTCTTGCGTTCTTTTTTGCATGTAAGGATGATGTAGATTTGTTGAGCGGCGACGGAGAGTACGGGGAGATCGATACGATTGAACTCATCGAAGCATCCCCAGCTACCAGACTGTGCTAAACCTATCAACGAAAAGCAAATTTGCGTTTGTTACAATATCATGGAAATGTAATTGATTGGATGGATGCGTAAAGATTAGTGTGTCTAGTGACAGTTACGTAAATGAGTTTCGTTAGTACCTATACCTCATGATGAGTTACGGTTTTAGATAGGTCATAGGTGTGATATGAGCCATGGTATTGATTGGATGGATGCGTAAAGATTAGTGTGTCTACTGACAGTTACGTAAATGTGTTTCGTTAGTACCTATACCTCATGATGAATTACGGTTTTAGATAGGTCATAGGTGTGATACGAGTCATGGTATTGATTGGATGGATGCGTAAAGATTAGTGTGTCTAGTGACAGTTGCGTGAGTTTCGTTAGTACCTATATCTCATGATGAGTTACGGTTTTAGATAGGTTATAGGTGTGATACGAGTCATGGTATTTAATTACCTTTGAAGATTCTACCAAGACCTCTATAGTCCATCTGATCAGAGCAGTTGAACACCACTACGTACTTGCCTAAAGCTTTACCCATGTCCTTGGTCGTCTCTGGTAACAAAATATGACCGTTAACATACACTAACACAGTTAGGTCATAACATATCGTGGAGTACTAACACCAATAATCCTTTTTGAAAAGATGATTTTTCTCAAGAAATTATATGATACTCATGAGAACCATGATCGTTACAACCACTATCATTATAATTCGGTTAAACTGGCCAAACCTGTTTTTCCTGTTCCAGCAGGACCTGCAGGTGCTCCACCCATCGACATGAAAAGGGCCTGGGCAAGGGTGATGTAGCATCTGTCCGTGAGAGGAGTGATGACGAGTCTCTCTGTACAACCAAGGAACTCGTTCTGATATTCAAAGCTAACATCAGTTATGTTAACCATACACTTGTCAGCGTCTTCATTGAAGTAGAAACGGATTTGCTTCAGCCACTCGAAATCTGACGGGGTTCGAATGTGCATTCGACACTGAAAAAAAAAACAAGACACACTCAAACAATTAGCAATGAAGTGTCTTTTTTTCTTTCAGGAACATCTGTTTTTTCATCAATTCATTCATACATCCGTTCATTCATTTATTCATTAATTTACTCTTTCATCAATTCATCCATTCGCCATCTGGATCGTTCATGCAGTAAACCATACAGTACTTTAGTTATGGATCATTTCTATTTATAACATAGACACGATATAACGCGCGCTCTGATTGGCTCATTGTCATGAACCATCAGCGGATATTTCATAAACTTGCGTCAGCATTCTTTTTGGCGATCAAGATTCTCGTTCTTCTGTTTCATTCCTTGCATACTCTCTAATCTGTCTTTAGCTTACCAAGTCATCAAATATATCTCTCTGGTGAACGTGTATAGTAATCAGCGTCTCAAACTTGGTTCTTTCTACTTTAGTGAGTTCTTTGGTTGTCTGTTCAATCAGTACATTGAGTAATTCTTGGAAAGCAGCGTTGGTCTGCTGCATGACTTTCTTATCGTATTTAGCGTTTGTCAATGCTTCGGTGGCATCACGAGTCCAGATCATTTGAATACCGAGAAGACCGACCTAGAACAAAACCAATACCGTGACCATCAAGGTAACAACTGAAGAAGTTTACAATGTTCACGTTCGGCGGACATCATCACCATTATTATCATCACCATGAACAACAACAGAAAATACACTATAACCCTTGTACAAACTATATTAGTTATATTACCATTAAAATTATCTTTAGTCTCAATACAATAATCTTCATCACCATAATATCTATAAACCTACCTGTGCAGGGAAAGTGTTGAGGAACTCCAATAGGTTGAAATTCGAGTCCTGTATAGCAATGTAAGCTTGACGTATGACGTTATGTAGAGACGCACGGGATGTATTGAGTAGCGTACCAAGCCAGACCTCGACGTTACCCTGCGCCATGACAGGCTTGACAAGCTGCAGGGACAAATGATAGCACAATGAATACAGTGTACATTAAAGGACAGAAAGGACGAAAAGGAAGGGAGGAACATAACTGACCTCAATAGTTTCTCCTTCAGATGACAAGATGGCCATAATCTTGTCATAATCTTTCTCGTGGAATTTGACATTCTTAATGTTATCAAATACGTTGAGCAGATGAGCCTTAAAAGAACAGAAAACAAAATGATGAATACCTTTGTTAAGTTCTATTATTTGAAGAGATTTGGTAAAGACAAATGCAGCTGGTTTATCTTGATGAAGGGCTTGTGAAGTTCATACCTGGATGGTGTGAGAGTCACTTGCTTGGCCAAGAATCTCAAGAAGAACAGGATCAGAGACGAAGAAAAATCGAGGAAACACCAACCTCTTCTTTTCCAAATATCTTAAAAACACAAAATCATGAAGTCGAAGTTAATGGGTTTGTTTTGGATTATGGATAACATTGGGTACACATTTACTCATATTTTCCGCATTAAATGGGACAATTCCCATGTAATTCCCATTTCTCGAGACTTGGTAAGTAATACGTAATATCATGGCACGAGGAAAGTTAATGATTAAATTTTCGAGGAAATGAGTAAGTGCGGTTTTAGTCGTGCGGGCAAACAACGCGTGAACAACGAAGTCATTCAAACTAATTAGAGAGAGAGGGAGATAAAAAGAAAGAAAGAATCAAAGAGAAAAATAAACCTTAAGTTGATGATGCACAAAAACGAAGAAACACGTCCCACATGGAAAGCGAGCAGCAATTGTTATGAGTAGAACGCGTTTTGATCTAGTGAGTGGCAGGGACTTGAAGTAGTTGCTGCGAGGAAGACAATCTATTGTCTTCTAAATTTCCCTCTTGCATATATTGAATATAGGGAAATTTAGTAAAAGGATTTCTTTGTCTTCGAAATTTCCCTCGTGTATATGCATGAGGGAATTTCGGCATTGTAAATCCCGCGAAAGACAATTGAATCCGAGGGGATCATGCTATTACATTAATTATCATGATGACGATGAGAAAGAGGTGATGACGATGATTTGATGATAGTAGAGGCCGAGTCAATAAACTATTTGATAGCTACAACAATAGCAGCAATGAAGGTGACCCTGATGTTTTCGGTGATGATGTTTTCGGTGATGATGTTTTCGGTGATGATGTTTTCGGTGATGATGTTTTCGGTGATGATGTTTTCGGTGATGATGCTTTCGGTGATGATGTTTTCGGTGATGATGTTTTCGGTGATGATGTTTTTGGTGATGATGCTTTCGGTGATGATGTTTTCGGTGATGATGTTTTCGGTGATGATGTTTTCGGTGATGATGTATTCGGTGATGATGTTTTCGGTGATGATGTTTTCGGTGATGATGTTTTTGGTGATGATGCTTTCGGTGATGATGTTTTCGGTGATGATGTTTTCGGTGATGATGTTTTCGGTGATGATGTTTTCGGTGATGATGTTTTTGGTGATGATGTTTTTGGTGATGATGTTTTCGGTGATGATGTTTTCGGTGATGATGTTTTCGGTGATGATGTTTTCGGTGATGATGTTTTCGGTGATGATGTTTTCGGTGATGATGTTTTCGGTGATGATGTTTTCGGTGATGATGTTTTCGGTGATGATGCTTTCGGTGATGATGTTTTCGGTGATGATGTTTTCGGTGATGATGTTTTCGGTGATGATGCTTTCGGTGATGATGTTTTCGGTGATGATGTTTTCGGTGATGATGTTTTCGGTGATGACGTTTTCGGTGATGATGTTTTCGGTGATGATGTTTTCGGTGATGATGTTTTCGGTGATGATGTTTTCGGTGATGATGTATTCGGTGATGATGTATTCGGTGATGATGTTTTCGGTGTTGATGTTTTCGGTGATGATGCTTTCGGTGATGATGTTTTCGGTGATGATGTTTTCGGTGATGATGTATTCGGTGATGATGCTTTCGGTGATGATGTTTTCGGTGTTGATGTTTTCGGTGATGATGCTTTCGGTGATGATGTTTTTGGTGATGATGTTTTCGGTGATGATGTTTTCGGTGATGATGCTAATAATGATAGTGATAATAGTTTGGATATGCCGAAGATGGTTAAATGATGATGACGATGATAGTTTTGACGATAATCGGGACGTTATGTGACGATAACTATATTGTTCAAGAGTACCATGTGATAATATTAAAATTCCTTGACCTACCCAGTGAGCGATTTCTGACACAGTTCCAGCTGTTCCAGCAAATGTGGTAACAGCTGACCTAACGTCTCGTCACCAACACAACATTGTACAATGTTCGCGTTCTCGTGAGCACGGGTCATGATCTTAACCCACTGTTTATCAATGTTCTGGAACCTTTTGGCTTCCTGTGATTAAAGAACGAACGATCAATTGATAGGAGAGAGAAATCGAATCAATTAATGAACAAATGAACGCGTTAGTTAGTTAGTGAGTGAAAGAATTATAATGAATCAACAAATCGATGAACTGGTTGACGTTTGACTTGACAAGTGATCAAATAAATTAATCGGCGAATGTATGTGTGAAGTCAGCAATATATATATTCATATATATATATGAAAAAAATGAAGACGTCTACGTGCCTTGGGTAGCTGTTTCGCAATGTCTCCACCAACAAACACAGCTTCTAGGTAAATCCAAAGGTTCTGTACTGTCATCCAGTTCTCTATGATGTCTGTTGTGTTGGACAGATTCTGTACCCAAGCTTGGATGTTCTTCTTGAATGGAGCATTGTATCTGCGAGCAAACATGATTGCCAATATAGTGGTTAAACTCCCAGCAGTTTTTATCACTTAGCACACTGTATAACAGCATACTATCGTAATAATCACTACAGTCGTCATATCGATATAATCACTGTCTATAATCATCATCATCATCTTTATCATCAACGTACCTATTGCTCATCAACGACCCCAGCACCATAAGACTATCCTCTAGCAACGACACGCTCTCTGATGTATTATCACCACGCAATAGCAACTCGCCGCGGTTCTTAAAGTTAGCAAAGGTAAAGTCCTTAGTGTTCCAGTCTGCAATGACCATCTTTAGCTTGGCTTCGATGTCTTTTTCTTTCACTGCGGCTATGCAGACATCCTGAAATAGATCACATGCATTGGTTTAATAGAGCACTATGATTTATATTTAAGGTATCTAGCATTGTAGCGCTCATCACCAACAAACAAATCAATTCCTTCAAGTACTCACTTCAATATCTTCTTTATGTTTTAACAGAGGAGCTTCCATGATGTTCCTCAGTGAAAACGTCTCTGATTCAATATCAAAAGTGTGTCCAGTTAGGGCTGCTATTCTATCCCAATGTCTTGCTTTCATGGCTTTGTTGGCCATTAACTCTAGTAGAGGACAGCTCTCGTTGAAATCATCGATCGTTTTCTTAAGATCTTGGAAAGCTTGCCAGTCTTTTAAAGCCCGGGGGAGCTTACGACATCTGCAGAAAACAGTAAAAAAGGTATTTTGATTATAGTTGTTTATGTTATATCATTGATAAAGTCATCATCCACACAATCATCACCATCACCATCACCATCACCAGTACTTCCATCGATGTAATTCCAACAATACCAACCTATTCTGGAAGTCCAACAATTCTTGATTGATCTTTTCAATGTTTACATCTTGCCACAGGATGTCATAGTAACCGTTGACAGTGTCGATCACATCATTATATAATCCATATAGTTTCTGTAGTAAGTTCAGTTCTCGTTTGATCTGCATGAGTTCTGGGTATTCAGTTACTGGCAGACCAAACAGCTCTTCTCCACCTGAATATGTTATGTACTTGCGCCACAGAGTGTCAAAATGATTCTGAAATAACATTTACAAGTAAATCGGCGAATAACGAAGGGAAAGATAAACAGACGAACGAATAACTGTGAAAAAAAAAAAAAGAAAAAAAAGAAGAAGAATAACAAATTGATAATGTAATTAATAATAATTCAAAGTCATAGTAACGGGGTCCGGCTGTTTTGAAAATCTATTCAACATAAAAGGGCAAACCACGAATTATGATATCTACTTTAAAAGAATGATTGATCTGAACGAACGATCACAAGTGGTGTTATGTGAATCTTACCTGGAATATAATAAGTCTATCGCTGGCTTCTCGTGGAGGCACGTTGGGTACCATTGGACCAATCTGTGAATACAGCACACATGGAATTAAACCCCTAGCCACAACCCTAACTCCTAACCACAACCACAACCCTAACTCCTAACCATAACTAATATAACTGACGATGTCACCTGAAACATGGCAATCTTCCAAGTAACTGCGAAGTGCATCATCTATCATTACTTAAAGATTATGAAAACTTACACTGTGATAGTCTTTAGTAAACTTATCGACATCGACAATAAACGTTTTGACTTCATCAATAAGACCACCCTTGAAGTTGGGCTGAATAGTGATAAGATGATCCTGAGATTCGATCTGCAAACGTCAAAATCAAAATTATTAACAAAACCATTTGTAAATAAGACGAATGCATATATGTGTGTGCTTAAAAATGGCCGGTAAATTGATGATGATGATGATGATCAATGAAGATAATGACCAATTATGATTATGATGTTGGTGACGATGATGGTCGCTTAATGATAGTGGTTGATAATATATAGTACTGGTACTTACAGATAACACCTGCAGCTTCTGCCAGGAATATCTCATGGTGTCAACTCGTTCAGACTCTTCCCTGGCAACAGGCAGATCATATCGTGATAGCATTTGATAGGATTCCTGATAATACAAACACATGTTACTCCACAAGACAGAAACGAAAAAAAAGTAATAGGTAATTAATACATACAAAGTTTAGCGTGAGTTCTTTATTCTACTAAGTGTACTTTGTTCTCACACAGAAGCCACAGTTCTGTATTTTTACAGGCATTTGGCAAGTTCTTTGTCACGGACGTTACATATGTTATTTTAGTTGGAAATTGAAATTTGCACTATGTACTGATGCTCACACACCTGCCTATAGCAAGTGGTATTGTATCTTAAACTTCAAGTTGAACAGAATAAAATACAATACAATGTTTACAATACAATATTTTATTTAGACACGTATCGCCTAGGAGCTTTCACTCGTTCAAAATACGAACGTGTATAACTAAAAATTAATGTATATTTGTACAAAAATTAACAAGAAATAATTGAAAAAGAATAAAAATTACTAAAAAAAACTGATAAAATCACATACATATTTTAAAAGGTACTTTTTTAATTTTTTTCTAAATTGGCTTACGTTTACTGCTTTAAAGACATCATTTGGAAGATTATTCTGTACACATTAAGAACTAAAAGATTTTGTTTGTTTGTTTTGAATTACAAACCTCGATTGGCCCAAGGGACATGTCAATCTTGATCTCTTTTTCTCGTATCTCCTTCAAGGCGTTCATAGCGAGCCTAATATCGTCCAAATCCTTGATGGGCCTGCTAAGTCGTTTGGTCATATCCTCCAAGAATGCAAATATCTCCTCCATTTCTGTACGGTATTTGATGTTACAGTTACGACCAAATGCTAAACACCAAGCCCGCGTCTCGGCACATAAAGAAGACTTGAGTTTTTCTGGAAGAAAACGAGAATGTTTCTTTGCATATGTTTATGATTGTCATAATCAAAATCCTAGTAACCATCATATTTTATTTTGAATCTTTGTAACCATAAAACATCATCTTGAATCACGATCGTCACTATTGCCACCACAAACATTATAATTACCAACATCAGTACTACGATCAACAGCGCAAACACTGCAACAACAATTACCATGATTATCACCATTACTATCATCATCATCATCATCATCATCATCATCATCATCGTCATTGTCATCACCGTTACCTGTCACTAATGCAATAGCACCAACACAGTAAGACTCAGGTTCTTGCACAATCTTCTTCTCCAGCTCTTTATAATGAAGAATCTGCGTCTCGAACTCCGACAGCTTGGGATCACTCTTCAAGAATTCCTGAATAATTTGTTCTCTATCTCCTTTCCATATCTCACGATAATGTCGAAACACATCTAGAGCAGTCAGAACCTCCTTCTTCTGTGAATTGATTACGGTAGTAAGCATCGAGACAAGCTTCGAGACTTCTTTGTTTTCAGAGACATTCTTGTAGTAGTTTGCTTTCTGTGGAGTCACCGACATGCTGACGACAGTGCTGTTGTCATCTGCGTGCATCTTCCCTGATCGTCGAATTGGTGCGATGTCGCTGCGACTTTCATCGTCACTACCAGCATTACTGGCCGATCGGCTGCGACCTCCTTCTTCGTTATCTGAATCTTCTTTCTTCTCGGGTTTCATAAGGGCTTTGCACGTTTTATTCCATTGTGAGACACCCTTAGATACGGACACTACGTACTGGGCTGATTTGTTCAGTGATTGCTGTATTTCATCTAGTGCTGGCTGCATGGTGATGTTGGGAATCTGTAGTGTTACATAGGCCTTGAATAAAGGTGTCACTTGGTTGTTGCCTTCACGACCTAACTCTGAAGACGTTGACACGAAATGATGTGCACTGCTTGCAGCGACGCGTCGTCGAGTAGAATCGAGTGTACTTCGAATGACACGAACAATAGCGTCGATGTTACGATGGTTGAAGTAAGACAGCAGCTCTTGCGCCTCCTCAGCCAGATAATCGCGCATTTCGCGCTTACGTTTTGCTGCAGCAGCTTGAGGGCTGATTACCGCGCTACCGAGACGGCTTCCCGTAGCACGGCTACCAGGTCGACTGGAACCAGCTCGTGGTGAACTAGTGGGTCGTTCTGGTTTGGATTCAAGCTCTTCTTTCTTGTCAAACTCCCCCGTTTCTTCTTCGTCTCCTGACACATCGTGCTCTTGTTGTTCTTCGTCTTTTTCTTCCTCCTCTTCTTCGATGTCCAAAAGCATGGAGATGAGTTCGTTGGCTGCTTCCTCTACACGAGCACTCTTGGCCTCGAGAAGTTCGGCGCCACACTTACACAGATTCTGACAAGATGAAGAAAAACATCTTTAGCAATAAATTAGTAGTTTTAGTATTATGATAATTACGACTGATTAACCAGAGGTTCTGACAACAGAAACGACATCATACCGTCACAGTATCGCAACGCAACTGTAATTTCTAACAACACAGTCGAATCGCCTGCCAAATCGTAACAATATCGTATAGCGGTACAAAAGTCAAGGCGACTCTAGAGCCGTTTTCGTATGAGTGGGAAACGGTACGGTTACGATACTGCTACGATATACGGCAGGAAATTTCACTGTTTTCTTAAAAACTACGGCTACAATATGGTACGTACTGTTTACGATAATGCACTATTACGAGAACGACTATATATAATCAAAGCTCACCTCGGTACTTTTCAAGAACTCGTCTATTGTTTTGGGCGTGTGTGTCGGTAACTCAGTCAAAGGAATCGAGCTCATTTCCTCGAGAACAGCGTCAATCCTGAACGCCACCAGATCGTTTGCTCTATTGATCAACAGTTCCAGTTCTTCTAAGGACTCATAAACACTTTCTATGTACGTATCAATGTTGAGTGAGGTCCAGTTCAACATCACTAGACCTGGGTCTATTGAGGCTTCAACTTTAGCGAGGTGGGGAGCCATTAAGGGTTTAAATGTTTGTGGGATCTTTTGGAGTACTCGGGTGTGTTCTTGTAGTAAAAGCTATAAAATGGAAAGATGTCACAATTATTTCTCATGTTATGTAATGAAGTTGTAGTATTCCAGTAGTGCAGTGTTTGGTAGACCAACACTTTACACAACAGAATCCACGCGGTAGCCCTACCTCTGCCGGTAGAGAGCTCAACATTCTGTAATTACAACATCCTATACTGTCTCAAATGCTCTAGCCCATTGAGCTGCAGTAAAAATGTATACAAACATAGACCTTAACTTGCCTGTAATTTGTCGTAATTCTTTTTCAATGTGTTCTGTTTGTGTAGTAGTGTCTGCGCCGAGAAGGGGATGTCCAGGCCAAGACGTACCATACAATCTGTCTCACGGATTAGTGTCATGATTTGAGGGTCGAAGTTGACGTACAATTGCTTGTTTTCGGGATGGCGAACTAAAAGAGAGGCTTGTAGACCAGACTTTACTACTTCAACCTGATTGAGAAGTAAAAAAAAAAACAAATGAGGACGATGATGATGGCGGTGGTGGTGATGATGATGGTGGTGATGATGATAGTGGTGTTAGTGATGATGGTGGTGATAATGATGATGATGGTGTAGATGATGACGTTAGTATTCTTAATGAAAACAAAATCAAAACCCTGATGATGGATGATGGTGTATTTTAATAAACGAGTAGATCATGACAATGGTAAAAATGAGCAATAAAGTTTTGATAATCTTGACAAGGACGAGAGATATGACAACAGCGTGTTTCTGACAATATCTGCGATGATGACCATTATTTGGACAGTATATGACAATAACGATGAAGGTGATATTGGTGACAATGATAATGATGCCGTAGGTAGTGATGATGATGATGACAGTGATGATACCGATGATACAACCAAACGTACCTGTTTAATCCAAGCCTGATGATACAAAAGCTCAAACTCTAAAAGAACCTTAGCCAGCTTATTATAGTTCTTGATAATTTTCTTTCCCTCATGGGTCTGTAATATCGCTGGGTGACGCTGAAACATTTCCATTGGTTCTTGTATTCGTCTGTACATTTGTCGTGCCCAGGCTATTTTGCCAGCTATGGGCGGTAGGTCCCAGCCTACTGGAGGGTCGTTCTTATGTCTCTGGTAGATCTTCTGAACCGTTTCGATGTCACGGCCAAAGTATGCGAGAATTCGTTCGTATTTTTCTTGTACCGTTTCCTTCAGACATTCAAGGTTGAGCCTGAATATATTGGAAGATTGTTAAATTAATGTTTTTTGAGTATAGTACATTGAATTCATTCTTTCTAATTGATTCAAATCTGAAGGCTGTTTACCTTTCAAACTTTCTGATAAGTCTCAGTGATCGCTGTGTCGACGGGATTCTTTCAAAGGAATAGTCCATGAATATTTGAAGCTGAGTCTACGAGTGAAACAAGCACTAGACTGAATAAACGAATAATTGAACGAAACAAAAAAAACAAAAAAAATAGATGACAGAATTGATACCTTGCGAATGAATAGATGAAAAAATTGTACCTAAAAATATCATATGTCTGTTGACGATTGAGCTGTGCATGGGACATACTGCACAAGAATACATACAACAATCGGCAAGACCACCACACGACTATTTGAAAAACAATTCTAACCTGGAGTTCATTAATTTGTCTTTTGAATTCTTCAAAGTCAGCATCAAAATCCATCTTTCTATAATCAAGCAAATCATAAGGCTTCTTTTTCATGGTTGTCATTATCAACTGTACTTTATTCCAATTCTGCTCCAGACCTTCAATCTTCGATTCGCCCAGACACATAAATGCTTGCATAGTGTTCAACATCTCAATTATCTTTTTCAATCTTCGTGAGAACGTATTAATTTTGCCAAAAATGTACATCTCGCTAAATTCAAACTGTCGCTCGTCAGGGTTCTGTTCTAGTTTTTGTTTTGTTTTCTGGAAACAGCGTTGGTATTCTTCGTTTAGTTTTATACAGTTTTGTAGTTTTTGTATTAGTTCGTCTTGCGGGTCTTCCCATATTGTCTTGGTACCATGGTCTGTGATGTAGTTTTTGCACGCTGTGATCATTTGGTTTGTTACCTACAACAAATAATTCTTAGATTCAATGTATTTGTATCACAATTTCTTTTATGTCATCGACGTCACGCCATGCCAAACAACAACTCTCTGAGGTACTAAAGGAGAATGACGTATACGGTAGACCAGTAGCCTGGAAAGTCCATGACAGCTAATCTTCATCATCATAATCATCGTCACAATAACTGATATAAAACCAACCTTGACAAACAGAGCTGTCATTCTCTCTGATGTATTGTAGTATCGTGAATAGCTGTTAATCATTCGTATTGCATTGACAAGACCAGGAATAGCGTCCATCATACCAACCTTTGAAAAAAACACATTGTTAGAGCCTGTGTGGCAAGCCCACATATGGGTCCATTTACACGGTGTAATTGGTTTGTCGTGCGGGATATTTAGTATACGACAAGTCGTAATGTTATGAACCTTGACTTGTCTAAATCATGACTTGTCCTATATGTGTGCGCCAAATGTAGCAGGTTGATCAAGTTTCCGGACGCGGTTGCCTGCTTTTCACAGGATAAATCCACACCCGAAGACAAACAGAATTCTTGGCTTGAGCATTCAGGCTCCCTGAATGCCCCAAACAGATTGGTTTTCCTACAAGATTACTCACAGGGTCGCTATTGTACAGTGGATCACAGAACTTCTCCAGTGTGTATAGGAACTTGACATTGTCTTTCGCTTCGTTGGCGTAGTCAGTTATTCTGCTGTCCAATTCACGCCATGTCTAGAATGGAAACACGTTAAAAAATATTTACACAGAGAATGCTAACAATCTGAAAGTGAACAAAGTTGTTTAACAAATAAACGTGGAATAAACATAACTAGAAAAACTTTGAATGCCAGCACACACTATAGGCTTAAAGCTGCTCAAATTTACTCCAGCTTGAACGTTTTTCTGTCATGAAGCGTTAAGCTGTTGTGCTGCAGTGCACAAGAGACCATTTGTTTGCAGCGTTATATCGCCATGTCATAGCGCAGCAACGTGATGTCTAGTAAGCGCAAGCCTAGTCTTGAAGTGGCATACCTTCAGTAATTTTGATTTAGCAGCGTGCAATACACCCACTACAGCTTTACATTCAGGTCCTTTGATCTGATCAAGCAAGGAGTTAAACTTAGCCATTCTCTTCTTCCAGTGGTCAAGTTCTGCTTTAGGTCCAACATCATCAGCTTCTTTACGCATTTGTTCACTTTCGGCCAAAACCTGACAATCGAACATTAAACTTGAATAAAGATTGTTATGTTTTCAGCATCATCATCATCATTATTTTTCCCACGAGAAGCACTCAATCAAGTCCATAGTTAGTAACATACTATATGAACTATGATCAGTCATGGGGTGAACCAACTGAAATATTTGGTTGATCAAATCTTTGCAATTCTCTTTCATTACCATAAATTGACCTATTTGTGTTTTGGCTCTCGTCCTGGCCGTCATATGTACAATTCAGACATACACATTTCCATTTACAGCACCTTCAAGACAATATACTACACTAACGCACGTTATGATGAAGTTTATAAGTCATGTGTTGTTATGGGTGACTTCATATACATAAATAGGATTTCAGTCAATATTTTAAAGAGTTTGAATATTTAAGATGATTGATCGCTATTATCAACAAACACTACTTCACCTGTTCAATTTGTTTTATCCATGCTGTCACAACTTCTTCTATCTGCTCAAGTGTTTCTGTAGAGCTTGCTGCAGCAATGTAGTCTGACGGCGTACTAATCTGTGATAGGGTGATGTTTTCTGGTTCTTTCAAAGTCACAGCATCCTCTAAGCTTGCTTGAGCACTTCCAAGAATAGCTTCCAAAACAGATTCAATACAGTACTTTAAATTTAAGGCAAGTTAATTTCTAATCAACAACATATATCAATACAGGATTTGAGCAAAAAAGTTGAGCTGTACAATCATGTAGACGGCAGTGTATCACAAATATCCTTGTCATCATCATCATCATTATCATCATAGCTGCATCATCACGTCACTACCATCATCATCATCACTATCATCATCATCAACATTACACCATCATCATATAAGACATTATTACTCACCGACAAAAGAGTCCAACTGGTTCATAAATTCTTGCTTGATAGATGCTCCATGACTCTGTACCAGGTCTGCCCATGTAGTATTCTTGCCCAGAGCAGGCACAAATACATCACCAAGAAGCCTTTCCACAGAGTGAAGAATACCAACACCTCTAGTGTCCAACACACCAAACGTTGTCTCCTGACAATCATAATACATGTGCACTGTTTCAATCATCTTTGTTGTTGATGACTGTCAATCAATTGATGATAATGATGATGATTGATGTTCCAGTAGTTATAAATGACACAACATCTAGATGGTAATAATATTATAATAATGCATGATGATGATGATAATGATGATGGTAATGATGAACTACTAAATATGATGACAGATGTTGATGATGACTTAAAAATCATCAAATGATGAGAATGATAATAATGTCTTCCTTTGTAAACATCTGTTTCTGCTGTAATCTTGTGTGATAACATTGTGAAATAACAATGAAAATAATAATAATAATGTCATTTTACAAACCTGATAGATGTTAGCAAATGTGATTTGTTTTGATGGATTGCTCCTGATGAAAAAGATACAAGCTCCTGATAGCATTTCATCCTTGCCATCAGTTAAGAATACTTTGTATTTAGATTTGATTGTTGTCTTTTGTGCACCGCCGGGTCCAATACGAACATGTTCAACTGTGAACAAAATAAATCATTTAGAATCATCTTTTAGCCATGCTCATAATGCTGATAGTAGGTACATAAATATTGCTGGGTATTCATAGTTTGTTTATATATTGGTTTATTTCCACGATTAAGCTATTATTATTTCATTTCAACACATCTATTAACAAAATTACTTCAGTCTATAGATCTTCTTTAGAACTCAAAGAACAACAGAGCTAAAATGTTGATTTCATGAATGATAAGTTATAGTGTTTGCAGCAGAGCAATTTGAGCAGATTGTTTTCCTAAATGACAGTATTATAAATATGTTGATTCAAAGACTGATATAGAGCTGTACAGTAATGATCTTCCAGATCAGAGTTGGAGCTTGAGATTTAATGTTTCGAATGTCAATAGGCTTAAGTTGGACTTTGACATGCTGGATACCTCAGTCTCCTGTTTTCTGTGGAAGACTATAGCTTACAACTTCAATCATTCCTACCTGCTTCTGGTGCACTGCTCTCATTTTCTTGGAAAAAGAACATGATTTTCTGTAATCCATCGGCCTTGAAAAAGTCATCCATAGTTTCAAGCTGAGAATAGAGAGACATAATATATAATAGAAATATGAGATTGTAAGTTGAAAGTTTTGTTACATGTTGTTCAATTTATTTTAATAGATCATTATTAGATGTATCATCACCAACAATGATATTAATAATATCATTTTCTCATTATAACCATTCATTATTATCAACTCCCTAGCCTTTATCCTAGTCTCCCTCACATCCGTTTCCGGTCTGTTTGAAAAAAAATCTCTAGCCCAGAAACAGACCAAAAACGGATGCGAGGGAGACTCCCGTTATCCTTTCTGGTGTAGGTTACATGTTATTAAATGATGGACTCCCTGTGGTGCACTTGACATGCACAGGGCCTGGGTACATAGAACCTATGTTGTTATGTCTCATTATGTAATATTAAAATAAAACCATCCAATTTACTGCTACAGTTTTCTGTTTCTACAAACTCAGACAAAAAAATTGGAAATTTATTATTTTTTGTTCCTGTCAATCAAAACTGGTTATCACATAAATACAAACTAACCAATCATGATCCATTGTGATAAAGTTGGTACAAACATTGATGTGAGTAGGCTGGTCTAGGTGAAGGTCGAAAGCAGTTGAGTTCAGTGAAGTTTTGATTGACTGGAGCAAAAGCAACAAATGACAATAAGGGTTCGAGTGTTAGACTTTGCAGAACATAAATAATAAGAATAATAATAATGGTTTATTGGCAACATATCCACATGGAAAATTGCATAAAAAATTATCATCATTAATACCTGTGTTCCTTCAAGCATTGTCTCTGTGACTTCGTCATCTGGCAAACCCAATGTCCTTGCTATTGTACCTATTATATATTCATGTCGAAAATCCATTGTTGCTCTTTTGGCTTCTCGCTCCTCACGAGCCTTTAACTGAAAAGCAATAACAAAAATTCATTGATTAAGGTGGAAAGTGAGTTAGCAGTTCTGTCTTTCAACTTTGGTTACACCAAGTAATATATATACAGCCTCAACATTTATGATATTCACTTGACTGTCTGAATCCTCTTATCTTCTCTAGTGCTGTTTCAACTTTATTAATTACTATATCAATGACAGATACATTCATTACACTAGTCATCTGTATAGAAAGTTTCAAAATTTAAGTCATATAGATGTTTCAACTTCCTGTTGGCAGAAATAATATTGGCTAATAACACAAAGCTTCATATATCTTAAATCCATAAAATCTTGCTATACTGCATTTTATAGTCCTGGATTTGATTCTTTGCATGTGGCTTTAATAAAGTCTGCAGTACAAGCTTTAAAGTGGAAATAAAAGAATAGTAACCATCTACCTAATGCATGTCGAGAAAAATTAACGACATTTACAAAATTGAAAAGTTATTAACTCACAAAAATTACCTCATGTAATATATAGTATATTGAATCAATGATATGTAGTACTACATATCATTATGACAATGGATGAACCAAATTGAATGAATAAATAAATAAATGGACAAAATAATGAGAATATTACTTCTATTGAATGTATCATTTTTTACGTTTCCCCATAGTAAAGTCTATGGTTTCTCACAATATTAAACTCTTGCCTTCTAAAACAAATACAATGGAATATGTATAATTATTATAAACTGAATCTTCCAAAATTTATAAAAAAGATTGTATTCTCTTTAAGATTTCTCTATTTCATAAACTTCAAGTTAGAAAGCTTTGATATGTTGACCTTTTTAGGACAAAAGTAACAAGTTTTGCATAGTAACACATTCTTGCTGACAGATTTTCTTCACTAAACTGCATTTGGATAAATAATGAACACAAATTTCATGGCTCTCCAGATCTCCCAAACATAAACAAACAGAAAAAAATTAAGATCAGTTTGTTAAAACTTCCTCGTTGTGAGCCTAACTAGAATTATTGTCTTGCAATTGTAAATCAACTATAACAAAAAAATTCTAAAAAATACTTAATTTCGATTCAAAAGTGGAATTAAGTTTTCTATAAGAACTTTCACAGACGTTTTTGTCGAATAAAAGGCGCGAAGGTTTATTTTAAATTTGAGACGACAAAGACTCCGCAAAAGTGACTGCAACACAATGAATGCAACACGATATTTTTGTCGAAATATTAGAACACTTAGATGTAATCTTTCACCTAAGAAAAAGTGTGTTTTGCGGTTTAAGCGGTTAAGAGTTTATTGAGACAAAACAAGACATTCCACACTCACCATGCTGAACTAGTCGTGTGCAAAGTCAACTCTGTTGAATTAAAAATCTCTATTGACTTACTTGCTTTTCTTTTATAGATTCCCCAGGACCAAGAGCTTGTAGCCTGGAAGCTTTTTTCTGTTCTCGTTCAGCAGTGGAAGGCTTTTGTTGCTTTCTAGTTCGATGGCGACCAGCTCGAGTTTGAGATAATGCATTTTGCTCGCCACTTTGACCTTCCATCTTATAATAAATAGTAATTTTCGCGTCTTAAAAAGTCTTCAAATTCAATATAACTTTCTCATGATTTAAATTAATAGTTGTATTTTCAAGCAGTTTTTTTGTCGTTCTGCTTCAGCTGTCTTTGAGTTTGTAATTAGTTAGGAAAATATGTTTCGAACGTCAGCCATTTTGATGTCCTTTGGGTGTTATAATTGCTATGGCAGCAAAGATCTGACCCCATCAACAAAATAAATCATGCATGGCGAATGTGATTGGTTGATTCGAACAATAGGAACAATGGATGTTATGTTTATATGAGTGATTGAGTGAAAAGTAACTGCTAACTGCGCTGAAATTGAAAAGAAACGAAAAATAAAAAAGTCATTAAATGATAACAGGAAATATCATGAAGAACAACAAAAAGTTTATCTTCACCAGTGTTTGATTTATAAACTTCCTCGCACGTTTCATTGTTGTTGTTTTTTTTAACGAGCAAATTTCTCTCTTTTTTTTTTCATAACAAAAAATGCTTTGAGTATTATTTTGTTATCATGTGCGGACTTGATCATTTTCTTTTTTATATATACTTTCACTTCTACTCCAGAAAACAAACAAGTTTTCACTTTATGGAAAATAACAATTTAAATTTCTCAAAATGATCAACATATTCATTAATAATTTTTTCGTTTCGTTTTCATCATAAGAAAGAATAAAAAACTGATATAAAAAAAATAAAAGCGAACTTTTGTAGAGGACTTTCGAAGATATCCAAATAAGGCCGAGGTGGACCCACTCTCTCACGTTCGAATTAACCGAGGGTGTCGTCGGGATCGTGAAGACTCGAACGTGGTGTCATATCCAAGATGGCGTCTATAGAAGGTGAATTTTTGAGCACATTTTACAGTCTCAAAGCTTTCCTTTCCCAACTTTTTCCGCGACCTTTCTTCTTTACTTTCTTGCTTCAGTATCTAAAGCTTTTTGTGATGCTATTTAAGTGATATTTTGTGTGTTAAAATGATTGTTTTTAACGTTCTTTAGTACCGCGAAATTTTCGATTGCTAGAAGAGTTGGAGGAAGGACAGAAAGGAGGAGATGGAAATACCAGCTGGGGACTCGAAGATGATGATGATATTAGTCTCACAAAGTGGACTGGAATGATTCTTGGGACACCTAGAGTAAGTAAAGTCGAGATGTGAGTAGTGTCTGGCGAAGAAATGCCTCATAAAAAGCTTAAACTCATGACAGTTTTAAAGCGGTGACTTTCTCATGAACAAAAAAAAATCTCGAAAAAATCACGGGTCCGAAAGTCTACTTAAACGTCGTGATATTCGTCCTCTATAATGATTTGAATTAACCACATTAAAAATTGCAAATTACATTGTTTTTTTTAATGGCCTTCCTAATTCTGCCGTGTTGGTTGGGTTATGATTGGTTTTAGATACGGAAAAATGATAAGTTAGTTGATTGGAAGAGGTGTTTAATGGTATTCCTAAAACATGATGATAATCTTAAGCGTATATCATATAGGAAAATAGTAAGGTTAACAGGTTATTTATGTCTAAAAATGTTACTTTTGATGATAGTATCACGAAGAGTTAAAACGAGTTGAAATAAATTACTATGACTTTTTTAAGTACAAAATTATAAAGTGTACAATTTGTACATCGTTAATCTGTTCACATTATTTACTTCTATCTGTTGAAATGGTTTTAACTAAGTTTTTTAAACTGTACTAATAAGAACGTAACATCGGCAACAATTACAACACATGCATTTACCAAAGAAATTCATATTCAAATAAACTTTTTGACCTCCTTAGCACATGTGACAGAGTAATACATTTCACGGATTTATGAAATCTGTTTCAGTAAAGTTCAGTTTGAGAACATTGTTGAAAAACAGAAAAAAACTTTTTCACTGTTAATACAACATCTTTCATGTACATATCTAGACACCATATGAAAACAGAATATACCATCTAAAAATTGAATGTGGTCCAGAGTACCCCAAGAGTCCTCCAAATGTCAAGTTTACAACCAGGATTGTCATGCATGGTATTGGCCCAAGAGGAGAGGTAATGCAGTCTTCATCTCATTTATAAAATCTCTATATATCTTGTAGGGTCACATTGTGTTATATATAGTGCCATTCACTTGTAAAATCTCTATATATCTTGTAGGGTCACATTGTGTTCTATATAGTGCCATTCACTAGTAAAATCTCTATATATCTTGTAGGGTCACATTGTGTTCTATATATTGCCATTCACTAGTAAAATCTCTATATATCCTGTAGGGTCACATTGTGTTCTATATATTGCCATTCACTAGTAAAATCTCTATATATCTTGTAGGGTCACATTGTGTTCTATATATTGCCATTCACTAGTAAAATCTCTATATATCTTGTAGGGTCACATTGTGTTCTATATATTGCCATTCACTAGTAAAATCTCTTCATATCAGATGAATTCCACAACATTCTATGCATTGGATTACTTATATCCAGTATCTTTAACCAGTCTTTGTTATTGTGTGACAAGGTTTTAAAGTTGCTCAAAAATCCAAGATTCCATTGTTACTATTATAGTTGATATCATTGATCTAAACGGTCATATTTATGGTTTTCTTGCAGATTGATCATAAAAAATTTACAATATTAAGCAGAAGCCACTGGGTGCAATCAAACACAATAAAAGATATCCTGCAATATATTAGAAAGTAAGATGATTATGATGACAATAAATGATGCTATTTGGAATAATGATAATTGTTAGGCCAAGATGACGGATGAGCAAAGATGCTCAATCACAATCATATTATTGATAAGGCAACCTCATCCCAAGACCCACTCTTTTTTAACAATGGGTTGCTAGCACATTGACCCTGGTACCGGCTGGTTTGACACATGATAGTCAGCCATTTTGATGTGTTTGGTCATGTGATAATAAAATCTCCAAAATCTTGTGTCAAATCAGTGGGTCAATGTGAGAGAGTGACCCTGGGAATGAGGTGGATGACAAGTGTGGTTATTTTTATTCATGACAATTAACATTTTTGTAACAACAACCACATATAAAGTATGACTAGTAGGACATGGTATGGTCATAGTAGTTATGATTCATCAACAGACAGAATGAATACTATCAAGATGAATCCAAATGAATTGTTAATGAGTTTGTGCACGTTATTTCCAGACAAATGACATCAAAAGAAAACCTCAAGCTAAACCAACCCCCAGAAGGAGAGGTTTACCAAGGCTAACACTCCAGTATCACTTCTTGTTTCAAATCTACTATCATTTTGGAATTCACACTTACTAGAGATGTAGAAACAGCTCTTCAGCAGAAACCCACTTGAACAGATGCAACCATCTAGTCTTGACCAACTAGCCTCTCATTATAAAAGAATGTCTTTAAGGCACATTATTATCAATATCGATTATTAAGACGAATGTCATTATCTTTTGCTTGATTTGATACAATCAAGTCATTGACTCAAACGATAAGTGGAGGCTAAACGAGTCAACTGGTTTGGTACACGATGTTTTTGTTTGAACATTATTTTATTGATTGAAACTTCAAGTGGAGGCTATTTAGTCAAAATTATTAGTTTGTATGGTTTAAAATATTTGCACACTTTCATTTAGGTGGGCAAATTGATCTATCTTAGTTAATACTAAACTTTACCATCTTTAATTTAAGCACTCTTTCAATTTTTGTTTGTAATTGATATGTTACTAAGAAATCCATAAATCTTTTGTCTGTCCAAGATTGCAGCATAGCTTTTATTAAAATACACTTAGTGGATCAAATACTTGTTTGTTATTTGTGCATTGCCCTTAAAAAAACTTGCAGCATTAGGGTACTTCTCTAACAGATATATGGCATTATATGCTCTATCTATGTTTTATATTTTTGTTTAATTGAAGTCCATTGTCCAAATTTGTCTAATTTCATGTTTGTTGTAGATGCTTGTTGCAAGCAGGATGTTAGGTTAGGGTTTTCATGTGGGCTTCTGTGTAAGATTATTGTAATTTGCAATTCTACATAAAATGATCTTCTGAAAATTTGATGCCAGTGAGATAACTGTTCAGTTTTTTTACTCAATAGGTCTTTGCCATAAAGTAGAATCAAATGCTTCCCCTCTTTTATGGTGAATTGCACTTTCCAGTGTTGCTTTTCACAATTACTTGAATGTTGATATCATGTCAGGTCTTGATGACCAAAAAAATCAGCCTTGGTTTGAAAACATTTTCCTCTAGAGTTCATCCAAGTAAATGTGTGAAACGTCTGAAGTTCTGCTTGATAATGCTTTAAAGGTGATTATTTTCTTGTTCTATGTTTGTCAGTGTTGTATAGTCTACTATGTATATTAGTAATCAGTAAAATCCTGTAAATAGGAACCTTACCTTTTAGTCTGAAGATGTAAGATAAACTGTAGAAAATGTTTTCTCTGAATCAGCTGATAATTGCTTTGAAAAATATTCAGTGTTCATTGGCCTTGGTTCCTCCTCTTAGATGTGGTCAACTATAAATTGGAGGACAACTAACTGTCAAACTGTACAGGCTATGTCAGATTCTTACAAGTAACTTGTTAATTGCAGGGTTTTACTGTGACTTTGATTGATGTAGTATTTGTACTATTGAAAGCAATAAATGTTATTCAACACCCATCTTGTCAAAGCATTGTCATCATTTTGGGGCATGCAATGTAGACCAGGATGTTATTCAGTACAGTACAGAGCGCAACTTCTTGGTGTGGTTCATAGATGGGACAAAGGGGATGCAGCTCCCCTTTGGCCAAGAAAAATATAAATGTTTGGCTTTCCTATGGACTAACTAAAACATTTTCTCCGCAAAGTGGTCACACCCCCTTTTTTTAAACTGAATCCAACCATGGTCCATCATTATTAATCCCAAGGGTTTTTATTAGTGGTATCCTTTACAGTTTTCAATTTTCTGTGAACAGGGGTCACAGATGCTTACTGTCAATCAAAACTCAAATCGTTCTGTGAAGTTTGGATTAAAAAAATATAATACAATAAAAATAAAATAAATGCAATAAAATGGTGCAGAGCCTGCTTGTAACAAATCCATAATAATTATTTTATTGATTTCTGACAGTGTCCGTGATTCTACAAAAAACACAGAAGACAACATAATCTGATCTAGATCTCCAGGGAATGTTTAACCTGTTCTTGGATATGACAAATTCATTTTTAATTATATTCTTATTAAAATAACATTTACTAGCACCCTAACAGATCTTCACTATATGTCTAGGACCCAAATCAACCAATTCCTATGATGAAATGATCATTGGCTATCAGTCATACAACTCCACCGTCATCACTTGGTTGATTGTCTTTCTCCTGCAAGGTGACTGTGCTGTCACTTTCGTCTGGTTCTCTACTGCCTTCATTTTCTTCTGCATCCTCTTTCTTATTAGGATTTTTCACTGAGAAGAAAGGTTGAAAAGATGCTGACAGTTTAGGTATCATTTGTTAAGAAAGAAGGACAGCTCTGCAGTTATTAAAATGTATTTAAATACCTTTATCCCCTGGAGGTATTAACGTTAATCCCCTGGAGGTATTTACCTTTTTCCCCTGGAGGTATTTACCTTTTCCCTTGGAGGTATTTACCTTTAACCCCTGGAGCTATGTACCGTAATCCCCTGGAGGTATTTACCTTTATTCCATGGAGGTATTTACCTTTTTCTCCTGGAGGTATTCCACATAAAACCATATAATGTGTTTTATCCATTTTACTGGCCAGGATTCGTATTGATGTCTTAGCCTTCCAGCCACAGAAGTGTAGAAAACAGTCTATAGTATTGGATGGAGTACTAAAAAATACAAAAAGATGAAAAAAAAAAACCAATGTTGAGGGCAGTCTACATTGTAATTTGTTGGCATCCACCAACTTCTTATTGTAAAGATCTTTGAAGATCTCTTGAATATAATATTATGTTCATAATATGTAGCCCGAGTACCAGTACTGGTAGGAGTTTGTTGCACACACAAGGGATTAGTAATATTTATGACATGCAATTATTAAAAACAGCATTCTGCTTTTTCTGTGACAATGTTAATTTGAAAGAAGTGGTACCTGAATGGCCCTTCTGGATCATACACAAATATTACACAACCAAGACCTGCAAGAAATACAGAGAATAGACCTCTTAATATGAATTATCATATACTCTTGACATTATATATTGGTACTAAAATATCAACACCAAAATTCTAGCCACTAATCATAGAAGAATGTCTACATTTCAGCCATTGAATTTTAAGACTGTGCAGGTTTGAAATGAGTTGTTTCAGTTTTCAAGACACACAACAGTCTCTGTAGTAGTTTGCAATATACAAAGAGTATGTTTACAGTTAGGCAAAAAAACAAAACGTATTTGTTAAATACTATTTACATTACCATATAAATATTCAAAATCACCATTGTTTGTTCAAATATATATCTGAACTCCACTTACAGAGAAGTTATGATTATCTTACCAGGGATATCCTTCAGCTGGTCTCTTGTTGTCTGTGAAAACTTGTTTGTAAATGGTTTGTCATGTTCAAGAAATATAAAAACATCATCCTCTGTGATCTGTATTTTTCTTTTAGTTACATAAGGATACATACTATCAATTCCCTGCAAAAATAATGCTTGACATTATTGATAGAGCAACCAGATCAAGGCATTGTGAGACCATCATCATCTCCATTAAGTTTAGACTGTTCATAACAACTGATATCTAATAAAATTAAGCAATTATAAAAACGAACAACATTGACATCAATGGCAATTTACAGATCTTAAAAGACCATCATATTCATCATCAACATCATCACTAACAAACATCATCACCATTGATATCATCAATATCATAATCACCCCCCTCATTATTGCTGTCATCATCACTATCATCATCAATCATCTCTACCAACATCATCACCATTGATATCATCAATATCATAATCACCCCCCTCATTATTGCTGTCAACATCACAATCATCATCAATCATCACTACCAACATCATCACCATTGACATCATCAATACCATCAATATCATAATCACCCCCCTCATTATTGCTGTCATCATCACTATCATCATCAATCATCTCTACCAACATCATCACCATTGACATCATCAATATCATAATCACCCCCCTCATTATTGCTGTCAACATCACTATCATCATCAATCATCTCTACCAACATCATCACCATTGACATCATCAATACCATCAATATCATAATCACCCCCCTCATTATCATTCTTTTACCTCTTGCATAATCCTAAATTCACATCCCTGATCATCTGCATCACAGCGTCCAAATGTCTTAACTCCACAATTGATAATCTGAGTAAACAACAACAACAGAAAATCATGACATGTGACTTACACTTGTCATATCCACCCTACAAAACTCATCACAAACTAACCTACACAGGATTAAGATTATTACATTGCATTATTGAAATATTAAGTACATTTGAAATAATTGAAATAAGCACTTTTGAAAGACTGTGTTCGGTCTTTAGTATTAGACCTCTGTCAAGACTCTCCTGTACTGACCTCCAGCTCGGTTAATAAGATCTACTAGTAAATATTGCAAATAACAGTTTTCAAAAGTATATTTTAAATTGTCAAGTATATATTTCAATGGTAATGTTTTATTATAATTAATGAATACCTAGTCATTATCATTCACTGCGCACAATGCAGTATAAGAACCCAATTTACAACCAAATTTGTTGTATCGCGACCCGCCATTTAAAAACTTTGTTTTCATTTTGGTCTTTTCTGAACCGTCAATCAATTTCATAGGGCGGACCTTGCCCTAACATTCTGGCATTGGTTAATTTAAAACAAACTCTGCCCTTGAAATGGATTGACGGTTCAGAAAAGACCAAATCAACAAAGTTTTAAAATGGCGGGTCACGATACAACGAATTTGGCTGTAAGTACACAAGTTTGCTATGAGTATATCCCACAATAGAAACCGTGCAGCTATGTTCAATACTTTTAAACATCTCTATTTCATTACGAATCTCACCTTGAAGTTTTCATCAACACATTCTAATACTTGTTTAACAGGTTTAGACACTACATAGATGCTTCTTTTCTTGCCACTTATTGTACGGACAAGCAACTGGTCAGAAGGAAATGATTCGGCTATACCATAGAATTCCCTGAACAAAACAAAAAGGTAATCAATTACAGAAAGATACAGTTATTGAGTGGACAAAGAGGTTTTACAGAAAAAAAAGTGGGGAAAAGCAACACAAAGCAAGCTGGAAATCTTCAGGAAACTAGCAAGGTGTATTATCAATAACATTAAATTATTAATATTAGAAGGTGCAAATATGATCAATTGGAGCAGATCCTGGGATCAAAGAAGGGGAGGGGTGAGGGCCACAAAATTTTAGCAGCTCTTTTATTTTCCAAGATTCTAGTAAGATGTATTTTACATATATATATTATATTTTTAGGGTAAAAGAGGGGGTCTAGCCCCTCACTATTTTCACCCCTGATATGGTTAAACATAACATACTTGATATTCAACCAGACAGGGTCATCTGATGGTAGAAGTACAAAGGGATCCTCTTTAAATCCTTGATCCATTCTAGGTTTTTTCTTGGGTGGCTTGATTCTACAACATCAAAGCAACGACACATTACCATACATTGTGAAACATGCTCTGAATTTTGATCAATAACGATTGATGAAGTTGACCTACAATGCACTCAGAACAATAAGAATTGACAAGACAAAATCTAATGACAATCATTAACACAATGAAGTTAGTCAAATAATAATAGTGTTAGTTATCAATAAATTCTACAAAATATATCAATTTGTCAAGTTGAACTTACTGTGATTTATCTTCAGTTTGTTTGTTATCATTATCATCTAATTCTCTCTTTATTTGTCCTGCATGTTGACTGTCTGTGTTGACTCCTTTTGGAGTTTCGACAGCATTGTCAAACACCTCTTCCTTTACTTGTGGTTCTTCATCTTCCATATTATCTCCATTGGTGGGTTGTTCATCTTCCATATTATCTCCATTGGTGGGTTCTTCACTTGGTTCTTCACCATTATTTTGGCTGAAATCTAATGCATCCTCACTTTCTGCTACAACATCTTCAATGTCCTCCTGCTCAGCTGTAACTTCTTCTCCATTTTTAGTTCTCTGCTTATTGTAAGATAAGGGAAACCAAACTTAGAAAAGAAAGAATGAGCAGAAGAATATGGTGCTTTGAATAAAGCGCAAAAGGGATGACTTAACTAAATGATTGATTTTTTCATTTATTATGATAATTATTATTTCATTAATTAAACTTATTTATTTAATAATGTTTGCCCCAAGAGCAGAACTCATCTAGGGGGCTCACACACACAAGAATGATGGAATAAGTGAATGAATGAACAAATAAATGAATCAATCAATTATTGATGAGAGTAATCAAGTAATCAATCAATTAACTAACTAATAAGAAAATGAGTGAATAAATGTTTCTCTATCGCAACATACCGGAGGCTGTCCATCAGCCTCTGTTTGCCATGGCAACCATCTAGGATTATCATTTCGTCTGTTCTCGTTCTCCCATGGTGCACACTTGGTCTTCTTCAGAACAGCTACAAAGAACCCTCCAGTGTCTTGCTGGTGGGGATACACTCTTATACTGGAAACAAAACACATGTCAACTGTCAGTTAATAAATACTTTTGTCAACAACATTATAGAGACAACCAAAAAGCAAACATAAGACATTCACATGTGAAATAAATCATTACATCTTGAGATATCAATTTTTGAGCTCATTCTTGATGAATGAAATTGCACGCGATGCTTGGTTTTCCTTTTGTCTGGAATTACTGCTCTTTTTATGGCTACCAAGAAAAAAAAATTCTCAAGTCTCCAAAGATGGGAGTTTCATGGGAAATGTTCCCATTTATTAAAGAAAATAATATGCCTAGGTACATTTAAACCCAAGATATTCGGTTTTGTATCACTTTCTCAATGTTAATCCAAAATAAACCCATTGTGGGAATCATTGACAATTTTTTCATGTGATAGCTACTAAAAGCTACAAGTTCAAAGCTCTGGTAGAAAGGTGCCAGCTGAAGACAAGAATGTGAACACTTGCTCAGACCAATAGAATGTAACATTTGATAGCATGATATCATACATTTATCAGAAAAAAAGCTTACCATCTGTCAATATTCATGTTTTTGAGTTCATCTTCAGGAAGAGGGAAGTGTGACGGTCTAAAACACCCTTTGAAAGCTTCTGATCCAGGTTCACAGCTAGTGACCTCCTCACCACTTTTCAACATCAGCTAGAAAAAAAAGGTTATTGAATTTCAATGTTACTAACTAAAGACAAAGACCTTGTTTTTATTTCTTCCACAAAAAAGGAAAGAGACCAGAGAAATTGTACTGAAATAACAGTGATGTTATTATAATACCACTGTTGATGTCATGTGTCTGTAACCATAGCAACTGACCTTCCATGTTGTCAATCCTGGAGATCTTTTTAGACCAGTCAACTCATTAGAGACATCAACCAACTCAACTGCATCTAGAGATGGAGAATAGGTCTATAATATTTGGGGCTAGATGTAGGCTGCACTTTATAAAATATATTTTATTTTGGAGAGAAAGGTTTTTGGGCCATTCATACGAAGCCTGAATAAATTTAGTCAAAACAATGCTAATCCACTATATAAATCCCTCTACAGTTGATGAAATTCTAAATAAATCAAATTCTATTCAGTGGAAAACTTTAACCAAGAGGATAGCTTTATCCAGTCTTAATAGAGCCAACCCCGGATAAAAGTGAATATCCACTGCAATCCTGGAGAATTTTCATGGATTTTATCTAACTAGCGGATTAAGAATAATATTATTATTCAGAGGATAGCACAACAAGACCCATGCTTATTCACATTTTCTGTAGCTCGATGTTATTTTATGTAATTCGTATGTATTTACATCAAAAATAATAAATGGTGCAAAATCAAATCAAATGTTAAAGAGTTAACCAGTTGGTTCAAGGGTTAGGGTCTTACCACCACTGTGTTTTAACAGTTGACAGACAACAGCTTCGTTCTCTACAGGGTTTAGGGAACACGTGGAGTAAACAATACGACCACCTACTTCAAGCATCTCTACAGCTCTAGCTAGAATTCTCAACTGTACTCTGAAATAAATATAAATCATAATCAATTATTCATTTAATCTCACAGATTCCTTGCATTACTGTCATTGCTAATAATGCTGAGTATCATAATAATCAATATATAAAAATGGGAATTTTATTACTATTACCAGTATTTTTCCTGTTCTGGATTAGAACTGCTCTGGTTTACAAAATGTGCAGTCAGGTTCAAATTGTTGGTGTGTCTATCATATACAGGCTCAGTTGGTATGTCTTATCATTATAAGTAATACCATGGCACAAGGGAAATTCAATCTTTAATTTCCCGATTACCGAGGAAATAAGTTAAAAAAAGTGTGGTTTTAGTCGTGTGGGTTTGAAATCACGACAGCGCAAACAACGAAGTCATTCAAACTACTTTGCAAAAAATATAGAGAGAGAAGGCGATAAAAAATATAGAGAGAGAAGGCGATACAAAGAAAGAAACAAAGAGAAAAATAAACATGAAGATGTCATTTTCCATTTCCATAAAAGGAAATCCCAGTATACATTTTGATGCTAAATTCAAACAATCTTGCTATATCTTACCTGTGAATACTAAGTGCCAATTGAGGTGTCCACTTATTCCATATCAAGTGATTTTTCCTCAATGTCCCATCACCGCTATAAAAGATTGATAATATTATAATCCATCAGTTAAAGTGTAAAAAATGCACATTTTCTCCTCTTACTGCCTTCAGGAGTGGGACACTGGGGTTTGCGGTGTTGCGGTGTTGTCCTTATTTTAGTGCGGTGTTACGGTGAAATAAAAACTTTTTTCGGAGTTGCGATTTTAATCCAACGAAAATGATTTTTTGCACGTGACTCATGAAAAAATGCGGTGACGGTCTTTTGTTGAATTTTTTTTTGCGGTTTTGCGGTGTTCACCATCGGTTTTTTGCGGTGTTGCGGTGTTCGATACTCCTCCTTATTCTTAACCAACCATGATGTCTATAGAGGAAGTGAAAAAGCTAATATCAAGTGAAGTAACACTTTAAAACAAAAAATTAAATCCTTTGAAGATAAATTTTCAAAGTTAGAAAATTCGGTCGATTTCTACTCGAAGAAATACGACGAACTCCTCCAACAGCACCAAAACTTGAAGAAGAATCTCTCTGGAATCTCTAAAGATAAAGAGTCAATGAACACGGAAATCAACACTACTAAAGACGGTATCAATAAACTTGAAAAACATCTCAAGAAAACTGTCGAAGACCAATATCTTCGTCGAGACTGTGTTGAGATCGTTGGAGCTCAAGTCAACACCTCTCAAGAGTGTGACAAAATTGTTATTGCCATGGCAAAGGATATGGGAATCAAACTAGAGCCAAATGATATATCAACTTCCCATCCATTGCCTACGCCAAGAGGTAAAGAAGACAAATTTATCGTAAAGTTCTCAAGAAGAAGCACGAAAGACAAGTTCTATTCTAGTAGGAAGAAAGTTACAGGTAGAAAACCTCAAGACCTGCCTTCTGTCAAGAATCTAATTTCATCCAACAAGAAGTTGTACATCTCTGAATCACTCACCCCACTACGAAAGAAGCTGTTTGGGGAAACGAACGAGACCAGGAAACAGATTAAATGGAAATATATATGGACGAACAATGGTAAGATTTATGTTAAGAAGGACGACAACTCAAATACGATAATAATTGACTCTTGTGATGACCTAATGAAATTTCAAGAACGTTATAACATAAAGAAAAAATAAGCATGAAATAACTGTTTGTACATATAGTCAAAGTATTTTGAATGAACTACCTTTTTGTGATCTATCGGATATAGAAATTCAGAGATTGTTTGGCACATATGAATTTCACTTACATGATCACGACCTATTACAGTCTAGTGACTTATATAAAAACATATTAGAAAGTCCATTAAGGGAAGATGAATTTAACTCCCCAACCAATGAATCTGAATTAAACATAGAATCAAAATATTATAGCATAAAACAAACTAGTAAATGTTTAGAAAAGAACAAAGACAAAGGTATTTCAATTCTACATTGCAATACCCGGAGTCTTTCTAAAAATCTTGATGTTTTAAAAGAATCACTAGAATTATTTAAGGAAACGCCAAGTGTTATAGCTATATCTGAAACAAAACTTCGAGATGATAATATTCACAATATTTCTCTCACTGGATATAACTTTGTGAGTACGCCATCTCGCTCAAATGCTGGTGGCGTAGGTATGTATGTATCTGAAAATATCAATTTCACTCGGAGGAAAGAATTTGAATTTATTTCGAACGACTTTGAATCATGTTTTGTCGAAATACCAAGAAATAAACAAAAAAATATATTGATTGGATGTGTGTACAGGCATCCTTCTGGGAATTGTTCGCAATTCACAGAAGTATTATCTAATACACTTAACCAAATTAATCGCTTGGGATTTGAAGTCTATATTGTTGGCGATATTAACATAAATCTTTTCAATTATAGTACAAATGAACCTACTGCGGAATACTTAGATATGCTATTCAACTTTGGATATTTACCAGTGATAACAAAGGCAACTAGAATAACATATCATACCTCAACGCTAATAGACCATATATAAACAAATACACCAGAAAAAATTGTGCAATCGGGCATTTGTTTAATGGATTTATCAGACCATTTACCATGTTTCTGCACATCGGCAACAAAACTTTCTAATATAATCAATCAAAAATATTTCCGAGACTTCTCGAATTTTGACAACAAACGTTATTTAGAAGATCTATCAAAAATAGACTTTCAATCCATGATTAATGATGATATCAATAAAAGTATAAATAAGCTTACGGATTCATTAAATCAAATTACGGACAAACACGCACCAATCAGGAAAATTACAAACAAGAAAAAGAAGCAGCTAAAAAGACCTTGGATAACGAAAAGTATACTGGCATCGATTAAAAAAAGACAACAACTCTATAAAAGCCATTTTCTTAGCTCGGATATGCAAAAACGTAAGGATTATAAGAAATACAATAACATGCTAAACAAAATTAAATCATTTGCAAAAAAAGATTATTTTGAATCTCAATTTCGCATCTATACTGGAAATATTAAAATGACATGGAAACTTATTGGCACACTTGTCAATAGAAAGAAGATTAATAGCACTAAGATATCTAGGCTGATATATGATAATAAGTCTTACACTGACAGCAAAAATATTTGTGAACAGCTCAATGAATACTTTATATCCGTTGGACAAACAATTTCCGATAAAATTCCTTCAAGTAAAAAGGATCCAGCTTCATATATAAACAGAACGTTTCCCAATAGTTTCATGTTCCGGGGTATACTACCCAACGAAGTAAAGGAACTAATCGACAATCTAAACCCCAAAAAGTCATCAATAGGAATCCCCATTAATTGCATAAAAACTGCATCGGACCTCTTAAGTGAACCTTTGACTAATATATTTAACCAATCACTAATGCAAGGTCTAGTACCAGATGCTTTAAAAATCTCAAAAATAACTCCAGTTGACAAAGGTGGCAACGCTTTAGATCCATCTAATTATCGACCTATATCGACATTATCACCATTCGCGCTTATATTTGAAAAACTAGTATGTAAACAACTGCTCAATTATATTGAAAAGGACCAAATTTTAAATGAATTTCAATTCGGATTTAGAAAAAACCGATCAACTGAACAATCAATTATAGAAATAACTGAATGCTTGAAAAAATCGATTGATAACAACCTTTTCACGTGCGGTATCTTCCTTGATTTTGCAAAAGCATTCGATACTGTAAATCATCAGATTCTTTTAACAAAACTTAAAAAATATGGAGTAAGGGGGATTCCCCTCCAATGGTTTTGAAGTTATCTGATTGACAGAAAACAATATGTCCAACTTGAAGTCAAATCAAGCATAAAGACTATACAATGTGGAATTCCCCAAGGGAGTTCGCTAGGTCCGTTATTATTTTTAATTTATATAAATGATATAACAAACTGTTCAAAAAAGTTATCTTTTAGAATATTTGCTGATGACACAAACATTTTTGCGTCTTCGTCAAATTTAGAAGAACTAGAACAATTAATAAATCGGGAACTTTCTAAAGTAGTTGAATGGTGTAATACAAATCGCTTGTCGATTAATATTCAAAAAACCAATTTTATGATTATTAAATCTCCACATAAAAAATTAACAAAAAATGTAGAGATAAAAATTTCAAACAAAGATGGCTCGTACACTTCTATTGATAAAAAAAGTTACATTAAATACCTGGGAGTAATGATTGATGAAAACATAACATGGAAACCTCATATCGCTTCATATGCTCACGACTAGCAAGAAATGCTGGAATTTTCTTAAAATTGAGACACTATATTTCCTTAGTACAACTTAAGCAGCTTTATTACAGTCTTGCTTACCCTTATCTTACCTATGCAATTGTTGCATGGGGGAGCTCATATCAAACCCAAGTTAAAAAAATTCAAATCAAACAAAACCACATCATTAGAATATTTTTCTTCTATACTCTTTATGGTAAAAATACAGAAAGTGCTTTACCATTAATCAATCTTTTAGATCTTCTTACAGTAAACAACATTTTTAAACTGCAATCACTAAAATTCATTCATCAATGGGTTACTAATCAACTTCCATCAATATTTGATAATTATTTTTATTTTGCAAAAAACAATCATAGCTATAACACTAGGTATGCATCAAATAGCAACCTGTGTAAACAAAAAATCAAAACTAACATAGGAAAACAAACCATTAGCGCTATAGCGCCAGATCTTTGGCAAGAGATTCCAAAAGAAATCAAATTAATTAAGAATTCACACAACTTTAAAAAAAGGATTAAAGACCTTTTGTTGCAAAACCAAAGGTCCAATCAATAACGAAAAAGTGAATTATAACATTTCACTCTATAGACATTAGATTATATATAAATGTATTATTTTTGTATTTAGTCTTCTTTGTAATATTTTGTTTATTTTCTGTATAAATATTATAGTAACTGTTATTGTTTTGTACTATGCATGTAAATATTGTAAAATTTGTAGTATCTTAATGTTAAATCTGTGAACAGCTCAAAAAAATCCACAACCAATTTCAAATGACCAGTGTCTAACACGAAAACGCATTGTTACTTTAGACACTGGACATTCAAACAATAAGATAATTATTTTTTTCTATTTTACAAAAATAAAACTGGCTAGATATAAAAAAATAATTATATACCTGTAATATCAAACATGTAAAGATGAATGTAAATAAATATATTGTATTGTATTGTATTGTCCTCAATGTCCCCCTCCTTCAGCATAATTCCACTGACAACAAATGATCGCCAATGAAATCATTGTCGCTACACATTTCGTAATTTGCTACATGTTTAGCATCTAACCAAGTTTTATATGTTTTTCCTTTTAAATATATTCTTTTGCGTATATTTTGCCATTCTTTTGTATACTGTATTGTAGTTCCCAAATGTCTTAGTTATCATGCTGCATTAATTCATTTGTATGCCATGCACTGCCATCTTGGATTTATCAACATGAAAAAATTAGTTTACTTGGGCATGCGCACCTCATGACACCTTTAAGTAGGGAGTGTAGAACACAGCTGAGGGGCAATGTATATTAATCATGTAATCAACACTGAGCATTCTCTGGTTATTCATGACAATAATAAGGTCCATTTATTATCCAACTTGTAAAAAATAACGCGTGAGTAAGACTGGATCGAGTAAAAATATACAGCGATATTTTTCGCTGTCTATACCAGTTTGACAGGTTTTCATCTACAGCATCTACACGTACACCTAAACAGCAAACTGAATTTATTTTGAACGTTTTCTACAGAAAATGCTTTCGATTCTTCTGTTAATAAGATAATGCGTCGTATTAAAATTGAAAACAGAGTCAAAGTGAACATGATTGTAAACACAGAGAACAGAAAATGCTTTGTAAGCTCACTGACAAGTTTATTGACATGCTTAAAACTAACTCATACAAGGAAAATAAAAATTTACCTTAATACAACAAAATGTAATCCTTCAGTGAAAGAGCTGCAAAAATGTCCTTTATAGTAGAAATGTAAAGCTAATTGAAGCAGGGAACTACGATCCACGAATGGAAACGAAAGCACTACAATCGCTGCAAGTTCTTGACACAACATTTCCTGTGTTATTGCATTTTCATTTGACTTCATCAAAGTTTCCAAACAGTAGCTATTCTTTCATTTGTCTTGTTGGCGTTCCCCCACTATTTTTTCTCAAAATACAGCTAAAATTGGTGCAAAAACAGTCGAGAAAATTACATTGATAATCGGCTAAAACGGCGTGTTTGTGTGAGCTGCTAGCTAAAACAGGTTTGACCTGTATGAAAAATGAGCCAATCAGAATGCAATACGTACGTCACGCAATGTCCAACTAATATTTTTAAGAAAATGAAAATTGCTATTTTTTCGATTTTTTCGACCCGTTTTTTTCATTTTTACGAGATAGTTGGATAATAAATAACTTATTAGACAGTTGGATGTGGAATATGGCTGGATATTTTACTCGTCAACTTGCATTTTGTCTCGCCTGAAGGCTCGTCAAAATACAGCGTGACTCGTAAAAATATCCAGCCATATTCCACATCCAACTGTCTAATAAGATATATGTATTTCACTCTCTCTAGTGGTGGTACTTGTTACACACTACTTGTATGCACTTGATCCTATAATAATGTATGAGGTGTAAATACATTTACCAACCTGCAAGGCACATCACAGAGAATTCTGTCAAACCTGAGAGGAACTTTACTACCATCATCCTGAAATGTAAACCAAGATGGATGAACGATAAGCAATGAATATGACATTGGATGAATGAGAGCTGGAAGGAAAGATGGAATGAATTAATACAATGAACATTGAAATGGAATGAATGAGCATGCGCAAAAAGTTGATGTCTTGACTAATATTTGACTGAAAAGGAAAGAATGGACAAATAAAGTTTAGAGATACATGAAAAATATTTATAGCATTTGGTGTTTTATGGTGTCATTGAATGAGCTTGACTGAAAAGTAGACATGCTCTTGCAAAGGTTTCTTCCATGCAGTGTATGTACATGTATGTGTTCAGCACTTACAGATTTGACATGAAGTGTTGGATACAATGCTGCATCATGATTGGTTACAAGACATGAAGGGCTTCGTAATCGTTTGCTCTGATGAATCAGCATATAACATCGCTTATTCTGTAACTCATTCGCAATAACTAAACCATCTGAAATTGAAGGTAACAAATGTGGACTGTGAGTGAGAGGTCTGGGTTTTGCATTTGGGTAAAATTCATGATACAGTGTTAGAATTGTTAACTGAGTTTGTTTAATGTGGGTGTACCCCTCCCTTGTATGTCATGATACAGTGTTAGAGTTGTTAACTGAGTTTGTTTAATGTGGGTGTACCCCTCCCTTTTATGTCATGAAAGTTTTTTCCTGGGATTTTCTGTTTTACCCCAAAACAAATTAAAGTCTTTGTTCCATTTCAGGCTCAGACTGATATAACAGCTACCATGAATAAAATGAAGGTGAATGTTCTTACCAGGAATGCCATTAGAGTCATCAGTATGCAGCATCTCAATGATTTGACTTGTCTTGGAGCCTGGAGCAGCACATGTATCTAGCACCTACAGAAAAAACACAAACCCAACATTCATTTGACTGAATTGATAAATGCATGAAAGAACAAATGGTTGAATAAATGCAATGAATGAATATCAACAGGTGTGTCAATAAACACAATTATAGAAGACTGAACCCATGAATGAATGAATGATTGAATGTTCCAAAATATGATTAGATGTGTAAATAAATAACAAATTAAAGTAGAAAATCAGGAAAGAGAATGGTGAAACACCTTGTTGGTTATCCTCGGATTTGAAACTACTAGCATGAAATGTGTTACTAACTACCATTTCCCTACACTTGATATACCCTGCATTTACCTCTCCAGTCATTTGATTGATGAAAGCATTCTTACAAATGTATATGATTACCTTCTGTCCAGGTTTGACGTCCATCAGTAATGGTGGTAACATGCTAACAGCTTCTTGTCTACTAATGTTGCCCTAGAAAACAAGTCCACAAACATTATTCAATGCACTACTGACAAAAGTTTTGACAACTGTATGAATCTAAAAATATTGTCAGTAATGAACTTTATTTGATTTTCATTGTTGCTCAGATATTGATTGTCTCGTCAGTGATTCCAATGCCCCGTTTGAGTCAATAATGTTTTTTATCCCCATACAAATGCTTCCCTATGTCTTTCATGAAAAAGATATGTATTGAATAAACTTACACATTCCGTTTCCTGGACAAGGAAATTATGGAACTTGGCCATGGTTGAGGACTTACGGATAAATTTACGCGATAGATTGACTTGCCACGCTAGAGTATCAGGATACCTACAGATACAGAATGATATTATTATCATGATAATTCCTGTCAGTAATGATTATCTAATTGTAATCTAGAAACCACATAACTCTATTTTAATTTATTTACTGTTAAAGAATTGTTTCATCTGGATGATAATTCTGTCTAGGCTTTGTGAAACTGGCTCTTGATTGGTATTCTTATGGGATTATACATTAATCACAAACAAGTTTTCCTATTTTGAAATGGGACAGACATTTCGATGCATAAAGAAATATATTACAATTAATAGTACCACAGACTATCAACAAGTGCAAATTAAAAACTATTCCCAATATTTTTATTTTAAATATCTCATTGACACAATGGAGAGCTTAGATTTAAACTTAAATATCACATGTAAATCTCTAATTATCAACACTTATATTTTTTTAGTCCATTGTCACCATTTCTAATCACTGGTCACCTGGTCTGATGGCCTCTAGTCACCATGCCATTAACAACAACAGAAAGATCTGCTATAATCATAACCATCATCATCATCATCAATTCATCTGGTATAATATTCAATTCCAATCATCTACCAGTTCAGTGGTTTAGGGGCTTCAACTTTCTCGTCATCTATCACCATCTCTGATATGTTTTCCAGGTAATTCTTCTTCAAAAACTCTAGTAACCTCTTTGATTGACTGAAAGAACAAAATAGACATCTAAAGTCATTGATCTGTTATCACCTGAAACCAAGAATGTTTGTATACACAACATGAGTGGAATATTGATAGGATAGCTAATCTACATTTACTGTAGCTTTAGTGGGAATACAAAGTGCTCAAGTTGTCATTCACTTGGTTTAGGCTGGTTCTACAGTTGTTCAATGGTTATTGTGTCATTCACTTGGTTTAGGCTGGTTCTACAGTTGTTCAATGGTTATTGTGTCACATACAATAATTATGTCACATTAAGTGTTTACTTGTAATTGGAGTCACAAATGTATATAGCAGTACACAAGCTTTAATCAAGAATCAACACTAAGAACTAAGTTTACATGGTAACTTGATATATCACTAAGTCTATTGTTCAATGTTTGTTATTGGATTACATGTATAATTTAACAAATTATACCTTCTTGTTCCAGTAATTCTAAATGTACTTGGTAAATCTCTTCTGAATGTTGCCATAAAGTCATCCCACTCAGACTCTGGTATTATATTCTGAGCCTGAAAAAAAATTGAATTATTTTCTGGGATTGTCATGGACATACTAAAGTAAAGTAAAGTAAAGATTATTTTCAATTGTCTGTTAATTGTAAAAGTAAAGTAACTGACAAACCTGAGTCCAACAGCACACTAATGTTTGTTTCCCTCTCTATCAATGCACCTTCTTACAGGGTTATTTTAATTTTAAAAAAGCTACTACAGGTTACACTTGACACAAAGATGACACAAGGATGAGGAGTCACTACAAATCAAACACCTGACTTCTTGCACAGAAGGCTGCTCACTAACCAAATGTGCCATCCTTGCTCCTTTAGATACTGTCCTTTTGAAAAAAAAAAAAGATTGTGCAACAGATTTACCCCTGATAATTTAGCCAATCAGAACATTTTTCAAAGAAATGCAAAATTGGATCTCTGTTACACAGCCCAAAAGTACAGTCAAATTTAAATGGTCAAGTACAGATTTATATTATTATCATTGTATTATCAGATTTACAATATTATCATTGTAATCACTAACACGGCCATCACTTTCATTTATCTTCAATGTCATTGTACATGGATATCAACCTTGTCACTTCATTATTTCCCCTAATCTTACCTTATAATATTTTTCAAACATGGCATTTTCTTTGGTGATTTCTTGCCAAGCTTGATTTCCCCTACGGCCTCTTCTTCTTGCACTTGTCTGCATATCAATTTCAATAACACAATATCAATATTAAGGTTACATGAAGGGTTCACTGCATGTCATGGGGCTAGTACATCAGACGTTTTACTATTTGGATAAATTATGTATCATTTTAAAGCTAAATAACTGACGAAAATAACCATGTTGTTTTTATTTCAAAAGCGAAGAAAAGTCATGAGTTAACGCTCCCAACGAAGAGGAAGAGTTTATTGTTTAAAAAGATAACCCAAGAATATGTTTGATCAGATTGCTTGAATTTTTGTAAATGTCAATCATCACATTTGTGGCTACAAAATCTTGTGAGCGATTTTTGACTTTTTTTTGACTTTTTATTTTATGGTGAAAAGTATCAGATTTCACTAAAAAAATTGGATGAAAAAAATTCAACTCCAGTTTATTTTTTCACCAATTAAAATATCAAAAATCGCTCACACGATTTTGTAGCCAAAAACGTAAGCAATAAACGTATTCTTGGGTTGCTTTTTCAAACAAAAACTCTCATTTTTCACTTGGAGCACTACAATTTGTCACCTTAATGTTATTAAGGCATAGATGGGAGTAATGAGGCACCTGTGTACACAGGAATCCCAAATATTATATCAATTCAAAGCTTAAAGTTCAATGGGCAATTTACATGACATAATATACTACCAATACCAGAATGCTTTGCCAACTTTCTTTGTATCGCTATTCTCAACTGAGATCGAGAACTTTAAAAACGACAGTTCCTCGAAAACAACAATGTATTGAAGTTAAAATTATACAAGTCCCTTAAAAATTACATATTTGATTTAGTCTAAATCCAACTGTGTAAAATAAAACTAGTTTGCAAAGCAAAAGAACAACCTCTATCCAATGAAAAAATATTATCAGTAAAAATATTTTATGAAATAAAAATGACAAATTTTGAAAACTAACAAAATTGCTGTTTACTTACTCTTTTTGTCTGTTTTGTCCGTCCCATTTTTAGTCAAACTAAAACAGGTTAAGTTGCGTGCATTAATTTTCAAATAGATTAATTTTTTAGCAATTTGTGGGGCAAAAATAGAAGAAAATTTGTCTAATTTTTTTCCGCACGTGTGGATGAGCCAGTGGACAAGCCAGGCCTTAAAAGTAACCGAGTTAGGACAAAAGATTGGACACTAGCACGTGTAGTAAACAAAATGGCGTACAGAAAACTATAAGTTTGCTCAAAAGAACAGCTTCTTATTTTTGCTATTCTCACTCTCCGATTCCTGAGTTGTTGAATTCAACATGAAGTTCAAGGTTCATAGAGTTCGTTTTGTCGATTATAAACCACAAGCAATTCACTGTCTAGCGTTTGAAGATGTGAAATTGAGACCACGTCTGGCACTTTCCAGGTGATGAAGCTTTATATATAACTTTTACTACATTAAGCGCGATCAAGTTTAAGGACAACATCTATTGATTATCGCATTTTCCTCTGCATGTAGCTTTTGTGGTAATTTTTCTGCAGATTTAGACTGTGGTGTTTTTTTAAACTCAATTTTAACATGTTTAACTTCATACACCCGATCAAAATTTGCCCCACAACGTGATTATCCAAACTATATCTTATTTGTGTCGCTTTGTTATGTTAGAGCTGACAGCAGTATTGAAATATGGAGTACAAGAAACAACTGGAACCAGCAAATGGTAATATTAGGCAATGTCATTATCATCAATTTAATACAATATATAATAATCTTTGTATTGACATCCTTTAAACTTACATGGATCATTTACTTATATATATCAAAATACTCATTGTTATCTTAAATGGTAATCAATAAATTGTGTACAATTATACTATGATATTTCATTACCTTATTTCATATCCTTATCACCATTATTAATACTAACAAAAATTGGAACTGGCCTTCGCACATGCATGAAATTATCAAAAAGCTGGCAACTAAAGCATTTCTATTTTGATATATATTAAACATAGTGACTTAAATATGTTGCTATTAAAGACTGATGTATTCCCACCATGGAATAGCATATTATGGTCGTTGTCATCTATGACATCAATACTTACCACATTCATGCATGAGGAGAATATTTATTCTCATTGACAGTTTTTCAACATGTTCCAGATTATACCTGGCTGTTCTGGTACTTCAGTAGAGTCACTTATCTGGTGTGGCAACAGGCTCTTATCAGGTGGTCTCCATGGTGAGATTATGGAATGGGATCTTGGGCGACTTGCACCCAAGGTATGTATGTTGTAATCATGCATGTGCCAAACAGGATGGTTTGATATGCAAAATTCTGTAAGGTCAAGCTATTGTGACATTTATTTGATAGAATATTCTGTTTGTTTTAGATTTCCATTAGTTCGCTTGGAGGTGCTGTATGGAGCTTGGCTGTCAACCATGCCAAGACATACATTGCTGTAAGGAATTTGTCTTAATTTACCATAGTTATGTTAAATACTAACAGTTGATTGATTGATTTATTACATAGTAATATTAAATGCAATGAACGTTTGATCTCAGGCTGGTTGTGAAGATGGTTCTATAAGACTATTTGAAATACAACCAGAGACCCTACTGTATGTTAGATCACTGGACAAGCAAGAAAGTAAGTAAATGGTCATGATTGGTAGGGTATGGATATTGATGATGATGATTATAATATTTGTTTTTCTTAGATTTTATATGTGATATTATTTTATTCTGGACCAATTTATATGATTTTATTCCTTGCATTATGATTTCATGAAATTGTATGAGTTCCACTTTCTTGTACATTATATGACTTCATTGTTTATCTTTTTATTGTATGTGATGTTTTGTTTTATTTTCACTTAACAGATAGGATTCTCTCTCTAAGCTGGCATGTTAGTGATACAACACTTGTAACTGGGTCATCAGACAGCACTGTTAGGCTATATAATGTAAAAACTGGACAGTGTACATTAAGAATAACTATGGAAGAATTTAAGTCAAGAAATACACTCGTTTGGAATGTCTACATAACAAAGTATGTTTCTTTACTCTCAGTCCATTTTGTAGTTTTTATCGTCTTGACAACTGGCAAGTTTTGTTTCAGCCATACTGAACACTTTCATAACAGTGATCATCAGGTCTTGATGACCTATGGCTAAATAAGTATCTCACATTATTGACTTAATTGAACTAGCTCAGTGGGGTTTTTGATTATTTTTCAGCACATGTAACTAACAAAATGCAATTCTTCAATGTTTTCAGAAATTTCACCATAGTAACTGGGGACTCTTTAGGCCATACCCAGTTCTGGGATGGAAGGACAGGAACACTTCTTGAGGTAATTAGCATTAATACAATAAATTATTCCAATCTTTGATTTTTTTAATGAAAAATAACTATATAAATTATTTGCATTTCACCAGAGCTACAAGGCACATAAAGCTGACGTTCTGTCATTATGCATTAATGAGGTTTGTACTAAAACTCTAGTAAATGATTTTACCTATATGGCATGTAATATGTTACATTAATTTATATCTATATATCTAGTCATAGCTTTGCATTGAAAGTTTATTATACGTGACTCCAAGGATGGCACAGTTGATGTGTGCATAAAAGGTCAGGAGACTGATTCCTAGTGACTCCACATCCTTGTTCTTTCTATTCTGTATAGCTTGCAGTAGCTTTAAATGCTTGCAAAAAGAACATTGATGGAACAAAAGGGGGTGGGGGGGGGGGTGCATTGTTAGCTTCCTGGGAGAATATTGTATCAGTGAAGGAACTTTTGGATTTTTCTGTTTTCCCGTTTTTTAATTTGTTTGCTCCCTAATGATTTCATGAGCTTGATAATTTTAATTCTATACTAAACAATTAAAAATATTGCAAATTTAAATAATTTGACAACAAAGTGTGTCATTCCATTGTATTTCAGAAAGAAGATACTGTGTTTTCATCTGGTGTTGACAGTAATATTGTGATGTTTAAACTGACTGATAGACCAGTGAGTAAAAAACAAAATCTCAAAACCTTGTCTTTCTATTTGTGGATTTATTTATTTGTTTGTTTGTGGTCTTTAATATATTTGTGTATTTATTCATTTGTTTATTTGTTGTCTTTAATATTTTTGTGGATTTTTTCAGTTGTTTGTTTGAATATTTGTGCATTTGTTTATCAAGGGTCAAAGGAATAAATGGTGTAAATCAGGCTCTACAAGGTTGCACACACATGATGTTCGAGCACTTGCTGTACTTGATTCCAAAGACATGTTAGTATCTGGAGGTATGTAAATAGCAACTTTAAGAAGTACCGGTAATATTGTAGCGCAGTTCCAAAGACCATAGCCAGTGGAATTGTTCTAGGATCATGTTCTTACCCAGTCAGAACTGACACTTGTTATTTTGTGTATAATTTATATGCCAAGTAGCCTTCACATGGAAGAGGGGATGGGCTAGAACATAAAGGAGAAATTGTAACTACACAGCCTCACTATTTACCAAGGAACTATTGAAACATCATTAGATGATTGTGTTTTCAAACTTTTTGTTTTGTTCTCACTGTCATAATATCAGAAATTCCCCACATATCATGGTTTAATTTATATGAGTTGTAAAACAAATGAAATTTGTGATTTCTATTGTTTCAGGTGTGGACACCAAACTCGGAGTACACAGTTTGTCTGAATATATGTCTGCCACTCACAAGCTAATATCACCATTTCCACAGGTTTGTGCTCTAGATACCCAACCTGTATCCATTGGATGTCAGGCAAATTGTACTTTATAGAATTGTATTAGTCACAACTATATCAAGTGTAAATAAAATTTGAATTCCTTTTTCACTATTTGTTTAAATGGTAAAAGCACTTTTGAAATCTCTGAACTAGGTCTAAGCCGGTTTCCATTCCAGGATCACTCTATGTGATAAGTAAACTGAATTTGTTTGAAGTCTTTCTCTCTTGTTCCCTTGACAAAGATAACAACTCTATACAATATTATAATAATTGAAGGGTTCAGAGCGAAAACGGCGTAAGTGCATTTTAGGATAAATTTCTTCGAATTTCAAATGTTCACCAAATCAATCAAAAAAGGCATCTAATGCCTTATTTTGGTCTAAAAACAAACATCTTCTATTTTTTCCGAAGAACTTGTCCGAAAAAGGTGTAATTCGGCCCGTAGTTACGCTTTCGCTTTGCTTGACAACCGTTCACTCTTGCGTGAAAAGCACAAATTTGTATAGGACGATAAAAATACCCGAGTGAATATGCATAAGTGCAAATCTTAGAGTGCGCGCACTAACTAAATACCACTAAATAGTGCTATTTTATGCTAATTCTATTTTTTTTTTTAATTTGTTTAATAAGCGCTATTTAGTAATCTCGACATCAGTGTTCATGGGGACAAGTAAACTTATTAATATATATGTATTTTTTGGCTAAAAACTTGGCCTTCGAGCAAAAAGTTTAATATCCTAAGAAAATTCACTCCTTCTAATCTTATGCAAGTTTTTCAAGTTTTACTTCATTCTACTTACACCGCTAAATCACTACGAACATGCCTATTTCGCACTACACGTGTTTTGACAAAAATACCACTGCAATGCATTCTGGAAAATCAACCAAATTTTCGGCAGATGTCATAGCCTCCCCCCATTTCAAGTTTTTTTTATAAGTCTAACGCTACCTCAGAATTCTGCCGAATTTTCAGGCTTGTTGTGTTCTTTGATCGCCAAAACTTGCAAAAATACCCGCGGCAGTCCGAGAATTTGCCTCTAAAACAGTCTTTAAGTGATGATTTCTTCAACGGTCGCCAAGATTCACGAGTGCAAAAAAAACACTAATTTTTACTCGAAATCATCTCACCTGCTTGATTTCTTTCAAACAGTAGACTCATCACAACTAGAAAGCTTAATGATTGTTTTCCAGAAGCAAAATAATAGCAAAAAACAACGACAAAATCGCAAATGATGCGACTTTGTCGAAGTCCTGATTAGACTGAAAGCCAGTTTCAAACGTGTTAAACATGTTTACCAGTTTCATGCCTCCCCAGTAACACAAAAACACAGGAGTCTTGATCGAAGCCAAAAAGAAACTACCCTAGATGAGCATAAGGTTTGTACGACTCAAAAAATCCCTAAAATCGCCAAAAAATGTCCTTTGTCGGACAATTTCTTCAGAAAAAAATAGATCATGTTTGTTTTTAGACCAAATTGAATTGTTAGATGCATTTTTTTGATTGATTTGGTGACAATTCGAAAATTCGAAAAAGTTATCCTAAAATGCACTTACGCCGTTTTCGCTCTGAACCCTTCAATTACAACATGTTTAGACAGGATTTCCACTCCACTCACAGGGACCACTGTCAATGTGGTTCCCACAAATGAATATATTTATGTAGTGATGCAGTATGGTAATCCAGTTATAATAATGCTTTTCATTTGCATTGTCTAGTTTTCTAATCTCCATTTGGCATCAGATGTCAATATATTGATGTACCAGTGGCAAAAATCATTACAGTTTTGGAAGCTGGGAATAACAGGTATGCTAAATATGAACTCAATCTCAATTATAATTATATTATCACAGCCAGTACACAGTCACTGGATATCCTGATCATGATCATAGATGCTAGGGTCCACTTGACATCCTGAAAAAGTCATCATTCAAACTTTTTTAAGTGCACTTAACTTGATAAAAACAATACTGAAAGCTCTTGAATATTTGTTCTATTTAAGGTAGTTTGAAATCCACACTTCCTGACGATATAATTTCTTAAAACTTTTTCCAAATAAGGACTGACACATATTATGAAATACAAAATAAAATATTCTTGTTTTGGAACTGTGTCAGGTGGTAATAGGCCCATTTTTGCCCTGTTTCAAATAAAAGAAGTAGCATCCAATTTGTTGAAAATAATATTCTTGCGAACAAATTTGAAAAATTTTCACAAATCTGCTATACAACTCTGACAAATTACTCCCTTCGCTATAGTTCTCATGAATTTATACCTTGGAAAAGACATTGACTGGGATATTTTACGGAGATTTAAATGAAGAGCTTCATTAATTTTTTGTACACTTTATCACAAAAAAGCCAAAATTACAATCTTTTGGTCTCAAAGACCATGAATTTTTTACATCAAAATTTTAAGATTGGTTTTATGCCAAATACAAAAAGGGCAAAAAAAATTGGGTATCACCATACTAATTTTGGAGCTATAAGCTAATGTGTGCGATGATCTCAATGGTTTGGACACGCTGGAATGAGCACTAGCTGCTTTTGAGACCTGTATGTAATGTTATGAATGATGTTATTTTTTAACAAAAAGTTTAAGAATGACCATATTTTTGCTCTAATGCAAAATTTCTTTTTTCATCACATTGCTTTCTAAGAAAGCAATTGAATCATCTGACAAATCATGATTGTAACACAGCGATACTAGTGTTCCCAGACATGCAAAAATGACTCTATTCAGTAGAGTAAATAAATCAGTCGTTGCCAGCACCATTGTCGCTGCCAATATTACATTTTACTGTATCATATTATTAATATCAATATCATTGTGAATGAAAAGTAGCCATGATATTAATGTCAATACCTTTGTCCGTAAATCTGTTATTTTAGAACCTGACAGCATGGAATTACAGTCCAAACCAGTTCAACTATTACAGTTAAATGCAAAGGTACTCTACAAAATGCCATGTAACAATACAGCAACAAGTTCTACCAAGATTTAAAAAGTCTATAGTCTGTAGACTATGGTGCATATTTCAGTATTTGTTGTACTATGCCATCTTGGTTGCAATTTCCAAGTTTTTTAATCAAATTCAACAAACATCTTTCTCGTGCTTTTTTTCTTTTCCTAGGGAGACAATCATATTATGTGTAGTGCAGTGTCATCTTGCTCCAAGTGGGTTGCTTTCTCAGACATTGATCACATCAGTCTGTTTGCTGTAAACATGGTAAATAATAGTCAATGTACAAGTGAAGAGTTTCTGAGATTGTTAGTTTGTTGATAATTTATAACAAATTCTTCAAATAATAAAGGTTTGATTCTGTAGACTGCAGGCAGGATTGAAAGTAATGTGTTTCAATTGCAGATATCTGAAAACAAAGAAGACTTCAGTGTGTCAAGGGTACGGCTTTAACATTCTGACTTATATAACTACTAGAGTGAGTTAGAGTGAGGTTTTTTTTTAAATGTCTTCAATGAAGGAAAAAAAGTCCTATGTACAAATCCTATTGAATTATCTTTTAACATGCCCTGCCAATTGCTAAGACACAAATTGGTTGCCGGGCATACTTGGTTGCTTTTAGTACTGCCAAGCGAGAAAAGTGAAGATATCATTGCCAGCTATAAAACGTTCCCTAGTTGATATTGCTAGGATGATAGACAGAAGTTTGATTATAAAAAACTTTTAATAACACAGAGTGAATACAGCTCTTGATATCCTACAGCATTGGTAATAATCCATGTTCCAGTTTAGTCATCGGATCCTAACTTAATTTGTTTGTACGAGACTAAAGCGTTTTTTTACATTGGATTGTCCAGTTCTCTTGATAATGAGCATCAAATGCTCAAAGAAAATTTGATAGGATTAATGCAGAGGAATCATTTTCTCTGAGATTAAAAAAGACATTTTTGCCGGCAGAGTACCAGAGTACTACTCATGAATGTAATTTGCTGAATGAATTATTCCTGATTATTATAGTGATAAAATAAACATTAAAAAAGATGATTCTATTACTGAAGTAGTATGGTTTAGAATGGTATTTGTGGTTGTTTGCTTTCAGGTTATAGCTCTTCCAACTGACCTTCTACCAGCTCAAAGGATGTGTTTTACTAAAGACAGCAACATGTTAGTATGTGCTACGAATCAGCATTCTCTACAGGTAGGGACATGAATTAACTAGGGCTTGATCCCATCCATCCAATAGACTTGTTTGATGTTATTTATGAATGTACTTTTTGTCAGGTTTTAGAGCTTGGTGAGGAAGTCACACTGAATACAACACTACATTTACCAGGAAAAAATACAGGTACTATAGCATAGCCATTTATTGCATTGCGATCATCGTCATCATCATCATCACCATTATTGTTGTCATCATCGGCACCATCATCTTTGCCATTGTCATCATCAACCACTAGACCATCACCACATTTGTAATATTGCCACCATGCATATTCATTAGCATCAAGAACATTAATACCACTATCATTGTCAATCATCCCCATCAACAATGACTTGCACCATCAATCACTTCCATCATGACTGCCATCACTAGCCAGTGTAATAGTGTTGATACCTTAATCAACAGACCTCCCAGCACCATCCATCACTTCCATCATGACTGCCATCACTAGCCAGTGTAATAGTGTTGATACCTTAATCAACAGACCTCCCAGCACCATCAATCACTTCCATCATGACTGCCATCACTAGCCAGTGTAATAGTGTTGATACCTTAATCAACAGACCTCCCAGCACCATCAATCACTTCCATCATGACTGCCATCACTAGCCAGTGTAATAGTGTTCATACCTTAATCAACAGACCTCCCAGCAATGAGACTGTTATCAGTGTCTGAAGATGGTAGATGGGTAGCTTGTGTAGACAGTAGAAATGCTGTCAATGTCTTTGATATCAAACACACTAAGGTCAGTTAGCTAGCAAACGTCCTAATGTATACGTATGTCATCTCAGTCTACAGCCCTCTGTTGATTAATTCTGATATATAACTTCATCCAATCCATACATTTTTCATGTTTCCTTTTTTCAGCACTACTCTACTTTACCAACCTTTGGTAGTCACGTGACAGCTATGGCATTTCAACCTAGTACACAGTACCTTGCAATTGCATGCTCGGACAAACAGGTCAGATTAACGTAACTGTAACAGTCTTTCAAACATAAAGCGTTATCAACCTTTTTACTGCTCGATCGTTTTATATTAAATATAAACTTTATTACAAACCATATTTCCAAACCATTTGAACGTTTTTTTGTTTGTTTGTTTGGTTGTTGTTGGTGGTGGTGTTTTTAGATATTTGACCAGTGAGAGATTCTTGGATGTTTATACAATTTTCTCTTTATGTATGTAGATATTTATGTATGATACACAACATAGAAAATTAACTGATTGGACTAAACAAGCAACAGAGAAAGGTTTGCCAAGTGAATGGACAAAGACGCCCAATAAAGTAGTCAACATTAGCTTTAGCCCAGAAGATAATGACTTAATGCTGCTTCAAGATCATGAAATGTTTACTGTTATCGATTTGAAAAAGGTTTGTATTGTTTGGATATTTATCAAATGAAAATGCTAACTGAATGACTGGCTGTATCATGACCTACTGACTGAAAAAAATGTTTCGCTTAAATCATTTTAGCCATTGCCCGACCCGAGCATCTCCTTGCTTAACCAAACTCCTCAAAATGGAAGTCGCAAACGAACTGCCTCCTCATCTAATGAGCAGGAAAATACCAAAAAACCAAAAGAACAGGGAAAGAAAGAGAAAGAGGCAAAAGCACAGCAAGCTGAAAACACGGAATCTTTCAAAGTTTGTCAGAAATTTGAGTGTCCACTGTATGCAGGGTTTGTTAACGATGGCTCGCTGGTTGTTGTGGAAAGACCCTGGATGAAAGTTATGGAATCACTGCCGCCTAAACTGTACCGAAAACGTTATGGAAAATGTTGATAATAATCAATTTGACTAGGTTGCTTCAGTCTCTCTGCTAATGGGACGACCTGGTTGGGAGACAGGAAACTGGCGAGGGAAAAGGAACGTCCTCTTCCCCAGGACCATTTTTAGACAGGCAAATGCAGGGCCATTTTGCCTCTCAGACAATTGTCCTGGGGACGAAGTTGCCAAGAACAATGTCATGTGAACACAACAGAAAACGATAACTTGAATGTTAATTGACTTCTCCAATACCACTATAAAAGGCGCAGTAAAACGCTTGCGCAAACTTGAAATGGGCTTATTAAAGATATTTAAAAAAAAACAATTGGCCTTGGTTACATTTTTTAATTTAAAGCAACAGAAACAGCTTTGAGTGATATGATTTGATTTGATATGATTTTTTTACTCTAAAAAAAGAATTATCAACAAATATTGATTAACAAATCCGAAACAATTTGATGAAGTCTAAAACGTAATATAATGTCTAATTAATGAATCAATTTGCTTTGGTTTAATAGCTCAGCGAGCCCGGCTTTTGTTCGCATTGCATATATGCTGTATAATAAAATAAATTGAAATTAAATGAGTTCTTGGTTTTCCTGTCTAAATTAAGGTCTGAAACGCGATGCGCTAATCGTTGGTTGTGTTTCCAGTAATGATGACTAACAGGTAGCATGATAGCGCATTAACCTAACGTAACGCTCGCGCTGCTGTAAGCACCCAAAAGAGTGTTGTTGGGTGTTGTTTACAGTGAGTGCGTAACACTCAAACCGCTCTCAAGCAACAAACGGTTCCACCAGCGTGGAAATTCGACCACCGATTAGCGCATCGCGTTTCAGAGCTGACTTTAGGAAACCCAAGAAATGTTTTGATTTTACAGTATATCAGTCGGGTTCCCTGTGTTAAAAGTAGTAAATGAAATACATGTACGTTACGGTCATCGGTAACTATTGGAAAATGTATTTAATAGCTAGTTCGTCGCGCTCTGTTAGCTGCACGGCCCAAATCTGCTCTCTAAAATTATTTCATTTTCGCCCGCTTGGAGCACTTGAGAAACTTTTTTCCGACAAACAACTTGTAGCTATGGCTATGGCTTTTCATTCATACTCAAGATTGTCTCTGCTGTCAATTCTATCTTCAATACGCTGTATTCCTCGACTTGAGTGTACAACATGGCGAATTCTTCAGCAGAATGGCATTGCAAGAAATATCACTCGTCGCGGATGCAGAGCTGGAGTACAGAAACAACGTGTAATTCAAACAGTTCAGGGTTTTGGGAAATACAGTTCATTCTCTACAAGAAAAAGTTATTTTGCTCAAAATAACTTTGATTTTGAAGCTGAACATTTAGGTCACGGCTCAAGAAACACCAAGAACCTCATCTATATTCAGTTGTCACGGCAACAACAATCAAGATCTTTGTCTACGAGATTTGGCCTTTTGAATGCAAGATCAATGAAAAACAAAACAACACAGATATGCGATCTCATCATTTCAAATCGTTTGGATTTGTTAGCACTGACAGAAACATGGCTAAATGGAACTGATCTGGATAATCGCTGCATTGCTGACATCAACAGTACGCTGCCAAATTACACAATCTATCATGTGCCAAGGCTAGATCGTAAGGGTGGTGGCGTTGCACTTATTATACGTGATGGTTTTTCTGTTGTGAATAACAACCTGATGAACACTAATACCTTTGAATATCAAGATGTAACATTTTCCTACAAAAAGGATTCAATACGAATTGTCAACATCTACAGACCACCTACAAGCAAGGCAAATACTGATTCCTTTCTCTCTGAATTCTCAACACTGACAGAACACCTCACAATAGCTCAATATCCACTTCTCATATCTGGTGATTTCAACTTCCATATCGATGACAAAACAAACACCGATTCTTCAAAATTTATGCAGTTTATTGAATCAACCGACCTAATTCAATATATCACAGAGTCTACACATAAACATGGCCATATTCTCGATTTGATTTTAACCCGGGAAACGGATAATATTATTTCTAATCTCAACGTCAAACCATCAGATAACATATCAGACCATAAATTGATCACTTGTCACCTGAAATGTTCAAGACCATTACCATCTAAAATTCAGATCCCACACAGAGATATAAAGAACATAAATATGGATAAATTAAATGATGACATCAAAGTATCATTTTCATCTACTGCGGGATGTGAGAATGTGAATGATCTGACAGCGAATTACAATAACATCCTGCTCAATCTTTTCAACGATCACGCACCTGAGAAAAAAAGAACGATTACACTCCGCCCAAACACATCCTGGTACAATGATGAGCTAAAACAGGCTAAACAAGAAAAGCGTCGCTGTGAGAGAAAGTACAATCAATCTGAACTAGAAATCCATAAATTGATGTTTAAAGATTCATGCAAGAGGTACAACGATATGCTAGTAAGTGCAAAGAACAACTACTACACCTCAAAGTTTGCAGACACTGATCAACGAGACCTTTTCAAAACGGTATCAAAGATGTTCATCTCCAAGAAAGCACCACCATTACCAAATCATGAAACGCTGCAATCACTTACTGAAGACTTCAATGCTTTTTTCATCAAGAAAATCCATGATATACGATCTAATCTGGACAAAGAAGTACTTCCTCAAACTGAAACCACCACGATTACACAAGAAACCAAGACCATATGCAGTTTCAATGATTTTGCACCTGTCACGCAGTCAGAAGTAAGTAAGATCATAATGAACTCTCCAAGTAAATCATGTCATCTTGATCCAATGCCTACCAAGTTAGTCAAGCAAATTCCATTGCTGATTCAGATCATTACTTGTATTGTAAACTGCTCAATGAAATCTGGTGAGTTTCCACAGCAGTTGAAGACATCACTTGTTCGCCCTACACTTAAAAAGTCTGACATGGACCGAAACATCCTTGGAAATTATCGCCCCATCTCTAACATCACTTTCCTATCAAAAGTCATCGAAAGAACAATAACGTGTCAACTACATAGCTATTTAGAAGTCAATCGTCTATTTCCAGTCATGCAGTCAGCCTACCGTCAACATCATTCTACAGAGACAGCACTGTTGAAAGTATCAAATGACATTCTGAGAGCTGTTGACCAACACATGGAAGTAGTACTCGTGTTATTAGATCTATCTACAGCATTTGATACCATTGACCACGCCATATTGCTAAAGAGAATGAACCAGCGCTTTGGGATTGGAGGAAAAGTCATTGAATGGTTCAGATCGTACCTTACTAACCGCACACAGTCAGTTAGGATAAATGGTTGTGTCTCAAAAGAACAAAAGATCATCTTTGGCATACAACAAGGTTCGGTCCTCGGACCAACCCTGTTTTCATTGTACACATCACCTCTAGAAGACATCATAAACCTACATGGCCTATCCTGCATGACCTATGCCGATGACTCACAGCTGTATATCATGTTCAATCCTTCAGATCAAACCACCTACCTTGAGAAACTTAATAGCTGCATCAATGACATCATATCCTGGAACAGACTGAACAAACTACAATGTAATCCGGACAAAACTGAAATCATGCACTTCTCATCACGTTTTCTAAAGTCACCATCTATTACTGAGGTTACCATAAACAACACCGATATCGAAACATCTACTAAAGTGCGTAACTTGGGGGTCATCTTTGACTCTCAAATGAACTATCGCCAGTACATAAACAACACATGCAAGTCTGCCTCTCTGGCCATACGTAACATCGGGCGTGTACGGAAACACCTAAGTAAACCTCAATTAGAGAAAGTCATCCATGCTTTTATATCGTCGAAATTGGACTACTGCAACAGTCTCCTCTACGGTCTGCCATCACGCGACACATAAAATACAGCGCATTCAAAACACAGCAGCTCGTCTTCTTATTGGAGCAAAACCCAACGAAAGAATTACACCCATTCTTAAAGACCTCCACTGGCTTCCTGTGAAACAACGGATAGAATACAAGATACTGTTAACTACTTACAAGGCTATCAACAACTTAGCGCCAACCTATATCAAAAACATGATAAGCCAATATGTTCCAAAGCGACTGCTCAGAACATCAAACAAGTCTCTACTTACTATACCAACAGTTAAGACGACAAGCTACGGAAAAAGAGCTTTCTCTGTCGCAGCTCCACATTTATGGAATCAACTACCTGAACATATTAAAACAGCAAAAAACATTGAACATTTTAAAAAACTACTTAAAACACATCTTTTGAAAATAGCTTTTGATTAACTCTTAGCTTATTTATTTAAGTTGTTTGTTTGTAAAGATTTTGAGAATGACGCAAGATGCGTCGAAACGTCGAGACTGTCATTATAACTTTTATTACCAAAATCTTATTTATTTATTTTTAATTAATCTTCTGAACGTTGAACATTTAATAACTCCTCAATAGAGTTCTTTTCAAATAGCGCCAATTGATTCTTAGTTTATTTATATTCATATTTTTAAGATATTTTTCAATCATTGTAAAAAGCATTGAGACTTAGTTAATGCGTTTTTAAGAATGTCATATTATTATTATTATAATATAAGGGACATCGCAATTGTTTTTGGTTAATATCTTGTCTGTCCATGAATTTTCCAAAAATGTTAGATACCACGATTAACTTATTTGCTTTTGACACCAAGGCTTTTCTGTAATAATTGACGTTTTTTTCATAGCTTTAACTAAGCTCAACATATTCTAGCTTTTTATATTATAGAGCAGTTTAACGCACCTGCTCTTTAACTGAAATTCCTTGTAGTTGTGCTTTTCAATGTTTACCTTGTGGATGTTTTTCACTTCGTATGGTTCTTCTAGCAGCTGCTGTGATTCTGTAGTTCATCAGCAGTAGTAGTAGTAGTACATGATGTCGAGGCATCGCCTGAGCAAGAAAGAACTTGAGACTGCCCTAGTTCATGCACTTCCTTGTTTACGTTCTAATCATACTATTTATTATCAAGTGAGATTATTCCTTTCTGCGTTGTGCAAATTAGTTGACTGTTGTTCAATAATGCTATATAACGAGGGTTTCTTGCTAGCTGTTTACTTGAACGACCAATATAAAGACCATCTGATGTTAACTTGTGGACTAAACACTTACTATAATCACACACTAGGAGATTGTTATCATTGTCAATAGCTAGACCAAAGGGCCACTGTAGCTTACTACCAGTGTGGTCCTTACCATCAATGATGGTTACTGTAATGGGTGACTGGTTGTCTTTCATGTCAATCACGTGAACCAGAGAGTCGTCACTGTTACTAACATATAAAAGGCGGTTGTGCGTTACGGCACTATAAGGGCTTGGTACATTACACTGATGCAGATAGTCACCGTCCCTCGTAAACACTTGTACACGATTATTGCTACTGTCACATACGATAATGTTTGAATCATCATCAACATGTACACCACAAGGGGATTTGAACTGACCAGTGCCATCACCATGACAACCAAAGGTTTTCGTCAGTTTCCCTGCAGTACTACTCACTATACATATTCTATGATTATGACTATCGGCAATCACTAAATCAGTGTCATTAAGAAACGCTAAACCATCAGGATATTGCAACTGTCCCTGTGCACTGCCTTGACTACCATATTTCAACAACAAACCTCCATCCATATCGAACACTCTCACGCAGTGTGATTTCCAATCGACCACACCAATTTTAGTGTTTGTTTTATTCACTGCGACTCCCCTAAAGTCCTTAGATCCTGTATTCAAAGCAATTTGTAGTCTAGAATGTCCATCGACTTTCTTTATTTCTTGTGGTTTCACAGCCATTACGAGTGGACTGTTTGATATGTCATTGCCATGTACTTGAACATTGACAGTCAACTCACCACAAACACGTGGTACAAAGTCTATGGCAATCTGACCATTATCTAAAACCTGCCTTTCTTCTATTTTCGCATGATCTTGCGGGGTAAATTGTATGTTGACATTTTCCAAAGATGCAAACATGGGTGAGCCACGTGATGTCTTCAATTCTACCACAAGCTTTGCTTTATTCATAGCTTGCATTTCAGAGGGCTCCACTCTCATAACACTCATCTCGGGATGAGCGTCCTTGTATGTTGACCGAACCAGTCCTAAGCCGGTTTTCACTTGTTCAAAAAGGTCTTCATTTGGTGTGAAGTCCATTCCAGAGATGTTTTCTTCAAACGGGTTGTAGGTGAAGCACTGATTCCATTCACCTTGACGGGCATTGATCATTTCCCTTGCTGTACCGTTTTCCATGAAGTACTTGATGTAATTTTGTGCTTGTACGGTATGCCGTATGATTCGTAGATTTCTGTCAGCTTTTAATACGTTTTTCTCGATATCGCTCAAAAGTTGTTGTTCCGTGTCCCTCAGTGCTTTCAGTAACGTGTTGGTCACACCTTTCACTTTTTCTTTAGCTTTCTCTCCACTGACTTTAATGTCGAGAGCGGTTTGTTCCAGTAGTTTCCTTTCCTTTTCGTTACAATTCATTTTGTGGATTTGCTCGAGGTCTTTAGACAAGAAATCTTTTTCGATTGCGATTAACTGCTCCAGAGAAGTGACTTTATGAGTATAATGATCGTCTTTCCAGCAACGTACACAGATTAGTACATCACAGTCTTTACAGTATAATTGGACATCTTGTTCGTCGTGAGTTTTGCAAGCATTGTCTTTCTTAACCATTATCATCTCGACGTGTTCCCTGTTCAAGTTTGACAACAAAACGACTTGGTGATTTTTGGCGAACTTTGAATGATAGCTAAAACATTCTTCACATAGAGATTGATTACAGTCGATACAATGCCACGATGCTCGAGGATGATTCGCAAAAACAGAACAAAACTTTTCACGCTCGACGAACTCCAAAACTTGCAACATTTTCGTGTGTAGTGGACTTGGTTGTAGGTGTTCGACATCATTTAAATCGTTCAGTAATGTTTGTGAGTCACATTGAGGACATTTGAATATGTTGATATCTCCTTCATCGACTTGTGTATTTGTTTTGATGCACACCTTGCAGAAAGTATGAAAACAATATGCTAGCTTAGGATCATTGAGTGTTTCTTTGCACAATGTGCATTGGACTTCGCGCTTTAAATTATCAACAAGTGATTCCATTTGAAATTTGTTTTTGAGCACAGCACATCGATTAGGTGTGTAATTTCTTGGAAGTCACGCAACATAGCACACTCGCTACCCGGAAGTGACTACTGTTATTGTCAGTGTGGCAATCCAGTAATATCGCGGACCATCCTTTGTCTAGCTACACAAATCACAGTTGTTGCTTGAGGGTTTTGTAAAGTGCTATTTCAAGGTGGACATATGAAACTATGTTGATGTGGTTACTACTAGGAAGTCCGTTAAAACAATATTATAGCGTGACATTGTCGCGTGACTAGTTGGCGTTATTAAATTGATATTGAGTTTCGATTATTGAGTTTCAATCAGAAAAGGTCTAAGCTTTGACTGCACCACAACTTTAATCCACGCCTTTTTTACAAGCGGTCCAAAACACAGATCAATTAGAGAGACTTGGTTATAATATTGACCGCTTTGAGCATATAACACAATCTTTAAAAAGTTATTCATGGTTCCATCATACCTTAGCGAGCTTTATATCTATTAAAACACCTTCAACATACAAATTAAGATCCTCGGATGTATGAGATTAATACCAATCTACGTTTTTTTGTGGATCAATCACAGGTAGCCCATCTATTTGTGTTAAATTTGTAAGAAACTATATGTGTAAAGAAATCGATTATCAACTAGACAGAGAATGCGTAATACAGCTTAAAATGGCGTAAAACGTCACATTAGATTATAAAACGATAATAATCAAATGAAGTTTTAGTAAACAAGTCAGTCAGTCAGTCAGTAAGTAATTAAGTACGTAAGTAAGTACGTTAAATGCCTTAAGTCCACTTTTAAAGTAGATGATCATCTTGATTGTACTTATTATAACGTTATTTATTGTATTCAATGTTCTGTTTGTTGTATATTGGTGAAATTGAAGATCTTTTGCATTTTAGGGTTTCTCAAATGAAATTTACTCCATGTGATTTTTCGCTTGTGATTTGGTGTCTTGACAGGGAAGATCAGTTGATCAATTTTTCCAGCAATGGGGTTGGGCGGGTGGTCCGTTATCATGCTCTTCATCAATGACTGCACGCTTTTAGCTAGTGTCATAAATTCAAGACATGCAGCATGCAAGCATTCCCCTGCATCACTCTAGTTCGATCACGCAGGCTTTATTAGTACCGTTCTATTCACTGTTATCAATAAATCCAGACTTTGGCTTCAACATGCCGGATAAATTTGAAAACGCAATTCTTGTTCCGAAACCGTGACAAAAATTGCTCTTTAAACAATATAATTAGCATAAATATGTTTCGGATCCATGCGTTTTAGTGTGGACCGAAGGCCTAACCGGATAAATAAAGTTGCGCGTTTTCAATTTTACCCGTGTGGGTTAGTGTAGACGTAGCCTGTGTTACTCCTAGTTCAATCACGCAGCTTAATAACAGTTCTTTTCGCCGTAATCTCCGCTTTGTCCCCGCTATATAAACAGCCACGCAATTTGAATAGATCTAAAAATTGCTGTTTTTTAAACATATTGTTCAGCAGGTCTAGTTCATAAATTATTTGGGAAAAACTGACTAGCTTTCTTGTCTATTTTATTTCGGAACTTTCCTTGTAATTGTTACACAGACGTTAAGCGCGTGGTGAATAGGGAGGCACCATCCTTAAATTTTGAACATAAATATTGCTTATATTGCTGCTCGTATTCCGAAATTAGTCCAACAAGACCACACTATGCGTACTGACTCAGAGTTGCAGGGTATAATAACTCTAGGGGGTAGTGTAAGTGATATTACCATGGTTACGGTGCTACACTCATTCAGCACGATGGAATAGCAGCCATTGGGCCTCAGGCCCTTCGCTGTAAAAACAAACAAACAAACAAACAATAGATAGATACACAGATGTTTATTAAATAATTCGTGAATAATTAATGAGTGATTTTCAAAGCTAATCAATACTCGTGACGATTTCTAGAACTACTGATATAGAACTGTCCTAATTTGCATAAACTTAAACCTCTATTTTCTCCCGATAAAGTTGAAAAATCCTCGAATTTTTGATGTAAAAATATAAACACACGTTTGGAGTTTTAGAAACATTTTATAAAATTCGAATTCGTGGTTTATCGGCGCTATAGATACGCTTCGCCTCATTCTCATTTTATAAATACATATAAATAACATCAATCAATAATCAATCAATAACTTTATTTAGTACCACAATTTAAATATATGTAAATAAATAAAAATAGTAATTCACAACAACAACAACAACAAAAAAAAAAAAAATAATAATAATAATAATATATACGATAATGATAATAATAAATAAATAAATTATACATTAATATTAGACTTAACAGGATTATAGGTACAAGCTACCTATGGTAACCTCTCGGTTAATCGAGATAGGTAGCTGTATTTTATTTTGACTGGGTTAAGTGTTTTGGTCGTATTCTGGTCGTGTTTTGGTCGTGGTGTTTCAACGGTGTAAACTATATAATAAAGTATTAAATAGGAAAACTATTATTACATGAATAGAAAAAATACAGTAATTAATTATGATAATTATAAGAAAGTATGTTATTATAATTATATATGTATATATATATTTGAGAAAAAAAGTTGAATAGTATAATAGATAATTTAATGGACGATATCAGTTATTAAGGACTGATATAGTCCATTCACTTATTAAATTGTGTATAGATTATAAATATTGATGTTAGTAAAAAATTATTAAGTGTATGATAAAAGGATATTTTTGCGAAGCTGATCTTTAAATTTTGCTTTGCTTAATTGCTTTGTTTCTTCATTAATATTGTTCCAAATTAGAGCACCAGAAAATTTGATATTATATTTGCCATAGTTGGTTCTAGCTTTTGGCAAGGCATAGCTGAGTTTTGAAGCCAGCCGTGTGTTGTAATTATGAATTTGGTTAACTCTGGTGAAAAATGTTTTGAAAAATACTGGTAGATTATCTGCATGATAATCATACATAAATAACGTAGTATAGATGTAGACAATATCGGGAAATTTTAGAATTTCTAATTTTTGAAAAATTTGATTTGTGTGAGCTCTGAAGTCACTAAAAGTCATTATTCGTAGAGCTTTCTTTTGTAAAATTAACAGTGGACTTGTTGTGGATTGAAAAGTGTGACCCCATGATACAATTCCATATGTCAAATATGGATAAATTAGACTATAATAGAGGCTACATAGTATTTCCAAGCTGACGTAATGTCTGGCTTTGCAGAGAATTCCTATGCTGCGCTTTATTTTACTTGTGATATACAAAATATGCTCTTTCCAGTTGAGATTGCTATCAAGCATAATACCCAAGTACTTGATTTGGGTTTCTTGTTTCAGATTTTTTGAATTAATATTTATGTTAATATTATAGTTTAATTTCTTTTGAGGTGGATGAAAGATTACAAAATTTGATTTATCTACATTGAGAGAAAGTTTGTTTGCATTGAGCCAAGTGTTCACATATATTAATTGATCATTTACAGTGGATTCTAAATTTTGAAGTTTTTTACTTTTGCAGAAGAGATTTGAATCATCAGCAAATAGATGAAAATCAAATATTGATGATGAGTTTTGGAAGTCATTGATATATAGTAAAAATAAGGTTGGTCCAAGGACAGACCCTTGTGGCACACCAGAATTTATTTTCAATAGGTTAGATTTATTTCCCCCTAATGAGACAAACTGACGTCTATTTGCTAAATAAGATTGAAACCAGATATTTGGTTTCCCTCGTATACCATAATGGTCTAATTTCTGTAGTAAAATGTTGTGGTTGACAGTATCAAATTTATTTCCCCCTAATGAGACAAACTGACGTCTATTTGCTAAATAAGATTGAAACCAGATATTTGGTTTCCCTCGTATACCATAATGGTCTAATTTCTGTAGTAAAATGTTGTGGTTGACAGTATCAAATGCTTTGCTAAGGTCGAGGAAAATACCGCAAGAGTAAACGCCTTCTTCAATGGCACATTGTATCTTATCGATTATTGCTAGTATAGCCTGTGTGGTAGAGTGCTTATAGCGGAAACCAAATTGTCTTTCATATAGGATATTTCTATCATTCATAAACTTTATCAATCTAGTAGATACAAGTTTTTCAAGAATTTTGTTAAAAACTGAAAGTAGAGAAATTGGCCGATAATTACTTACATCTAGCTGCGATCCCTTTTTAAAAACTGGAGTGACACTGGCCACTTTAAAATTTTCAGGAACTATTCCTTTTGAGAGAGAGGTATTAAATATTAGTGTAAGAGCTTTTGAAATGGAACATTTCATCATTTTTAAAAATATGACTGGAATGCTATATGGCCCGATGGCCTTTTTTTCGTCTAGGCTATCTATTTGCTTTTCTATTTCATCCGGTGTAATCTCAGTGAATTGAAAAGTATCAGCTATTCTAGGTGGCAAGAAATCAAATGGTGAATTAGTTGTTGAAGGTACACTATTGGATATGTTTTCTCCGACGCTTGTGAAATATTTATTAAAACAATTTGCAATAGACTCACAATCTGTTAATTCAGAATTGTCTTCTGTGACTATTTTTGGTGGAATGCTCGAATTTCCATTTTTAAAACCAATGATTTCTTTAATACCTTTCCACGTTTTTTTTTATATTTGATCGATTTGTTGTAAAATATGTATTGTAGTGGTTCTTCTTACTAATTTTTATCAGGCGATTTAGTCTGTTCCTGTAAATTTTAAATTTATTAAAGTAATATATAGATTTATTTTTTATGTACTGTTTATAAAGTTTATTTTTTTCATTAATTGACGTTTTAATGCCCTTCGTTATCCATGGTTTGGATAATTGTTTGATTTCTTTTCTACTAAGTTGTTTTAACAGGCTGGGGAAGGGGGGGTACCGTTCACGAATCACGGAAGATTTTTTGCTAATTTCACGGATCACGGCATTAAAAAAAGGCATTTCACGAATCACGAACTTCTGCATTTGCTTTTTTTTCTATGTCTATTCATTCGTCTTTTAGACTTGTTTCAAGGCCGAATTTACAGACCAGCTTATTTCTACAAATACAGATGCAATATTTTAACTGAAATATACATTGTATATGTAAATTAATGTGTCGACTTCACTCTGCACTCTGTCCCTCCCCCTGCCTCGGTTGAGGCGCGAAGCGCCGCACCAAAACGACTAGGCCTTCGACCTCGAAAATTATGGCCCTCAACAATTATTAAGCCTCAACAAAAACAAAGAGAGAGAGACGCAGTAAGCAAAATCGAACCTCTGGGACCAGGGTATAACCTGTACTAATTACATAGTAATGTTATTCATTGATTTAAAGCTTATAGTAAAATATTTGATAAAAATATCAAAATTTAGGATCAATACTTGAAATTGAAAAATATATTAACTCACCATCGACATTTATTGATGCATTGGCGATTTCATTTATTCTGACGAAATTCACTCGATACTTCCTAAACTTTGAGAAAGATTTGTATTTTGCTGCACAAATGAGAATATTGAATTTCTCTTTCTGAATGGTACTCTTTTCAGTAGAATACAGAGACACGAAAACACGAACAGTAGTCGTGGAGCGATGTTTGCCAGCAAACAAGCAAGTAGAGCCACGAGTGTGAAATTTGATATCCATAAATAAACAGTGTATGATTACTTATTCCAGTTAGTGTTTAAAGCAATAGGATCTCAGTTTTCAAGTCAGCGCAAGGTCAAGGGTTTTTGTCTGTCTTACCGGTAGCCTGAATAGCCAGAGGTCTAGGACGAGGTTTGCAAGATTTTTTAATTTTTTTCACGACATATAATCGCTAAAATCACGAATCACGGCAACAAAAATATGCCAATCACGGGTCACGACCGACTTCAATTTCACGAATCACGGCATGTTTTTTCTACTTTTCACGGATCACGGCATAAATATAGGTCGAATCACGGATCACGGAAAACCCCTTCCCCAGCCTGTTTTAACGGTGCATGTTTATCAACAATACTAGATACTTTTGAATAGAATACATCAAACATGTCAGAAGGGTCAGAGTAATTAGATAATGTGTTAGTCCAATCAATTGATTGAACCTCTGCTTGAAATTCGTCTTTATTAAATTCACTGTAATCTCGTTTTGTGATTTTGTATTGTTTGGGGAGCGCAGTGAATTTGTTTATAATGAGAAAATTTGGTAAGTGATCCGTGAGGTCATAGATACCATTACCGCTAATGGTATGGTGCGTGATTGAATTAAAAAATATATTATCGATAAGCGTTGATGAATGATCAGTTATGCGTGTAGGTTGAAGTATATGCGGACTAAAGGTATGGGTCTCTAGAGTATTTAAAAATTCCTCCGTTGATGGGTGTGTCGATTTCAACAAATCTATATTGAAATCACCCATCATTATGCAATATTTGTTTTCGTTGTTTAGTTGTTCAACCGTATTATCAATATATTCAATGAATTTGTCAATATTTGATTGTGGATGTCTATAAATAACACCACAAACAATATTGTGACGAAGGTCACATTCTATTTCAATCCACAGACTTTCATATTCAATTTCAGAGTCAGAAATATCATTTCTAATAGTATAAGATATTTTTTCATCGATAAAAAATCCTACCCCTCCAGCATTTGATTTACTTGGTTGAGAGAAGAAGTTATAGCCTGGAATTAAGTTTTGACGTTGGTTTTGATTTGACAGATTGATCTTTGTTTCAGTTAAGCCAATCATTGAAAAATTGTGATTTAGTTCTGAAATCATCTGCATGAAATTCTCAAAATTTGCATTTAAACTTCGGATATTGCAGTGCAAAATAGAAAAATGTTTGTCTGCAGTGCAACTCGAAATTTGAGAATTGTTACGAAAATCGTTAGTGGTATAGTAGTCAAAGTTTGACTGTATTGGCAAATGTATGTCTGGGTCAAGACCCGCTAAGTTATTTATGTCTGATGAATATATTATATCAGAATTATCACTGTGTGGCGGCATATTAATAATATATAAGTTAATTTATATATGATATTGATAATTTTGCTTAATAAGTAAATATCATTATTTATGAGTATACGTTCATATAAATAGACAAAAGTATTGATGAATATATACAAGTTCATTTTTTTAACTTAGCTTGTCCAGATCTTGAGTGCAGCCAGGAAGCTGAATTGCGTAAAATATGATTTGTACAATATTGAAAATCTATATGTATATAAGAAGTGTAATATCAATTTAGGACATTAATGAATATTCTATAATTACGCGAGAGAGCAGCACACTATTCAGAACGAAAACTCTGCTTGTGGGGTTCCTGTGGTGCCAGATAATATCCGATGCTCGTGGGCTATGTCGCGATGGATGATTTGGGACTACAGTGTCAATAACTGAACGTTTGAAAGTTAAAAATGTTAATTGCTACTTTATTCACTTGTGGAAGTATTCATCAGTCTTTTCAGCGATGTTTCTAGGGGAAGACGATGTGCTTTTATGAGTCTTTCTTGTTGTTATGTGCAAATTCGTTCAATATTTTGACATGGACATCGGAGTTCATCGATGGAATTTTAACCTGTGACGCCATGTACTTAAAAGCTTTTGAAGAACGTTCTATACCTGATGCAGAGACGATTTCCTTAAACTATTTGAGTCTTTTTTTAAACGATAACTAAGCAATTGACTTGTGTCAATTGCAAGACGAAGCAAAAAGTCAATCGCCCAACGAGGCACAAACAAATCAAAATCAATCGCCCAACGAGCCACAAACTGATCAGATAATTGTGCCTCGGTGGGCTCTACCATGTCAGGTAGTTCAGTATTACTCTGCCATGGCTTTGATTAAACATAATTTTTTGTAACTATTAAAACATTCAAGTTTAATGAATATAAGAGACCGAATTAATAATTTTGTTAGTCATAAATTGGGAAAAATAATTATTTTTTACATTTGTACAAATGTTCTATTTTACATATACTGATTTCAAAACTGATAGTTATCAGTACAGCTTTTATAAAACATGTAAAACAACGATTTATTAAAAATGTTAGAATTTGAAATTATGTTGTACATTGCCTTAAAATTAACCACAGTTGATGCTAACCTCGAAAAAAACCTGGTTGGCCTTTGAACAATTGAATTTATGAAAGACATTTCTCAACTATTTATACTTGACAGTTCTTATCTTACAACTTTTGGTTAATGATATCTTACAAAGTAATTCATTTATCCTATTTCAATTTTTCACACATTTTTCAAATACTTGTTAGTGTCAGTTTTCGCAGCATTTCACTTTTGATAAAAATCGCTAGTATATAACAATAATTTGAGGACACTAAGATTTAAATTAAATTAATTTCTATGTCATTATAGTTTTTATTTTTCTTGTTCGAAACTGGATGCGGCAGCGGTTATGAAAGAGTTTTTATATCTGTTTGAATCCTGTGCCGGTATACTTTCTTTTGAAAGAAACAGTATTAATATGTGTTCTTGACCTCGAGAGAAACATTGTAGATGATTTAATTAAATGTCTTGTTTTTATGATTATGTTTATTGAAAATAAACGTAATTGCACAAAACGTTAGAAATGAAAATTAAATTCATAGATAGCTTCTGTTCTCTGAGAGAAGGGATTATATCTTGTTGCAATCTGACTCATGGTTAGGCGCACAAGGGCATCATTTGGTGTTACTGCAGAGACAACTTCAACTTCGCGTGGTATGTACAGCATGCGTTCCACTAGGAAGTCATATTCACTGTTCCCAAACTTGATGCAAAGGATGATTTTGCTCAAACCATACTTGGAAAGGCCAAATGTTATTCCATATACGATCATCTTTTCTTTTGAGAGGTGCAGTATATTTTGAATACGTACGTTGTTAAATACAAAGCACACACTTTTGTACAGCGACCCATCGAAAGTACATACAACTGTTATACATTGGTTGTAACTAAAGGCTAGAAGATTGCCATCGCTTGAAAAACAATGTACCGTCTCAGATTTTATCTTTTCTGGCAATGGACAAAAACGCTTACAATGGCACCAAACAGGCTTTATTGCATTTAGGTGAATTTTATTGTCAGGACTCTTGTAGTTGAAGAGAAACAATTCTTGGAGTACAGATATTATAATGTTGGTTGATCCCCAAGGTCCTTTCTCAGCCCAAAGCATATGCTCAAAAACAACTCCATCATCATCAGTGAAATCTCTGAATTGTCCTGTAAGATCAGTTATTTCCGATAAAGAGAAAGATTGGCTTGTCCTGACTAGAAGGATGCAGCCTTGATTATTTACTGACAATACTTTCTCATTCTGCTGTATAGAAATGGGATCACCAACTACTGTACCTGTATCACCATCCATGATGTAAAGCTTATTGTTGTAACATCTTACAAGAATGAACCAAGGCTGGTTTCCATACACATGACATAAAATTACTTGATTAGGACACTGGTACCTTGACTTTACCACAAGAGAAGCAATATCGATGATTTCAATAACAGATGAAGAATAAGCCAAAAGAAATTTGTCATCAGGCGACTTTAAGATTGTTTTGAGTCCATTGAAGGACTCCTCCTTCGTAAGTTTACCATCACATTGATAATTGCGAACCAAAGTGGTTTTATTAACATACTGCACTACGAGGAATCCACTGGCATAACTTAGCACCTGTTCGACTTCAGTTCCCCCATAAACTTCTTGAAGAGTTTTCCTTTCAATGTATGGAATACCATGTGTCTTTAGATGGTCCAGAGTTTTTTCAGCGTCCCCTATTTGTAAGAGATAGGCTGATAGATATGCGAATTCTAAAAGCTGTTCGTACGTTGGGTGTTTATGCCAGACGCTTGATGAGGATACTTCAATCTTTTGAGAAAATAACAATTCAAGGGATTGGTAAAGGCCTACGCTATTCTTGGAAAGATGTTGTTCAACTTCAAAATCGTATTGAATGGCACTGAATCCCATTTCCTGTTCGTGTTTATAGCCTTCCTGCACAGCAAAAAAAGCTTGTAAGCATAACATTTCAGGGTCAGTTTCCATTTCATTAATTTTCTCTTTGTCAAAATGGTTGCTTTCATTACCGTACACTGGCCCGTACTTTAAGGCATAACTGTCACAATCTGTTAAACTTGGTGAATAGTCTGAATCCGTCTTTGCATTTTGCCTCAGGTTAACTTTGATTGCATTGATAACATCATAGCATTTATCAGCCAGTAAATCACAGCCATCACCTTTTACACTGAAATCATGATCCTCAGTAGTCAGCCAGTCAATGACAGTCTTGTGAAAGGCAGAAACATGGTCATTCTCTACGGGAAACAGTTGGTGAAGATGATTGATTGCTTCTTTCCTCTCTCTCCTGGTAGGGCCTCTTGGCTCATCCTTTAGACCAAGAATACTGTAAAACATGGTCTTCTCAATGGGATATTTGGCTGCTGCAACAGCTTCCAGCATGTCATAGAACCCCTCTTTAGAGTGCATCTGTGGTGTTAATTCCTTCTGAAGTCGTGTGAAATAATCTTCATAAACAGAAGTGATTCCATTTGGAAATTTTTTAACTGCTTCAGAAATAGAACTGATGTCTGAATTTCTCAGCATATCAACAACAAAATAAGCTACTAAGAAGTAACCTTCCGTAATCTCGACCAGTTGACAAACTTGGGGGTCATTGACAGTAATGTGTCCCAATTCCAGTAGCTTGTCTTTCATATATACTTGTAGATCATTTGTGTTGTCACGACCCGTTGTGTCTATTCCAACCACACCACCTGTAAAAAAATCAAGACAAGAAATACTTGGCGGTGGTCTTGAAGTGAGAACAAATCGTAACCAGGATGGTAAATATGATATTTTTCTCAGTGTTTTGAAAAGTTCCATTTTCAAGGTGTTGCAACACTCGTCAAGTGCATCGATGATAATTACAAAGTAGCCATCAGGGTTAAGATTGGAGCAGGGCTCTTCAAATAACAAAGTGAACCATTCCTCACAAGTAAGTTCTGACATGTCTTTACCAAGATTCTTTGACAAACTTTTACTCACAATGGTACAATACTCTGGATATATATCACATAGCTGCCTGGCAACTGACTGAAGCATTGACCTTGGGTTGTTGTGCAAGGAGTTGTCATGTTTGAAGAAATGACATCCACCGAGAATACCTTGATTCTTGTATTCTTGACACAGTTTAGCAGCGACTACTGATTTACCCATGCCTGGAACAGCTTGTATTACTTCTATTCCAGCATGACCAGTATCTGTATTAACCCTTGACCTGACATTACTCATTAACCACTCCCTTGTCTTTGGGTGGTATTTCTTGCACAGTCTTTCAATGAAAGAGTCGAAGTCACGGTGGGCCAGTCTATTGATGTGGCTATTAACGGTTCCAACACAATCTTTCAACTCAGCAAGGTCTGACCTAATATTTGCTGTGTCTGTTTTTATTTGTACGGTGTCTGTCATTATCTGAGACGTATCTGACTTGAGACCCTCTAACTGAGATTTAATTTCTTGGTCTGACAAATGCCATTCCTTCACTAACTTGTTGTAGTCTTTCTCTCCTAATGGTGTATCCTTCAGCTTATCAATATCATCTTGTTTCAGGCCAAGAGCCACAAGAACAACAGCAATTTCATTCCAGTAAGCCTGAAACTGTCTCTCATCAACTTCAGCCTTTGAACAGTGAGCTGTAACTGTGTTCCTGTAGAACTTTATTCGGAGAAGGTTAGCTGTTTGGGAAGTATCTGTTGTTGGTGGTAAAACGTTCCAACCTGTGGCTGGTGGAGTAAGGCAACAAATGTTTCTCAATAGAACAAATAGTAAAGTAATGTCAAAGTCTTCAGATTTAGGGCTGGCACCACTTGGAGGATACAGGAGGTCCCACTGGTCTTGACTTAGTACTTTTCCTTTTGGCTTTTTTAGCTTTTGCAATGTGGCATGGTGTTTAGGTTTAGCTAGTGTTGTAGTTAAAGATGCTGGAGGACATTTTGTATCAAACGCAGTCTTCATCGCTAATGTTCCTCCATCATAAAGAAGGCGACACAGTTTGGTATAGTTATTCTTTTCATCTGTTTCTGAAGTCCACCTGAAAGTTGCCATGTCCCTGAAAATGGAAATAGAAGGTTAAAAATCACAGTGTAAATTTAGAACAGAAAAACTCAGTGATATTGCAGCCCTCAAATCCTTTGTCTACCTGTGTAGTTATGGCTGGCAACACATGGCTAGGCAGGCTATGATCTTATATTAAATTAAAGTCCTTCAAAGAGCGCCCATATATATATATATAAAAAAACAGGAGATAATCTGTCCCCTTTGTAAGTCTAAGAGCGAGGACGAAATACACTTTCTCGCCGAATCATCCGACAAAAGAACTCAACTAATCGATCGAAGAAATAAGATATGTAAGGTAAGAGTGGAGTCTGTGAAACAAAAAATAATCCACTTAATAATAATAAATACAAAACAAACAATGGACAAATTAAGCAAAAATAAATTCATGGATGTCTTGAAGGAAAACAATTATCAAAAAAATTATCATTCACAGGAATAGGAATAAGAGAATGACAAATTCACTAATTTAATTTGACATTTCTCATCATAAACAACATGTCATTTACATGGAGACAATAAATATCTTTGTTGCTGTTGTTGATTGGGTTTTCTGTGGTTCTATATAATTAGTCAATTGGAAATTTGAGTCGCGAATGTGAGTGTCCATCACAACAACCAGCTATGGATGAGATGTATAATTAGTCAATTGGAAATGTGAGTCGTGAATGTGAGTGTCCATCACAAGAACCAGCTATAGATGAGATGTGTAAAAAGGTATTTATATATTTTATCTATATTTATGAACTCCAGAAACAGCTTTCACTATGCAGGTTTAAAAAAAAAAAACTGTGAAAAATCAAATCTGAATAAATGGCTTATAGAAAACTTGGTTGTGTAAAAATACAACCAATTCCACAAAGGTTTTCAGACATGTTCGTACAACACAAATACAAATATATAATGAGAAACATAACAATCAAACTAAAAATAATATAATATTACAATGAGGTCACTCGAATAATGAACACTTGTCTCTATTAAACTTTTTATTTTCTGAGATTTCTACTGCTTCAAACCTGAACTCAAATAGTGAGTTATCAAAATGAAAATGTTTTCAAATTGATTCACTCAAAGGATACATGTTAAAAAAGTATCAAAAAGCACAAAGTGTGATAGAGCACTGCTACCGAATTTTCCCTTCCTTTTATAAAATATTCAGACACGAAAGATGAAAGAAATGTTAAAGTCCTATCATACTGAATCAAATTTCGAAAAAAACGATGTAAGTTATTAACCCTTTTGCTCCTGGAGATTTTTGGCGATTTTAGGCGTTCAAACTTTAAGCTCGTCCAGAGCAGTTTGTTTTTGACTTCGATCAAGATTCCTGTGTTTTTGTGTTACTGCGGAGGCATGAAGCTAGTGATGATGATGATGATGATGAAGTTTATTACCGCGTCGTATTATTTAGCTAAGTATAAGCTAATTGGAGACACATCAACAGGTTTAACACGTTTGAGAGCAGTTTGTTTTTGACTTCGATCAAGATTCCTGTGTTTTTTGTGTTACTGGGGAGGCATGAAGCTAGTGATGATGATGATGATGAAGTTTATTACCGCGTCGTATTATTTAGCTAAGTATAAGCTAATTGGAGACACGTAAACTGGTTTAACACGTTTGAAACTGGTTTTCTAATCAGAACTTTGACGGTGGGGCTGAGCTGAGCACATCTGAAGGAAGGACAACAGTCGTGTCTGGAGTTCCTACTAAAAGCTGTGCCTCTTCCAGAGAGCTCAACTTAGGTCCACGTCCCCTGTCAAAACAGAATAAAGAACAAAGTCATCTCTACTATGGAGAGAAAAAGTCCTTTATTACAATGACAAGTCAACCAAGGCCAAGCCCGTTTCAATATGAGACAATGAACCTCGTAAGATCAGAATAGAGCGAATTCGCGTATATCACACTTTTTAATTCCAATGAGTTCAGAATATGCTAATCACCTGGAAGTCGCATCGTATTTCTAGCTGTATCTTCAACTAAAACATTTTTTTGTCAGTACGTAGCAGTAAGTTTGGGATTGAGTTGAGTTTTTCTACTTTCGCGGTGGTTTTACAAGATGACTAGTAGGTGATTAGCATATTCTGAACTCATCTCATCTAATCTTTAATCTTTAATCAATATAATCGCCTATGGCAAGCTAATCTTGGCAATGGTTGGTCATTGATGAGGATATTATTTTTTATTAAGTAGATGGTGTTTGTTTAAACGTTCTTTGAAATTTGCTAGTGATTTTGTTGTGGCAACGTCAGCAGGAAGAGAGCAGATTGGTATTGTTCGGCAAAAAAAAGAGTGTTTAAAAACGTCAATTTTTGTTGGGAGTAAATTATAAGTTAACTTGTGTGATTTTCTACAGCGTGAGGAATTCAGTGACATTTCCTTTGGAAATTTAAGATCTATAAGGTTGTTTTGTATTTTATAAAATAGTGTCAGGTCAAAAATTTCTCTTCTCTTGTCTAGGGAGTGCCAACCTAGTTCGTTTATTAAGGATGTTACACTAGTGAATCGTTGGTAGTCGTTCGTAACAAATCGTGCTGCTCGTCTTTGCACAGCCTCAATAGAGGCAATGTCCTTAGAAGTATAGGGGCTCCAAACAGTACTGCTGTATTCAATTACTGGACGCACAAGGGCATGATAAGCATGTTCTTTGATCTTCTTAGGAGCAGAGTGGATGTTGCGTTGTAAAACAGCAAGTACACGGTTTGCTTTCTTTTGTATTTCTTCGCATTGACTCGACCAACTTAGTGAGCGTGACATATTCACCCCAAGGTGTTTATGGGTGTGTACTGTCTCTATATCAATGCCACATAGTTTGTAAACGAACGTTGATTGATTCTTCTTCAGTGTAATGCGTAGAGTGTGACATTTTTTGGGTGCAAATCTCATCTGCCAGCGAGAAGACCATTGTTGGAGGAAATGGAGGTCGTTTTGCAGTATCTGGTGGTCATCTGTTGAGTTGATTCGTCTATAAATTACTGCGTCGTCGGCAAACAGCTTGATGGAAGATTGTATGGCTTCAGGTAGATCATTGATGAACAACAAAAACAGTATTGGGCCAAGTACAGTACCTTGTGGTACCCCGGACCTCACCACGGACCAGTTGGAATGTGAGCCGTTGACTACTACGCGTTGACGGCGAGTAGTGAGAAAATCTTTGAGCCAATGATGTAATTTACCTCGTATATCATAGAACTCAGCTTTTCGAAGTAACCGGTGATGTGGGACTGAGTCAAAGGCTTTGGCGAAGTCTAAGAAGATCACATCGACTTGGCCACGACTGTTAAGCACCTTAGACCATTCATGAGCTAAGGAAATCATCAGCATTAAAAAGTGCAATACGGGAATTTGCTCTAATGTAAGATGTTGCAATGGATGTCAAATGATTCAAAGTTAGTTGACTGTTGTTATCACATCAGGGCATTAGTTCACAACTGAGCTAACTGTATAGGATAGAAATCAGTCAAACAAATCTTAACTATTTAACACTATTAGTATCTAGTTAGGAACAAGGTAAGAATTCATTGAGGCATGGCCGTAATCAAGGGGGGTGCACAGGGTGCACGTGCACCCCACAAGAAAAGTCAAAAGGTCCACTCATCCTTCTGCATTTTGTTTTATTACAAGAATTTCTTTCTTAGATTTGTAACCAAGAGCACAAAACTAGAATAATCACCAAAAATACAAAGAATAAAGTCATTCAAAAGAACTGTAAAGCACAATAAGAGCAAAAATTGTAATACGAGTCAATGGGTTTTTAAAAAGCACACCGACTTTGTGATAAATATGACAGCTACCAATAATAAAAGCTACTAAAAACCCATCAATGGCCCCCCCTGTAAAAGTTCTGGTTACTGGTTATGGCCCTGCGAGGCACATACAATACTTACTCATTATTATCAAAGTAATGAACAAAAGAAGTGCAATGAAAAGGTGTCTGGATTAATTATTTTTCATTGTGCATAGTCATGCATACCATATAGTTGACATAACTAAAATTCATCAGTTAAAGACCAAGATGAATGTACAATCACTCAATATGGAAAGTGAACAACAAGCAACAAGAGATTCTATCAAAATTACTGGGATCACTCAAATTCCATCCCATTGATCATAGTGATCAAGCACAACTGAAAACATAGTTTTTACTTCAATAATTATGTGAGAAAAAGACTTTTCAATTATAATCAGTGATAATTGTGTTCATATGGAAATCTGACATTAATGATCAAAATATTGTGCTACTGTGAGGTGTATACAACAAGACATTCTATTACTGACGTTATTGTTATTATCATGTTTCACTGAAAAGACTCCAGATTTCAACACAGACTGAATTTATCCCACAGGAAGGCCGGTAATCAACTCTGTATTAATGTGAAACAAAATAAAGTGATAAACAGATAGTTTTTACTCAAAATTGAGCTTTGAAAGACGAATGTTCATCGCACTTTTGCAGACTTTCTCGGCATGTCGAAATCGAGGAAACTGAGGAAACTGAGGAAACCGAGGAAACTGAAGAAACTGAGGAAACTAAGGAAACTAAGGAAACTGTGGATTAGTTGTTTAAGAAAATTATTAACTTACTTTATAATATCGTCTACAGTTCGCAGTGCCAGTGATAAACTTGTTGAATGTTGTTTCGGATTCGACAGTCAGTTTATGTATATCAAAATATACATAAACAATGAGTCCTGAGCATCTATGATAGAGAATTCGAAAAGATAGGCCGTCTTGTACATGCTTTTTGTACTTTCATTTGGACTGATTTAACTCCGACCTATAAACAAAGTTGTTATCGTAACCGGTCTTTCCTTGATCTTGTACAACATACATGTAAAATACTGAGCCTTTTTAGTGCAGTAGAAAATTAAAGATTGAAAAACAAACTAAAATAACATCCCGAACAAATAATGCACCAAAGAATCAAAGATGAAATAATATCTTTAATAATATTATTTTGTTTTCCAAAGCCACGTTTACATTCGTCGCGAACGACTTTGCAGACTGAACCTTCGCTCGAATGCAACTTATAAAAGCTGATTAAAACTTTTTGTACATTTTGACGATTCAGACTGGCTTTCTACTGTTGGTGATTAAGTTGCATTGTTCTTAACGTTTTTATGTTGGTTTTTTTTCTAGGTGAGAGCAGTGTTTTTTGTTCTTTTTTTTTTTTTTTTTTTTTGAATATGGATTGTTGTTAGGTTGCGTGACAGCAGCGTCGTCATGAACAATCGACACAGTTTCCTCAATGAAAGCTAAAATCCATATTTTAGCAGATGAGTACCTTAAAGCTCCTGACATCTTTCAGTTTTCCGTTTTTGTGGTTATTTCCATAGAAAGTAGCAGATATTTCGGACGGTTGCACTCCGAATAAAGTGAGTTGTCTCAGCGAAATCAAAAAGCTGTTTTTTCTTGATTTGAGTTTTAGACGGCAGTGAGAATTATTCAGAAAATAGTCTTTTCCACCATCATAGTCCTTATTTTGCTTTGTTTGCAAGTCGATAGGTTATTTAATTGGCTATTTTTTTCCATTTAAACACGTAAACCTGCATTGTGGAGCAGTCCTTTTTAGTTAAATAATCAATTTATAGGTGTTTCCTCAGTTTCCGGTTCAGACGTCGATCTTTTGCCGCGTCGAATCTAATTGCCAATTTGTGTCGACTCAAATAAAAAAATTCGACAACCCTTTCAAACGTCGAATTTAATTCTGCCGTTCAAAATTCAAAAATAGCACGCAATATAAACGGCCAGCGGATGCCAACGCAATTGTAAACAAAGATGGCAGATGTTCATCTTTTGCTTCGCTTGAACTCTTTCCGAAAATTAAAACTCAAGGAAAACTTTATGAAATTGACGACCATTTTAGCTGCAAGAAGAAGGCACATGCTTAAAATCTATCAAGCTATTTTGGCTGTACTGGCCACTAGAAACGGAAAATCAAAACGAAAACAAAAACGAAGTTGCTGACGGTACCTACGAAACACAGGATGGTGGGAGACAGTGAGAGATCACTATTCAGACAAGCGGTTCAAGAAAACACTCCGCATATCTCGAAAGACTTTTGACTTCATCCTTGATAAGATAAGATATATATTGAGGAATGTTTCATGAATTCATAGTAAAAAATTAGGTACAACCTTTTGAACTTTGTCATATCATATAAAAATATTGCCTTTCACAATTTATGACACTTTAATTACACTGTCAAAGAAATGTTGTTGCTTTTTCTAAAAAAATACCAATAGCACACTAACAATTTCTGCAAAGTGACACATTTTACATCTGACTGGATGAGAATTAGACACAGTCCATGTCATAAATTATTCTCACTTATTTTACACAAATATTTATTGCTGAAACTGATGGTAGCTGTCGCCAAATGAACTTTGTGGAAAGGTAGGGTAGTTGTTATACAAACCAGTGTACATTCCCATGGATTGCATATTTGGCCCTGCATTACTCTGTATCAACATTTGCATAAGTTCTTTCTCATGCTCCCTACTTCGCTCCATCTCACTTCGCATGAACTCCAGTATGTCCTTGGTAGGGTCATTTTTTACTGCTTCTTTCAGCACCTCTACCATCTCCTCTATATTATCTTCAGATCTCTTGCGCTTTCTTTGTCTAACTGACCTTGTTGGAACAAAATCATCAATGGTGTTTTCTTTGTCATCTTGGTTTGCTTTTGATGATGGTTCCAGGGCAAGCTCTGGTTTGCAGGAGTCCCTACATTTGACCACTGGGAATAGCATTGTAAACCATTTCCCATAGTTCTTCTCCTCTTGAAATCTGGCAATACCTGTGGCTGTCTTTATTGTCATTGCTGCAGTCTTGCACGCAGATATGCAGCGTTTGAATTTACTTCTCACTTGTTTCACTGTGAAAAGGAAAACTTCATTTCTCTTTTTGGCTCGTTCTTTCACTTCTTTTATGATGGTGGTGTATAGTTCTGTGTTTTTTTGATTCTTTGTGTTCACAAATATCAGTTTTTCTTTTAATTTCTGGTTATTTATTTTTATGTCAATCAAGTCGGTCGTAGCTTCTTCAGACCATTGGGACTTTCTACCAGCTTTTTTTTCCCCATAGGACTTTTTTCCTCCTCTTCTTCCTCCTCCTCCTCCTCCTCATCTTCATCTTCCACACCGTCGGGTTCACCATCTCTCTCCGATCTAGAAGGAGAAATGGATGTACATACTCAATTAATATACGAATTGATATAAATATCATTCAACTTTACATATGATATTCAACAATGAGAACAGCTGTTAAAGCAAATCACTCTTTTGTGTTTATGTAATTATTATTTATTCATTCATTTTCATTATTTAATTATTTCTAATTTATTTGTCTACTTATTTATTTAATAATTTAACTATTTCTTATTATTTGATCTATTAATTGGTCTATTTATTTATTAATTATATATCAGTAGTTATTTTATTTATTCTATTGATTTATTTTAATTATTTATTTATATATAGTTGTGTGTATTTATTTATTTATTTAAATATGTGCATAATTATTTATTTAGCATTTTTTTTCATTTTCTTAGGAAAGTAATCACGAAAATGAAATTACAAAATTAATAGTACATATATAGAGATCGTGTTCGGTATTTTTGGTCGCCGGTTTATCCCTAATCAATTTTTTTTAATTTACTTTTTCGATATGTCATTATTAACATTAAAAGTGCACTTCAATCAAAATATTATCATTTTTTCTCACCTTTTCATGGCGTAACATGGCTCACAATAGCCAACACGATGACCCATTTGCCATCCCTCGGTGTCCTCTTTCTCTTCAAACACTGAGCACAGCATGCAAAATGGCTCATTACAAATGAGACATTCATATTTGGTTGCAGAGAAACATGACGAGCAAGTCTTTTCTTCCATTCTATCTACATTTGCAATTTTTCTCGGATTTTTCTGGACTTTTTTCACATCAGCTAATGACTTAAATGACTTAGTTTCCTCAGTTTCCTCAGTTTCCTCGATTTCGACATGCCGAGACTTTCTTTTGGAAAAACCATATGAATTATTAAAAGAGAGAAACTCACACAAACTCGATACAATGTTATATCGTATGTAAAATAATATAATAACAGAATAAATTTCAGAATTATAACTCGGGGTTTGTGATCACAAGTAGCAAAAATATTGATTGCCGGCATTCCATTGGCATGACTGAAATTTTACAGACACTCGAACCGTGAACACTCTGTGCTTTTTTGACTGTTTTTTTTTTACATGCATCCTTTGAGTGAATCAATTTGAATTTTCATAACTCAGTGTAATTTAGTTCAGTCCTACTTTTTCAGATAATTTGAAGCAGTAGAAAGCTCAGAATATAACAAGCTAAATATGTGTTCATGGTCGAGTGCCTCCACTGCAATAAACTTACTTTATATTTTCTTTTCGTTCATCGTCTCCTGTTTATATTAAATGTCTTTCCTGTGAAGAAACAGCAATACAAAGGACAAACTGTTAGATTACAACTCTTCCTCAAAGAGAAGCCTGTTTTGAGAAGCTGCTGATGGCGGAACATAAGATTTTACCCAAGAAGCACCGTTGTAAAAACACAGGAAACCCATACAGCCTCTGCGTTCGGTCTGTACTTTTCGACCTCGGTCAAGATTCTCCTGTACAGACCTCCCGCTCGGTTAATAAGACCTAAATATCAGAGGCCAAGTACAAGGGTGTTCATCATCCCTTTTTGGGGTCAACATTGAAGATCTTTTGCATTTTAGGGTTTCTTAAATGAAATTTACTCAAGGTGATCATGATTTTTCCCTTGCGATTTGTAATGTATGAGTGGTGTCCTGACAGGGAAGATCAGTTGCTGTTTATGGGCTTTCACGGGTTTGTCCAGAGATGGGGCTGGCAAGTGGTCCGTGAATGATTGATCTTGCCATAATAAAAATACCATGATAACAAATTCAAAACATACTGATCATAGTATTTTCATTATGACAAGACCTGAAAAACGAAAATGGAGTTGAATAAATTATAGTAACTGTTTTCTTGATTCCTGACTTCCGGTTCCTGATTTATATACCGTGCAGTGCTATGCAAATATTTTGTATGCTATGCGAATGTATTTGCATGTGCATAGAACAGTTTGCGACTTCGATATGCTAATTTGCAAGTCGAACGGCTGTGTGGATGCAAGTTTTGAGCTCGCATAGTTGGCCAATGTTAGAATGTAATTTCGGATGTTTTAGTGCTTCAATTCAGCTGAGGGGCTGGGATATTACTGCATAGTTAAGATTTCCTAGAACCTCAGGCAAAAATAATCCCGCATTTTTGAGAATTTTGAACATAACTTCTGACGTAAATGTTGCAGAGAAAATGTTCTCAAATGACAAGGGAATGGAAAATTATATCTTCAAATCGACAATGAATTGAAACTCAATATTTCCACACTAGGTAAGTGTGTATCTTAGCACTATTTCAACAGTGTTTTGGCAGTGTTTTGTCGACTTTGAGTATGTTCTAAAGCTTCATGATGCTAAGCGAAACAAATACGGAACATTTGAACATTTTTTAGATTTGAGCAAAATCGAACAGATTGAATGTTTTTAATTTGTTATGAAATGTTGTGCATTTTGAAGTTTACTATGCAGTTTACAACTGGTTTGAAGCTGATCAATATTTTCAGAGATATTTTCGAAAAACTGATTTTCAAAATATCTATTTTTTATCGTTTTAATAAACTTGATCGAGTTAATTTTGGCACTATTCAAACCTTCAGTCATAACTACATATTTAATGTAAAAATCAAGCCCATAGGTGCAGATTAAGTTATCCTTTGAAGTTTACTATGCAGTTTACAACTGGTTTGAAGCTGATCAATATTTTCAGAGATATTTTCGAAAAACTGATTATCAAAATATCTATTTTTTATCGTTTTAATAAACTTGATCGATTTAATTTTTGCACTATTCAAAACTTCAGTCATAACTACATATTTAATGTAAAAATCAAGCCCATAGGTGCAGATTAAGTTATCCTTTGCACGAAATGAAAAGTATAGTCGGTGCGCTTCCCGAAAACCGATGTGAATCGCCTTAAAGGCCCCGAGTCTGAACGCATGAGTGAGGGTGTTACAAAAGTTTCCCTACCGGGTAGGGGTGCCTATAGCTCTAATCTACCTAGACGTTTGACGGTTAGCTCAATTGGCAGAGCTTCGGACTACTGTGCGGGAGGTAACGGGTTCTTAAAATAATTGAGGAGAAGTTCCTGCCTTTCTTTCTCTATCTGCAAATGGTCCAGTTGTGGACGTTACAGAACCACTGAGGACGCAGGTACGACCATCCTCATTGTCTGTACAACGGGGGCATAACCACTAACAATTATTCTATATCTGCTATATACTCATGTTTGTAAACTGCATATAGCAGTCCGTGAAGTCCCCCAAAGAACAATTGTAAACAGTAATTGTAAAACCCTGAGGGGAATTACTGTATCAACTCTGCATTTTTCTTCCGGAGCATGTTATTGGGCTGGAACACCAATATTTTATCATGCCCTCCCGCAATATTTAAAGGAGGAGCATTTACGTCTCGAAAAGAGGGATGTTTCAATTATACCACGGGATTAGCGTAGGATGTATAGAACTGGGTATAAAAACCATATTACCCCACGACAAGGAATTATATAGTAAACGTTTTGATAGTATTGTTAACAACTCAAAACATAAACTACACAGTCTGCTGCCTCCTAAACACAATCCACAGTATCATCCAAATTTAAAAACCAAAAAAACAAAGAATACTTTTATCAATATATTATCTGGTTCATAAAATTTAAATAAATATGGTACATAATAGCATATTTATTAGCTAATATTATATTAATGTATTATGTTTAATATTTTAGAATATTATGCATATTTATTGTATTTATCATTAACTATCATTGTAAATAATTACGTAATTCAGCTCTAGGGCTGCAATGTGATTTTATTAATAAACCATCTATCTATTTATCTTTTCGCCATTTGTAAAATCCAGGGCTCAGTAACTCAAAAATGAAATTTAAACTTATTTACAATTGGGCTCTTACTCTCTTACTCTCGTAGTGAAGGCCATCTCAGGTTCTACGACTAAGGACATGAAACATTACTTGAAGCCAACCTCTTACTCTCTTACTCTCTAGGGGGGGCCGATCCCCGAACCTTACGATCAGTAAGCAAGTGCTCTACCACTGAGCTACTGTGAACTTGTATGCACATTCAAGTATTACCACTTTATTTAAAGTAAAATTTACGAAAATATACATTTAAAATATAAATAGAAGATAAAATATACACTAGTGTGGTATCGATCCCCCGCCCTTCTAATCAGTAAGCAAGTGCTCTACCACTGAGCTACTGTGAACTTGTATGCACATTCAAGTATTACCACTTTATTTAAAGTAAAATTTACGAAAATATACATTTAAAATATAAATAGAAGATAAAATATACACTAGTGTGGTATCGATCCCCCGACTTCTGATCAGTAAGCAAGTGCTCTACCACTGAGCTACTGTGAACTTGTATGCACATTCAAGTATTACCACTTTATTTAAAGTACAATTTACGAAAATATACATATAAAATATACATAGAAGATAAAATATACACTAGTGTGGTATCGATCCCCCGCCCTTCTGATCAGTAAGCAAGTGCTCTACCACTGAGCTACTGTGAACTTGTATGCACATTCAAGTATTACCACTTTATTTAAAGTACAATTTACGAAAATATACATATAAAATATACATAGAAGATAAAATATACACTAGTGTGGTTTCGATCCCCCGCTCCTCTGATCTGTAAGCAAATGCTCTACCACTGAGCTACTGTGAACTTGTATGCACATTCAAGTATTAGCACGTTATTTAAAGTACAATTTACGAAAATATACATATAAAATGTACATAGAAGATAAAATATACACTAGTTTGGGATCGATCCTCAGGCCCTCTGATCAGTAAACAAGTACTCTCCCACTAAGCTACTGTAAATTTGCATATACATAAATGTATCAGTACGTTATAAAAAGTACACTGTATGAACATTTACATATGTGGATAGGGCAACTATAGGTATATGGTAACTGATTGGTAATTGCTTAATGAAACAATAGGCATTACAGGACTTTTCGGAAAGTGCGCTCTTCATACACGACGGCAAATTTAAGTTGTTTTCGCAAAATGCGCACTACATGACGTCAAAAAAACAAATGTTAATGTACACATTATGACGTCAAAACGCTGGCTGTTGTTTCTGCAAAATGCGTGCTACATAGTGTCAAACGTCAGGCCTTGTTTACTCAAACGATAGGCATTACGTCAAAATAAAAGTTGTCGTAAACAAAAAAATACACATGAAATAGCGTGAAAATAAAAAATGCTGGCTGTTGTTTCTGCAAAATGTGGGCTACATAGTGTCAAAAGTCTAGCATTGCTTACGCAAACAATTCTTCGTTTTCATGTGACGTCATCAAAAGTATGACAAATTCATTTTTAATCAAATTGAAACATACCCACTATATATTATAGCCAACGATTATCAAAAGACTTTGTAGAAATATGGGTCCAAAAATGTTGCTCACTTGCGAGATATTTAGGTCTAAATCGTGTCACGCAACGCTATCGCGTAATTCGAATCGAAGGATAAATATCGCGATAAATTCATCTCTGTTATAAGACTTTGTCTCAAATAGACTCCTGGTGATTCAATTTAAGTACACAATCCAAAAACCTGATCTAAAATACTGAATTTGCCTTATTTTTAGACCACTAAAGTTCTATCCGCCATTTTGGATGATATAAGTCATCATCCAACATGGCGATTCCATACATTTTTACCAAATAATACAAATCTTTGATCGGCAATAGTTCAGTAATTATTCGCTCTAGAAGCTTCAAATTTGGCAGAATTACATTGTTTGGAATGGTCTCAAAGGATATGAATGTAGATTTTCTGTAGGATTTAAAATAAAACATTTTGCTTGAATTATCACGTGGTTGCAAACGAAGAATGTGCACTACATGAGAAAAAATACGCAGTCAAGGACTGCATGTGGCTAGTGCTAGGAAAGACAAAGCCAATATTTGATTTATTGAAGCACATTTTTTCAAGTGATTCCAATGGTTTTAATGTGCTTATGTTGTTGTTTTTTTACTTTTTATATACAGCTATTCTTGAAATGGTTGTCCAGTTCAAATAGTGATTTTTCGAATAGCAAATCATTTGCATATCTCATGATTTTTATTTTCTAAGAAATGCTGGGTCAAAATGTACAAAATAACTTAATCATCATATAATTATAATAAACTATGTAATCTAAGTAATTATATGATATGTGCAGCTTTGTATTTAAATCAGGAAAACTAAAAACATGATATATGCAAATAACATTGTTATTCGCTGTATACATAAACATCGCTTAGAAAGTGATATCATAACTTGAGTGGCACTGCTGAGCACTAAACAAAATAAAATACTGGAAGGAGTTTCAGGGGGTGTGCACTCCCATCTGTGATGACTTTCTACCCTATGTTTTTCACTATTTACTAATTAATACTGGTGATACCCTCCTGGTGATGGTGCACTCCTTGCTGAAGATTTTTCTAGAAGGGTTTGTGAAGTATGATAAAACTACAAAAAGGTTTGTGGGAAAAATGTCTAGACCAGTAGTGAAAATAAGAAAAAATGGTTCTAAATCCCCCTAGCCCTCCTTTTTGAAGTTTATGTCAAAATCAAATTTAGGGCAGGGATCCACCTATAAGATACAGGGGCTGGACCAATCCCTTCAACTGACCATGTGTACCATTGCACCACTAATATTATTTTGCATCTCCTTTGTTATTATTTTTATGGTGTACATCCATTCCACTCCCTCTAGATACCCCTACCATAGTATGCCTGCACCCTTCCACAAAGAAAATCATAGACGTGCTTTTGTAGTGTGATAATTATTGCATCATCACATCACCTATAATAAAATATATCAAGGGAATGCCTTCACGGTAGTGATTTTGTATTGTTCTAGGTCCATAATCAATAGAATTCGCAATATTCATCAAGCTTTCAGATCTTGATTATTATTAAAGAAATTATAAAATACATGTAGATATATCAATGAAAATTTGCACATCATTATGTGTATTTCCCATGCATTATTCATGACAGTATTTAAAAAAGTGAGACGTAAAATAAAATATCACGAAATTGTTTTTTGTTATGGATCAAATGTTTAATGAAAATCAGCTGTACTTAATTTCTTTATTGTCCTTTTATGCTTTGACTGATCGATGTGTCCGTTATTTACGAGTCACCAACAATGATAAATATGTGAAAACAAACAAACCATGATATATATTTCAAAATAAATTTATTCTAAAAAATATTTTCAGTACACGTTTACTAATGTATCTATAAAATGTCCAACTGAACTGATAAGAGCGATCGCAAACGGTATGACCGTCTGTTCAAAACAACGGTATACTCCATAGTTTTTCGGTCACAAGTTCTGACGTAAACAAAACTCCAGTTTTTCCAAACATCCAATGGTATATTTAAAAATATCCATTGAGGATAAATGACGCAAATTATGAAGTTATCTATCCATGTCAGTCCCTTATTCTGGAGGAATTTTGTACGTCACACGGAGTAAATCACTTCGAGAAGCATTCGATCAATTAATGTCATTTCTTACCATGAAATCCACTATCAATTTGAAAATTATTAACCATGACATGGCCTTGAGTTTCTTCTTAGTTGCTCTGAAGAGCGCCATCGTAAAATGTCCGGATAGTGTCCTGATTTACTCTATTTTAACATTCCCTACTTTTGGCCGCCTCAACGCCGCCATTTTGTTTCTCTGCCTTGTAATCGGCGATAAATCGGGAAAGTACCGAAGATGAGCCGAATTACCCACGCACCCAACCACCCACTTTCAAGGCGACACCATACTAGGCTAGCGCCTCGTTCCGAGGCACTAGCCACAAAAATGAAGGTTGCCGTTTACAGAAAATGCACGTGAAATTAAAGGCATTTGTTCATGCAACATTTAAACTACATGACGTCAAAATTACTGCCTGTATTTTCCGCAAAATGCGTGCTACAGCATATAGAGAATTTGTCTGCGCATGTCGTAAGTTAATGGTAGAAGCCGCAATAATCACGCGAAAGAAAAATACCTTCTAAATTCCCTTTAATCCCAATTCACAAAAGCGATACTTGAGCTGTCAAAAGTCTCTGTTACAACCATACACTGATTGGCCGGTATTTCCGTACAGCTTATTATAGTTCTTGTTGGACAATAGCATAACAATTTGTTTGTTTATAACCATGAAGTATCTGCAAGATTCTGCAATATGGCCGCTTTCACAACAAGACTAGGTCGTCTTTGACTGCCGATCAAAGATTTTGGCAAACTCTATCGAAAACCAAAAGTATAATACTAATCTACGATTATTAAAGAAAGCATACCAAGGAAAAACTTAAAAAAATTTATGCGAAAAAATTGACCATAGAGTAAGACTGACAAATCTTCTCCGTGCTTGAGTTAAAGTTTATATTTGGTGAAAATAGAAGTATATCAACAAAAGCCTGACCAGAAATTTACAAAATTTGGTGGTTCATCTGTGTTTTCACAATTATTTGGATTAATCAAGATCATTCTAACCTAATTTCAGGTTCGGTATTCAAATCAGTCGAAATTGCTGGAGAAGAGAAACACAACCATGGCGTCAACAAATATCGCAATATCACATTTTGGCCAATCTTTCTTAAAAAAATAACAATGCTGTGATGTAGAATGTGGTTTGACGACTCGCATCAGTTATATTTAGCTTCGGCGCAGCCCCTCAAACATACCGCTAATCAAGAAGGAAAGTTGACCAAAACTTGCAGAATGCGCAAATAATCTGCTCATCACTCTACAAAATCGATTCTCAATAAGAAATCATTTTGTACCACACAATTACCTTGACCTTTGATTGTTAATCTGTGGAAAAAGTTTTCTGCTACTTCTTTTATTTTGGCAGCAGTCCTAATACGAATGCAGTAGGTTTGTGTTTTCTTCTTCGTTTTGCGGACTTTTGCTCAAAAATATTTTGAGATCAAAAACCTCCACATTTGCTTGACTTAGTCACAGCACCTTACAAAGTGATATACTTTAAGTATCCATTTATATTTTCCTAAATTGAAGATCACTAAGATTGCGATTGGAACTCAAAAGTTCCCCGGTCGTAGAAAAAAATGTAAACATGACCGCGGGCTAAAATTTTCTGACATGCGCAGACAAATTCTCTATATGCTGCGTGCTACATAATGTCAAATTCAAATCTTGTTTAAGGGTTATGATTACTTAAGCAACAAGTCATCACGATTTTTTCTTAGAAAATGTTTTTTGGAAGAACAAATGGCGAACAATTCATTTTTCACAAAAAAATGAATTATGCAAAAACTAATAAAGCTTTTTGACGTAGTTTCTACAGACAATCTCAACTAGACATTATTTTACACAAATACAGTTTTGTTTCCGTTTTGGCTGGTTGAAGCATAGTTTTCGAATATTCATTGTGTTATTCTTACGTTTCCTTTTGGCGCGCGCGCGTCGTTTTCAGTGGTAATTAATTTGCTAGCGCTCGCGGTCACAGGTTTCAAGCGTTGTTGTTGTTCTAAAGTGGTCAGAACAATTAAGCAAACAATGTGCACTACATGACGTCAAATTAAAGATTGCCTTTATTTTCACCACATTTCACGAGCATTTTCTGTAAACGACAATTGGTTACGCAAAATGTACTCTACACAAAGATACTACAAGACATCAAAATGCCGACTGTTGTTTTCCCAAAAAGCGCCCTACATAATATCAAAATCCAAGCTATTGTTTACCGAAACAATGTGCACTACATAACGAATTTTTTGGTTGGCGTTTACGGAAAATGCACGTGAAATGCATTTGTTCACGCAAAATTTACACTACATGATGTCAAAATGCTGGCTGTTATTTCCGCAAAAGTAGCATGTAGAGAATTTGTCTGCGCAGACAAATTCTCTATACGCTCGCAAAATGCGCACTACATAAAGTCGATCAAGCTAGTATTTATACAAACAATGTGCACAACATAACGTCAAAATAAAGGTTGTCGTTTACAAAAAATGCACGTGAAATGTGAAAAAGGCAATAGATAGTTTTCAACCAATTCCAGGAGACAATTTAACAAAAGAAATGGCAGCCATGCTGGTGCACTTTTCAAAAGAAAACCACCACCGTGACTGGTGGACCCTGTAATTTTGTTTCGTAAAATTTACTCTAAATGATGTAAAAATAATAAAGCAAATTGTTTACGAAAAGTGTACACAACTTAATTTGTGCAACATCAGAATATAGAGAATTTGTCTGCGCATGTCAGAACATTTTAGCTCGCGTTCATGTTTATATTTTTTTCTACGATCGGGGAACTTTTGAGCTCCAATCGCAATCTTAGTGATCTTCAATTTAGGAAAATATAAATGGATACTTAAAGTCTATCACTTAGGAAGGTGTTGTGACTAAGTCAAGTAATTGTGGAGGATATTGATCTCAAAATACATTTGAGCAAAAGTCCGCGAAACGAAGAAGAAAAACACAAACCTACTACATTTGTGATGCGGAATGCATAATAAAAGAAGTAGCAGAAAACTTTTTCCATAGATTAAGACTCAAAACTCATGGGAATTTTGTGGAACAAAATGATTTCTTATCGAGGATCGATTTTTTGGAGTGATGAGTAGATTATTTGCCCATTTTGCAAGTTTTGGTCAACTTTCCTTCTTGATAAGCGGTATGTTTGAGGAGCTGCGTCAAAGCTAAATATAAAGGCCGGTACACACGAGGGAGCTTGCTCCCGGAACACGCTCCCGCAGCAAGCTCCCTCGTGTTCCAACGATTTCATGCGAAAAAATGTGTTGCGCAACAAAACTTTTGCTTCCTGGTTTTGCACCCTCATATCAAATTGGTTTGAAATGAGGGAGCAAAACCAGGGAGCAAATATGTTGCCAAAGTGTGTTTCAGGAGCAAGCTCCCTCGTGTGTACCGGTTTTAATACGAGGGAGCAAAACCCGGGAGCAAAACGTTTGTTGCGCAACATATTTTTTGCGTGAAGTCGTTAGTAAACATGAGGGAGCTTGCTCCGGGAGCATGTTGCAGGAGCAAGCTCCCTCGTGTGTACCGTCCTTAACTGATGCGAGTCGTCAAACCACATCCTACATCGCAGCATTGTTATTTTCTTAAGAAAGCTTGGCCAAAACGTGATATTGCGATATTTGTTGAAGCTTGGTTGTGTTTCTCCTCTCAAGTAATTTCGACTGATTTGAATGCCGAACCAGAAAATAGGTTAGAAATACAAATAATTGTGAGAAAACAGATGAACCACCAAATTTTGTAAATTTCTGGCCAGGCTTTTGTAGATATACTTCTATCTTCACTAAATATAAACTTAAACTCAAGCACGGAGAAGATTTGTGTCGTACTCTATGTTTATTTTGTTCGCATAAATTTGATGAAATTAAATGCTATGCGCCGCAAAGTTTTTCCTTGGTTTCTTTTTAAAATAATCGTAGATTAGTATTATACTTTTGCTTTTCAATAGAATTTTGTCCTAAATCTTTGATCGGCAGTCAAAGATTACCTAGTCTCGTGAAAGCGGCCGTATTGCAGAATCTTGCAAATACCTCATGTTTATAAATAAATTGTTATGCTAATGTGCCAACAAGAACTATAATAAGTCGTACGGAAATAACCGCCAATCACTGTATGATTAACTTACGACATGTGCAGAAAAATACTCTATATGCTTACGACATCTAAAATATACGCTTGCGCTATTGTTATTTACATAAAATTGTACGTGAAATAGCGTCAAAATAAAAGCAATTGTTCAAGCAAATACTGCGCATTGCACGACGTAAAGACAAATAATCCACTATAAACGGAGGCAATTTAGTGCGGAAAATGCTCCACACGACGTAAAAATTGAAGTTGTTTTCAGAAAATGTACGCGAAAATGTCAAAATAAAGGCACAAGCCCATTTGCGTGATGACGTAAAATACTACCATTACTAGAATCCTTTCGCGACCTTGCGTAATTCATAGCCTTCATTTTCAGTCCAGTAGTGCACATTTTGCATAAACAATAAGCCTGTAGCATGATGACGTTTTACCCCCGTGTCTAGACCAGAATCCTTTTCACATTGCTTTTGTTCACTAATTATGACTATTGTTCCTGTATTCTCGAGGGAATACAAAATTTGAATATAAAAAGGATTTTAAATACTAATATGGTATATAGACGGTGGTAAAACGTCATCACACTTCAGGGCTATTACCTCTGCAATTAGTACACGATGTCAAAATAAAGGTTGTAGGGGAAATACACTTGAAATGGCTTGAAAAAAGGGAATGACGTCAAAATGGCTATTGTTTACACACATTCAAGTAAAATAACTTGTGCAAAACAAGTACAGTAATCCCAGTTACAACACTCTCTCGTATTGATATCATTACAATAATCTGTTGATTGTAACTGGGTTTACCTTGAATAATGGACTACAGCAGACAATGTGTGTGTGTAGTGTGTGTGCATGTTGTGTAGTTTTATAGTTTTATTATTAGTTAGTATTTGGGTTTGCATGTTTAGCATATATAGCAATGGTATAGCTGTGTTGTTATTCCATCCAGAAATTCCTTCATCTTTTTCACATTGCAAAGCACCACTCTTCCATTCCTGCTTCCATTCCAACCTGCCAACATCAATAATTCATGGTTCAGTCATTCTAAATACAATACAGTTAAACTAATCAACATCATATCAATATCAATAATTCATGGTTCAGTCACTGTTGATACAAAACAGTAAAACTAGTTGTATATATCAACATCATATCAATATCAATGCTATCATAGTTAAAAGAGCAAAATGGTTAGGAAACTCTTCAGTCATAGGTTATCATATCGTATCAATGCTACCATAGTTAAAAGAGCAAAATGGTTAGGAAACTCTTCAGTCATAGGTTATCATATCATATCAATGCTACCATAGTTAAAAGAGCAAAATGGTTAGGAAACTCTTCAGTCATAGGTTATCATATCATATCAGTGGTACCATAGTTAAAAGAGCAAAATGGTAAGGAAACTCTTGTGTCATAGGCTATCATATCATATCAATGCTACCATAGTTAATAGAGAAAAGTGGTTAGGGAACTCTTTTGTCATAGGTTATTGTATTGATTGACATCACAAAAACACTCCATTAAAAACAGTGATGTAAAATAAGTTGATGTGTATGTCTTTTAGTTGCCTTCCCATCTCCCAGTGCCTTTCCATCTGCTAAATAAATAGAGAATAATACATGGGCACGCGGAGATTTGAAATTTATCTTCAAGTGTTCAACTCGATAACCAGTTAAACACAAGAAGATAAATTTTATATCTCCAAGGGACCATGTATTATTCTGTTTATTATATAACTTAAAAAGTAAATCTCGCTTTGTGATTGGCCGAACAAAAATCCAAATTGATAAATAGGAATATCACCACTGAGCACATGTGTTGATACGATTTTTATCACATTAGAGAAACACTGTATGTTATAAAATAAATATGATATTACTACAAAAACACCTAACAAAAATACATAGATGTGTTTAGAGGCTCAAAATAACAGCCTGAGATACATATCAAGATGACCTGACAAAATTAATGCATTTTTGGAAGGTCATTATCCCTTTTTTGAAAGGCAAAAATTTGTAATAATAATGGTGTATTATTAAATATACTTTGACAAGATCAGTTTTCCCCTCAAAAATATGGAGGTCAACTTGTTCTTTCAACCTCTGATTTGACAGGTCAAGAATCGACTTTGGAGGGACATTGTCCCTCAACCTGCCCTTCTTTCGAGCCCTGGTGTTTTAATCCACCAACTCAGTTGGCAACTGCTTAATGTATATGTAGCTGGTTTTCAAAGTGCACCATTATTCCGGGAGGGTTCAAATCACTGCCCCCGGGGCTGTGGACCATTAGTGTGGACCTGGTCTATGGACCACCTTCTAATTCTTGGACCCCATTTGGACTACCAATTTGTTCAATTTTTTTATTTTTTACGTTATTCCTATTTTTCTTTTGTCTTTTTTTTCGTTTTTTTTTTTTTTTCAAAGATTTTCAATGTTAAGACGAGTATGATGTGAATTGATTTTTTTCTTCTTCAGGCTAACAATTCTCACAGCACAAATTCTTGAAGCAGAAAATAAAATAAAAATTGAAAAAATTGGTAGTCCAAAAGGGGGCCATGAATTAGAAGGTGGTCCATGGACCAGGTCCACACTAGTGGTCCACAGCCCCGGGGGCAGTGTTTTGAACCTTCCCCCATTATTCCATGTCCAAGTTTTTTAAGGACAGAACAAATCAATAATGATAATAATTGGCTAAATGACAATCTTTACTGGGTACACACACACACATGAATCAGAAAAACATTATTCATTTGGGTGGAGATAACATTAACATGTATTGATTGCTCTGTTCTTATCAAGATTACCGGTATTACAATTATGGCAGATAGCAATGTATTCCACTGATACTGTTCGCTTCAACTAAAACATTCACTGCAAAATGTATGGCTTACCTTCCAAAGTACCATAGATGACTTCCTTCTTCATCATCAAACCATGGGGAGCATTGTGTCAAGGTCTCAACTTCGACTCAAAGTCTGCAAAGATTTCTTGTGAATTTCCTAACAAAGGCTGCACTATACTCATGGTCCAATTGTGACCAGTTTCTTGGCACAACACTGAGACATGATGAAGAATCACCAGCTTAATGAGAGTTCCCAAACAATTCCAGGAGAAGATATGCATGTTGGAAAGATTTCACAGCAGAATACCAGCCTAGAAAACTCAGGAAGGAACTTCAACAAAGTGGTGAGCTACAAAACAGGGTTGGATGTGTGTAGTGTTGGTGAGTACATGAAGTATTCTGTGGCTGATTTGTGTTAGCTATTGCAAAGCTGCTGAACTGTAGAGCTGTAGAAAGAGACCATTTCTTCAAGGAACGTTTACTTTCACATTTGCTGGGAATTGTTCAGCTTTGTGCAGAAGACAATGAGTCTAACATTTTGTTGAATGTTCAAGGTAAAATTACATCCAAATTCGTTGTTTTGCAACCCACAGTTTTAAAAACTTTGTTTTGATTTGGTCTTTTCTGAACTGTCGATCAAAGTCAGAGTTTATTTTAAATTAACCAATGACAGAACGTCTTAGGACAAGCTCTGCCCTGTGAAAATGATTGACGGTTCAGAAAAGACCAAAATGAAAACAAAGTTTTTAAATGGCGAGTCATGATACAACAAATTTGGCTGTAAAAACTAATCATAACACAGCTGTACTACTGCTTGTGTACATGATAACATGTTACATAGCAATGAAATGGATAAATGGATGGATGAACGAAAAAATGGATGAATGGATTGATCAATAATGCTGGACTAAACAAATGGAATGAACACTTTAAAGCCCCTGTGCTACATGTCACAGCTCAAACTCCCCTTGCCCATGCATATCAATGTTGTTTCACACCCCCACCCTGGACCACGACAGTAACCATTTCAACCATTAACACTGGAACAAGGGAAGGGGAATTACATGGGAATGTATTTAAACTTGCAAATAATCCAAGATTGATCCATGACAATTTAATCATATATTTCTAAATAAATGCATTTTGCATTTGATCAAATGTACTTTATATGATATTCTTTTTGCTTTTTTGTTAAATTCCTATTATTTTTTAATTGATGGATTGATTTATTGATTCTAAAGTCCCAATGGATTTTGTCCAAGATTGCATGTTTAATTAGATGTTCAAAAAGGAAAAAATGAAAAAGTGAAATAAATGTCTGTTAATTACTAAGGTGAGAAAATACCCATCTTATTGAAAGAAATTTACGGGAATATAGAAGTTATGCATGATAAAAAAAGAACAAAAGAAAAACAACATTTCTATTATTAAAGAAGTGCAGCTTATATTCCTGGAAGATTTGTAGACCGAAAACACAGTAACAAAGAATATGATTCAGTAGTATGGAAATAAAACCCTACTCTATCTGTAAATAAAGACAAGCTACACTATTGAGGTCTTGGCTTGTCAGCAAACAAAATTGACTGTGTAAACTGCCATCAACAAAATCAAAGGAAAACAAATGCAGTAATGCTGGGATGAGTTGTTTGGACCAAGGTTTAAAACAATGATAGGATGCAGTAGGGTGTTGTCTGTGTAAAGACTTTTTTGTGTTGTCTCGCTGACATTATGACAAATTGCCTGAAAGTCACCTTTGGAGAAAAATAGAGGTGATAGTTTGCCATCATGCAAAATGACTGTTCAAACAGCCCATCTTGGCAAGAATGTTGAGAAAAAGAAACAAGTACATGCTGGCAAAATGATAGGTGAAAAAGCCAAATGAATTTCACTGCACAAAAGGCACAAAATAATAACGAAATAAGAGCGAATGGTTTGAACACACTCAGATAAAATCAAGTGATGAAGCAGAATGACGTCCAATAAAAGACTAGTCTTTGTGCAAATAAATTAGAACCTAGAGGTAGATAGTCACTTGATATAGTTTGGAATTTACCACAGTAATGCAGATGAAGATAAAATTGAATAAAAGATAGATTACAAACATCAAATGAAATTACTGTTTTGAAGAACTCAAATATCATTTCAAAATACTGCAGATGTAGGTCAAAAACACCAAAAAGTAATTTGCAATTATTGAACAACACTCCCATCCTTATCTTCACTACCATTAATTGTCATCTTCATCACCACCATTAACTTTTTGTTTAAACACCAACCTCAGCTGTCATCATTTGTCATTGATTATCTCCACACAAAAAACCTGTCAGCATCACCACCACATCTACAGCACCAGCACAATGACTACACCAATAAACTGGACATTCTGATTGCTATCACACTACTGCCAATAATTATAGTCAACGTCATCACACCACATCTACAGCACCAGTACAATGACTACACCAATAAACTAGACATTCTGATTGCTATCACACTACTGCCAATAATTATCGTCAACACCATCACCATCACATCTACAGCACCAGCACAATGACTACACCAATAAACTGGACATTCTGATTGCTATCACACTACTGCCAATAATTATAGTCAACACCATCACCACCACATCTACAGCATCAGTACAATGATTACACCAATAAACCAGACATTCCGATTGCTATCACCCTACTGCCAATAATTATAGTCAACACCATCACCATCTCTTATATTTTGATCATCATTATCACCATCAAACCCACCCTCTTCATCATTAACGCAGACTACAACTGTCAAGCTCTCTCTTTTTCACCAATTCCATTCAGTGTACTTTTTCAGCAAATCTGCATTCAATATTATTTTTTAAGAGCAGATAATTCTCTTTGGACAAACACAAACCATCTGTTGGTATAGTATTGTTCTCTTGTCAAATTTAACATCTTCTAGTGGAAAATTAGTGCCTTAATTCCTATAGATAATTTTGTAGTAATTGTTCCTCCTTGATGTTATTTTTAAATTGTTTCCATGCTCTAGATGAAATTAATTATTTGTGTATTTACAAGTTCTTTGTCTGGGTTCACAGTACATGCAGTGGGTAATGTTTCTTTAGAAATGCATGTTTTCTTGAGATGATTTCATTTTCTTCATAGAACCCTACTAACAGTTCTTTTGCACCATTCATGTTATCTAGTAGCAAATCTTTCCAATGTTCTTTTATAGAAAATCTGAGTCACTTGACATATTATCATTTCATGGGTACACACATCAAGCAGTTTTTATCCAGTCATAATCCAGTTCAATCAATCAATCAATACGTTCTCATTTCTCTTGGAGAAATATTCAGATGCCTCTCTACTCGAGAAAGCAATCAACGTCAAAGTTTTCCACGTTGGTAGCAAAGTTTAAGAATCTGGGAAGTTTCATACTCTGGATGTCTTTGATATATTGTTCTTTCTAGCGATTTAATTGGTCGACCCTTCCTTTTTCTTTTCACATCTACAAAGGTTAGCTTTTTGATATATCTTTTATTGGATGAACGTACTATGTGCCCAAACCATCTCAGTTGTTGGTTTTCCACGAATTCCTTGAGGGGTGTTGCACCACTATGCTTGTAGATATCATCATTTGATAATATATATGCCATGTTATATCTGTCATCATCATCTATATCACCATTACCATCCTCGTCATCATCAACATCACTGCCATCACCATCATCATTTATTAGAGTTAGCTTTCTTTTCTGTCCACCTTTGACAAGATCACGCAATTTTTTGTTATAAGTAGAGCGTACTGGGTTTAACGATGATTCTGTTAGAGACCAGGTCTGGCAAGAATAGACAAGTTTGCTTCTGAAGAGTGAGTCAAAGATCTTTCTCCTGGTGTTAAGTGTGACAGAGTGGTTCTTGAAAAGGATTTCGTGTTGATAGAAGCTGTTAATCGCAGAGAATTTTCTAGTCTGAAGTTCACATGAGGGAGTATAATGCTCGTTGTGAGTAAATTTCTGTCCAAGATACGTGAAAGTATTGACATTTCTAAGCTGATGGTTTTCAATTTCACAGATAGACTTTGGATAGGTGTTGTCATCGTAACCATCCGACATTATCATAGTATTGGTTTTATCCAGTGACATCTGAAGGCCATATCTTTTAAAAAGCCTGTGCATGATCTCGATGGCACGTTGTAGTTTCTCAGCTGAGTTTGTCAGTATGGCCAGGTCATCAGCATATCCAAACCAAAGCAAGGATAACATTCCGGAACTTCTCTCTTCTGTACGCTGTGCACGGTCAGTTGCTTCATTTGGTATTCTGTATTGTAATTCAATGTGAATGTTTTGTTGTAGACATTCATGTTCAAAAATGCGCAGTATAAAGTCCAAGTACAGATTGAAACAGTAAGGACTTTCACATCCACCTTGTCTTACTCCACTCGTTGTTCTAAAAGCCTCTCCCATTTCCTCATCAGTCATAACAGCATAAGTTTCCAAATAGATGGACCGTAATAGACGTAGTAGTACAGCTAAGTTCTTGTCATCCTTCACATTACGTTTGTACATACTGGTAAACATCCATTCTCGCGGTATCCAATCAAAGGCAGCTTTCAAGTCAATGAATCCAACGTATAAATCTTCTTTTCTTTCGTGGAATATCTGTTGGACACGTCTAAGACAGTATATGGCATCTTGACATCCCCTATTGGAGCGAAAGCCGAACTGTCCTTCCAGTAGATTATTTTCATACCATTGTTGACAACAGTGAGTTTCATAATACTATATCATATTACATCATATTGTTCCACAGTCCATAAGACTTAGTCCTAAACAGATCAGATGATAATGTCCTTGTTTTTGCACTTTAGCATTTTGTGTGTTGTCATTTTTCCAATCTTGACCCACTTTCCAGCAGACGCCTGACACCAAGCTCAGCAACTGTCAGCACATTTATCTTTCTTGTTCCAAAGGTAATTTCTACAAAATGTAGAGCTTTAGTTTGTAGGTCCTTCAATAGACAGTCATCAATTATCAGCATCCACCAGTGGTAAATTAGTGCACAACTGTCTTCTCTTGTGGTATTAAATCAGAGTCTTTGGGTCTTTGTGTGCGTATTGAAGTTGAATGTTTATTCTTAATATTGTTGTTTTGTTTTGTTTTACTTGGAAAGTTTTGTTTTCTGTATTAGGATGCTGATCACTGTGTACTTTGCAGTACCCAGAGAAAGAGCTGAGTCTATTAAGCTTTTGCAGTAGCAAATCAATGTATTAATTAATCTGTTATTTTAAAGTAGATAGTTGTCTTTTTCAGACTTATTCACTTATTGTAATAAAGTAAATCTTGTGTGTATTCAAATGTCTTTTATCAATCATCTGGAAATCTGCGTTCACTTGTGCATGCAGTAGGCAATGTTCCTTTAGAAATGCATGTGTTTTTGTTATGGAGATTAGTTTCTTCATAGCAGATAAATAACAATGTTGGTTTGTATCATCAACGTTGTCTTGCAGCAAATCTGAATGTATCATCGTTTCACATAAATGAAATAAATTATGCCAAATATTATCCCACCTTAACCCAGGTGAGTCTCATTATACAGTAATATTAAAGCACCAGGTACATCACATTAGTCCACAGCCCATGAGAGTCCTAAACATAAACAGTTTAGATAATAATTTCCTTGTTTTTGTTGTTGTTGTTCTTTATTTTATGCATATGAGCATTTTGTATGTGTTGACAAGAGCTCATTCTGATCTTGATCTCCCTTCCTTGTCTATGTACATAATATCTGCACAAGCCTATACCAAGCTGTCAGGCCATATACTGAGAGCTGCTGCATGACTTCTGAAAAGATTGATTTAAGTATATCTTTATACATATATTTCTTTTTCCAAAAGGTAAGTTCTCTTGAATGTAGTGATTTAGTTTGCAGTTTCCATAAGGTAAGTTCTCTAGAATGTAGTGATTTAGTTTGCAGTTTATTCAATGGGAAGACATGTAGCTGCAGAATCAGTTCCTGACTTACAGTACATGGCGTCAATGTCTGTCACTCCATTTTATACCAAGATATGATGTTTATACCATTCACATAAGCTTGTCAGTAGTTGGTAATAGTCCATTGTCAAAGTTTTACTGGCATTAAGAATTAGTGACAAGATATACTGATTGTATACTGAGTTAAGTTACTACTGATGCACTCAAATACTCTCTCTCTCTTTCTTTAACATGACAGGCCTCTCCTCTTCTACATGTATATTGCAGTCAAATGCCAAAATGTGTGAGCCTCTGCCTAAAAGACAACACTTGTTGGTGTGACTTAGCATTCCTTGGTGGGTGTTGTTTTGGATTATGACCAGAAAACTGAGACACCCATGTAGAAATCAATTTGTGGCTGCTGAGCCACCGCTGATGAAGTCTTGACAAACTGATCTGCCATTTTGCTGGAATTGAGTTTGCATATCCAACCAACTTCTCAAATTGGTATTTATACACATGCCGTAACCCCGGCAGAGGGAGGCTTAGGGTGTGCTGACACTTGCCCAAGGTGAGCACCCAGGCTAGTGGTGGGAAGGAGATGCCTTATTTCTCCATTCTAGACCGGCTCCAAGCAAAGTCTAGCCACTACCCATAGTTCATGTATAAATATTTTCTGGTTGAAATTGCAGTTTTCTATGACACACCACTGTTCTTTTTCAATAAACAATTATCAATGAAGATTCCTTTGTAGTAAATTATATTTTTGTGTCCAAATCTTGACAAGATCTTTACCTCCAGTCATTGTCCAGTTGTAGGAAACCAAATTATGTCTTTTGTAGCAAAGCAATGTTTACTGGACGCAAAATGGAAAATTCATCTTAATTCCTGCGTATCAAGTCCAAGTCCTCTTCTTTAAAATCAGTATCATCTAACAGCATGTTTTAATGTAAATATTGTTTTTATTGTAGCAATGAATCAGATCTTGTTATAAGGCATAGAATATTATCACTCTCCCAAGGCAAAAGCAAACTTGTGTTGTTGTAAATCCACATCATCTGGCAGTAAATTGAAGTTGTTCTATCAATTAGTATTTTCTGTGTATTATTGTACTGTTTTCAATGTTGCAACAAATCCTTTTATGTGGCATGTTATCATTCTCCCATGGTAAAGTCAAAGTTGTTTTGTTGTAAACCCTCATCTGGTAGTAAATTCAAGTTCCTCTGGTATATTGTATTTTCTGTGTATTGTAATGTTTTTTTACAATACAGTATCATCTCATAACACGTTCCAGTTATGTTGCTATCAAATGCAAACAATGTTGTTTTTAATGTAGCAGTTGGAACAAATCTTTTTATGGGACATGCTGAATTTAAAGTTCTTTTGCTGTAAATGCACATCATCTACTAGTAAAGTTAAATTTATTGTTGTTGATTTAACATCTCAATGTTTTGTCTTTCAACAGTATAGTTATGTAACCAACCACTAGAACCAGTTCTGGAGGACATTGGAGGGCATTTTTAGCAGTTTGTTTCATACATGTAATCTTGCAAAGTTCTTCTATGGGATGTTGTTATAAATTACATACATCACCTTGTGGTAAATTCATGTTGCTCTGTTTCATGTCATGTGGAGCACATTTGAGGAGATTTTCACAGTTTGTTTCATAACCATGCAAAGAGTCAACTTCATATCATGAAACCATGTTCTGTTTCAGATATTTTGCAAAATACAATATTTTATGAGATAGTGAGAAATTGCAACTTTTACTTTCATGAAAATATAACAACTTCAATGTTTGAATAATATTTTTCCCATTTCCCAAATTGTTTTTTTTTTACTCAAAAACCCAATGTGATTAGAGAGAAAATATTCTTTTTGAATTGCTATTTAAAAGTTTTGTTTTAGATTTGACCACTTGAACAAAGGAAAAACCAAACACTAATAAAGTTCATACTCTGTACATGAGCTAGAGGTTAAAGAATCAGATTTGCAGTCTAAGGTTTTGTAACATATAAAATAAAACATTCAGTCAGAAGGTTGCAGTCAGAAGTTTCAAAGAAAGGGTAAGAACTTAACACCTTGGCTTTCAATGAGATATTCATACAAATTTGAAGTGATTATTTGAATGCTTAAAATATCAATTTTATTCCCATGTAATTCCCCTCACACTGTTCCTGGTGGTGATGGTAGACCCGGTTACGGTCCCAGCTCAGCATGTGCATGGAAAACAACATTAACATTGAAGGTAAGGGGAGTTTGAGCTATAATATGCAGCACATGTAGGCTTTAAAGTGTTCATGCTATTTGGCTTGTCCAACAATTTATTGATCAATCCATTCATCCATCTTCTCATTCATTCTTCCATTCATCCATTTTATTTCTATGAAACTATGTTATCTTGTACACAATATTACAGCTGTTTTAATGCTATGATTGTAATTTTACCTTGAACAATCCACCAAATACTAGACTGATTATCTTCTGCTTAAAGCTGAACAATTACCAGCAAATATGAAAGTAAATCTTCCTTAAAGGAATGGTCCATTTCTACACCCCTACAGTTAAACAACTGAACAACAGCTAACCCAAAACAGACATAAAACACTTCATGTACTTACCAAAACCACACACATACAGTCCTGCCTTGTAGTTCATCGCCTTGTTCAAGTCTCTTTCTTAGTTGTCTGGAATGGTGTTTGGCTGGATGTCTCTCTATACAAGCAATTTCTTCCTGGAAACTTGGCAACTTTCAGTAGTTTGTACTTCGTCATTGTGTCTAGGTGTTGTGCAAAGAAGCTGACCTAATCACAACTGGACCATCTACAGCATGTGCAGCTATGGATTGTTTACAGAAAATGGAAACCTTGGCAGACTTTTAGCTGAATTTGAGACCTTGATAGAACACCATCCACAGGTAGCCCATATGCACTTTTGATGAATTGGCAATAATAAAACCGTTCAAATTTTTAGATGGTTTCATGCACGTGGGCTACCTGTGTCCCCCTGTCCCTGCAAGAAACAAGCAAAATATCACTTTACTTTAGGTAAAAACAAAAGAAAGCAAACAATAGAAAATTGGTACATAATGATAATCAATTTCTCATAAAAAAGCAAATTAGTCAATAAAACAAAGTATAAATCAATAACTCGACAAATTGAAGAAAGAGCACATGAAGGTGATATGACCATTCATTCGAATTTTTATAGCGACTAAAAGTGCAAGTTTTCTGAAACACAATACTTACAAACACGTATCAAAGTCTGATACACAAACTTGTGACTTCTTTGTGCGGTTTAAACATAGCCTACCGCGAAAAAAGCTGATTTCTTGACACAAACTTCATTCCGTATGTAGCCGTTCTCACTCTGACATGTTCGTAGCTCGAAGGAATCTTGGTACGATGACGTCATTCACGTGACACAAACACAGGAAGCCCTATTACTAGGGGTTCATCATGACACGTGTATGACGTTGCATGGATGGCACATCCACGTCGGTTCTCGTATTTTATTGCAAGTACGCGGGGAACCAAATGTGGAATAAACACAGGCAGTCCACAGGAACGAAAATGGTCGTTTGATAAGGTCCTTATCCACAGAATCGTCGTGAGGAATTTTCAAAATAAATAAGAAGGACAATCACAAACTAGTGATATTGCAGGCTCGTAACATGGTATATTTTCTTCTAAATGATCCCGGTATTTTTAGACAATTTTGATCCCTGGGCCCAATTTTAAACAAAATTTTGATCCCTGATCCTAACTATAATTATTGATCCCACTGGTATTTTCCCCTTATTTTCTATGTTTTGGTGATTGATGCACAGTAAAGACACCATGCAAAGTTTAAAACCACTTTTAGCTGAAAGAATGACACAGGCACTAGAGAATAGTATTTTTTTCTCACTGGCAGTGATGAATTTTGTTTTAAACTACATTATTACACAGTTGTTTTATATTCAGTTTCGTCGATCGTTCGTATTTTTTTTCCTGGCTTCCGTTTTTAAGGTAGATGGATATAAAATTGTCAATCATTCAGAAATAGCATCTCTTTAGGGAGGTTTGGGGGCATGCTCCCCCGAAGAAATATTTCAAATTGAGAACCTTAAAAGTGCAATTTGTAGTATTTTGGACTAAAATAAGTTTAGTTTTTGGGTAAATGTCACCAAGGGGTAACATTTTTTTAGGGAGGTTTGGGGGCATGCTCCGGCAAACTTTATGTCACTTCAAAACGATAAAATTAACTCATATATTAGAAAAATATCTATCAAAATATCAGAATAGATCTCCTGTATTAAGGTTACGTCATAGAGATTAAAAAAATAGATACGGAATGATATCAATTCTTAAAATAGGATTACATCATCATACAAAAATACCGATTAGCTCACCATCAAAAAATTCGGCGCGAAAAAAACCACGAAAAAGACGTCATCACTCCGATCGGGAAATCCCCTCGAACCCACAGCACCCATGGGTGCTCTTGTTGGTGAACTCGTATTCTCCTACTACTAACCTGAGTTGTTTTACAAGGCTTGTGGAATGTATTATTCATCATTTCTTCAAGGATATTGACCCTTAGATTCAATATCACTAGTTTATGATTGTCCTTCCTATTTATTTTGAAAATTCCTCACGAGGATTCTGTGGATAAGGACCGTATCAAACGACCGTATTCGTTCGTGTGGAATGCCTGTTTATTCCACATTTGGTTCCCCACGTACTTGCAATAAAATACGAGAACCGACGTGGATGTGCCATCCATGCAACGTCATACACGTGACATGATGAACCCCTAGTAATAGGGCTTCCTGTGTTTGTGTCACGTGAATTACGTCATCGTACCAAGATTCCTTCTATCTGGTGAGCGCTCTATACCATCCGTCAAAAGGAGGTTCATTCGGAAACACGTCGGACGAGAGAAATCCGAGACCCGACGAACGAAATCGGGATTTCCCGATGTTCAGTACTTAAATATTCATAGCGGCAGTCGACCTTTGTTATGTTTTGTAATCTTTTTACAATAAAATACTGTAAAAACACACACTCGAACACACAGATCATTAGTTTTCATTTAAACTCTTAGATTTTATGTGAAGGAAGAACTGACTCACCTTTCGTTTGCCATGAATCGGCGAAACAATATCATGATTCGCTTTGATAGTACTACTATTGTTTGCTCTTTCTTGTTGGTTTTAATTCTACTTTATAGAAACATTTCCGGGATAGTCATTATCTATCGATTCGAGGATTTAATATTTTTTATTTACTAAACAGATAATCAATACATTTACTGTACTAGCATCCTTTTGATGGATGGTCGATTGTACCATCCTTCAAACGGATGTTTGAAGCGCCTCCCCCGAACAAGCGCCCCCTATCCCGCGCTAGAACTCTTACATTCAGATCAAAAATGAATAAAAGTGTGACTTAACATATGTACATCTCGTGTTTAATATACAGTCAATTAACATAGAAGCTTCTTCTCTTTACGTTATACTAATACTAGTACTGCTGCAGTAGTACAACATTGATTTTAAAAGAAAAACATACTTTGACCAGTGTGTACGTGTTTCGTTTCGTTGAATAAGCGCCCCCTTGAATAAGCGCCTCCCCCGAATTAGCGCCCCCTTTTAGACGTGAAAAATTTAATAAGCGCCGGGGCGCTTATTCGAGTAAATACGGTATTCTATAATTGCTCCACAAACCATGACATCATAATGCATTATTAGCATACGGTAATTGCTCCACAAACCATGACATCATAATGCATTATTAGCATACGGTAATTGACACAAACCATGACATCATAATGCATTATTAGCATACGGTAATTGACACAAACCATGACATCATAATGCATTATTAGCATACGGTAATTGACACAAACCATGACATCATAATGCATTATTAGCATACGGTAATTGACACAAAATTTTACTGAAGATCACAATGGTTGAGCGTCCGTCCAGAAAGTCGAATCCCAGATTGATAGTTTGTTTTCCCCCATAGTAGGAGTGTGTAGGGGAGTGACAATGAGCCAATTGAATATTAGAAAAACAATGAAAATGGAAAAGTGAAAACGATGAATAAGCAAAATTAACTGCAGCTAAAGCAGAATTGCCCTGAAAGTACTTTTACTGCTGTCCCACATTGATGATAGAATGATTCTGAATGCACCTATACCCCTACCAGATATTCAACAAAAAGAAAAAAAAAATGTCAAGAGTTCGTCCTGATTTGCATACAACTTTAACTTGAATTTTCTCAAAAAAATTTAAAAAATGTTTTATGTTGTCGAATATTTCAGCTAAATATGATTTAGGGATTTATTTTTTAAGCAATATATAAAACGTATAAAATATTCTCGCCTGCGGCTCGCCATTTTAAATCCTCATAAAGATCAGCTGTTCATATTTTATATATTACATAAAACTATGTTATTGTGGTTACTTCTAGGAAGTCTAAAATGGCGTATCATTTCACACCAGCTTATAATATTCATAATTATTCATACAACATAATTCTCTATGCAAATTCTGAGCACTTGGAATCTTGTAAGCCTACTGCACAGTTCTAGTGTTGTTATCACTCTCAGGAGATTGAGCAAACTGCAATTAACTTATCTCATGGAAATCACAGCATACAAATGAAAAGCTGTAAGACTTGGACGCGCTGGACTAGATCCAAATTTCAAATAAGTTGAATTTTTTTGTTGTTGTGAGGCGAAAGCACATGTGTAACGCGCGCGACGGACAAGCCTATGGCAGCCAGAGACTATATAGCTTCTAAATGTACGTAAACATAATATAAAATGTGCGTATTTCCTGCATATCATGTGTTCCTAAAAAGACCATTGGCAGCTAATGAAAAAGATGAATAAATGAATGGTAAACGCCTGGCTAATGATTTAGCGTCTAGAAAATTAAAATGACATAAGCCAAGTGTAGTCGACATTACCGAATTATATCTTTTAGTTTATTAATAAATTGCATTATCCGATTGTTGTGATCGATTCAAGGAATTTTGGACAATTTTACCAGTTAGATTAAACTGAAAACTAAATCTAACCCTAGTCACTTTCACTCTACAGATTTCTGACTTGATTATATCATTAGATATTCGTCTTAATTAGGAAAACATCTTGGTGCCCATCGACGGCTTCCGCGATGCATGGGTTCTCAGGGGTGCATATATAAATTTCAAGTTTTTTTTGTAAACAAATAGATAAGTTTAGTTTGTTGATTACTTTTTTTGTTAGCAAACATCCACTCAGCTAAACAGGTAAGTATTGCTTGTGCTGGGCCGTCCTTCACAAACTATCTTTTATATTGAACGGCAAAGACATCATAAAATAATATTATTCGATAAATTGATATATTTAGATAAATATTCACATAAGCACAATTTCTTCTTTTTCTAGACCAAATTCTCTGTACCATAAGAGATAACAAGCCTTTTTGTTGTTAACAAAGTTAGATAACTTTGGGTTCATTTGCAATGTTTCCTTATTGGCTTTGTGTTTTTTTGAAAGTCCACCAGCAGTGGGAAGTCCGAGGGGTTTTCGCAACAAATCATCCAAACACCAAACTATCCAATCAGGTTGCTAGTTTTAATATGTTTAAGCCAATCACAGCAACTTGTAGAAAGAGTCCATAGTTTAATAGCTTTGGTCTCACCAGAATCGGCATTATTTGAATGCAGTTTTAATAACTCAATTTGAGAATAGTTTGTTGGACTTACATTTTTCTCTTTTTTAAAACGAAATGGCTTGTTTTGACAAAGAATGTTTTGATACATATATGTATAACTATATAGGATCTTTGAATGAGAAAGATTTGGATGAAATCTTCACAAAACACGACAAAGATGGTAAGACTTTGAATGATATAAAAACTTTTTTTTTTGCCATGCTAGAATATACTGCTTCAGGTATTTTTTCAGCAAATATACACGAAGTTTAAATTGGGAGGCCTTTTAACTTTTCTGTACAACTATATAACAACGCTGACAAAATGAAAAGAAGCAGCAAATAAAGAAAAGTAATTAATCGTCAAATGAAAATGTGGGATATCATCATCTATAACATATACGGTAAAAACGTATATAAGAATAGATTTGAAGTGTTTGTAGGAAATATAAAACAATTTCGCGTCTTGACAATTATAACAAATGGAAACAAGCGGAGTGTATGAAAAAGAAAACAAGGATTGAAGGCAGAGAGGAATAAAAGGGTAAATGGACGAACAAACGAGGAATACAAAAAATTAACTTAAAAAAGGAGTAAAGAAGAAAAGTTGGAAAAAAATAGAGGATTATGAAGGAAAGAATGAAGGAAGGTAGGAAAGAAGGTAAGGAAGGAAGGACGACAGGAAGAAGAAGAATATTGGTGGTGGGACAACAGGAATGTACGAAGGAGTAACCAAGGTTGTGCGCAGAAGCACCACGCTCATCTACCTGTAGTTTTTATAGTCTATGGAACTTTCAAAACCTCACTGTTTTCTTTTTCTTTTTTCTTTGCGTTGTTAACAGGTAATGGATTTATAGACGCCAAAGAATTAGATGGATTCATCAAGGATATTTTCTCTAAACAGGTAATGTTAAACAATTCTAGATAATTTTGTACTTCACTTCGCATTGATAATGTCACTTTGATAAAAAAGTTTTAGTTCGTACTTTACAAAAATTGATACATCAAATTGTAGCTCTTGCGAAACATCTATAAAAGGAAAATAAATAAAAACTGGTTTTGTTTCTTTTCTAATTAGAAATAGTAGTTAATAAAGACAAAAGGACAAAATATTGACATTATTATTATTTAATAAAAACAAAATAATATCGACTGGGAAAAAAGTGATTTTGTCAAAAAAAAAAATAAAAAAAGATAAAGCAGGTACTCTTTCTAGAGTTATTTTAACGGGAATGCTGAAAACAACTTGCCAAATATAGGAGAATTCTTGCAGGATTGATGTTATGACTGAATATTAATATACCAATCGATGGGCATTTTTGAATTTTTTTTATCTTCATTGATACAAGCTACCTGCCAGTACCTGCTGAATAGTTAACAGCCCAGCAGCAAAGCCAAACACTAAACCGTTTTCAACAAAACAAAATGGCGTAACAAACAAAAATGGGAATGCCACTCGAAACGAAAAAAAAAACATATACAAACAAAAGAACAAAATTGAAATGAAACAGCCCTGACGCATCTTACAACAAAATTAGAAACAATTATGATATCTTAAAAATATGCAAAAGGAAATAAATTGTGTCTTTAACACAAAACAAAAAGCAATTAAAAATTTTGCAGTAACGTATTTGTCATTTCAGTGCTTTTTTTTTATTATATTCGTTTATTTATTGATCTTTCTGCTATCGATATTTCTTTTCTTCTAGCTATCCCAAGAGGAAATCAACGAGTTCAAAACACATCTTCTAGAACGAATCGACAACAACAATGATGGTAAACTTGACAAAAATGAGGTAATCGGACCGCATGCCTTTCATTATTTAATTGGTAAATAAATTACTGAAATAAATATATAGAATTACAGCGGCGCATTTTCCTTGACGATATGCTCAAATGCGCATGCGAGGCTTGCGCATACTTGTGTAGACTCGTACCCAGTCTTTTCTTATTGTTTGTGATGCATAATGCGCATGCAAAAGGCAAATAGAGCGCCCCAATTCCCTGCCAAACGTTTTTGCAGTAAAGAAGTAAAAAGTAAGAGTCTGACATCATTCCTTTTTTGAGAGTGGTGTTGAGAACTTTACCTCGCTGCTGTATGTGAATGGTGTTGAGAACTTTACCTCACTGCTGTTTGTGAGTGATGTTGAGAACTTTACCTCACTGCTGTAAGTGAATGGTGGTCAATTCTGCCAGGCAAGACGAAACCTCTGAGTTCTGCGCTAAATATGAACTTGGTTGCAATTTGTGAAAGAACAAAAATACTATACATGTCCTAGTATCCGCAGAACTGTTCCTCCATCCAAATATCTTATCAAATAGTATTTCCCAAACCATTATTTGTAAAATGTTTTCTATAAGATGTATTTGATCAACCAATATTGATGCATTATATTCTATATTTATTGTGGTTAGATAAGATCTATTCTGCCAACCGAAGGGAACTTCCTTCTTCAGTTCAGTAAAGTTGGAAAGTCATTGTGTGGCGTTGATTTTGTGAAGGTAGGTGGTGCATGCTGGGTAATCTATTCACTATATTGCAATTTCATCAAGATGATCAATTGTATGAATTCAAAGAGTATTTCACTAATATTGTGCAAATAGTAAAACAGCACTATAACAAATGATATTTTGTCACTCCCAAAATAGGACTCGTCATCTGACCCTAGCGGAGGGCCTTCTTTATCTTAAATTCTTTGGAACCATTTTTTCACTAGATATGTCGGGGATTGTTGAGTTGAAAATATATAGAATTAAGACCAGTTTAGTATATGCGATCTCTGGGACTGACTCAAGAGGAGAAGCTTGAGATATATATTTTCATTTACTTGTTTGTTGATTTATTTGTAGATCTGGAATCACTATGACAAAAACAAGAATGGAACCTTGGAAGGCAGTGAACTAGAGGTCTGAAAAATCATGCAAACGACATTACAGCGTTATGACTTCTAAAAAATGCTAATGTGCTAAAGGAGCAATGGCCATTAGCAGACCTCGTCCAGCCCATTAGCTTTTTTAGAATTCATAAGATAGCTCGTTTTGTTAAAACCCTATATTATCACTAAGATATGGTTATATATTTAGAAAGAAAAAAAAATATAAATAACATTTACCTGATATGAAAAAATCCTTAGAATGTTTTGTCTTTAGTCACTAATCACCCCAATCAAACCTTTATTCATCGAAAACCCCTATTTTATATATCTATACAGGGATTTATTCAAGATCTGATCATGAAAAGCCGACCTCACACCGTTAAAGACGACAAATTTCTGAAATCCGTCGACTTCCTTAAGAATTCGCTGGTAGGTTGACATATATTGAGACTGTGATCGAGTCGTTTTCACATGAGTGGGAAACAGTACGGTTACGATCCGTTACGATACGGCAGAAAATTCGAATGTTTTCTTAGAAACTACGGCCGGCTACGATACAATACGATACTGTTTTCCACTCATATGAAAACGGCTCTAGTAGGTAGATCAAGGTCATTTGTTTTCATTGTCCAAGGAATAAAGCAGATCTATCTCTGCCATTACAGTGCAGATAAGTCGACAGGGAGCACGTCTTGATTTGTAATTTGATTGGCTGATAAGGTCACAAGTGTCTTTTGTTCTAAAACGCGATCCTGATTGGCTTATGAACGTGTTGAATGAGTAGCACTGTAAACTGGAACAACTCGCTTCCTTACCATGCCAGTGCCCGAGGTCGAACCAGGACCATAGAGGTGACAGGCTTTTCTACTCGGTCAATAACTTGATATAATTTATCCAAGTAAGTCTACATTGTTAAAGAATGCGATAATAGTACTCGCAAATAAAACACGTTATACCAACTCTAGACTTAGTAGTCGATCGCGGAAGGGGCAGCTTCTCAGTTTTCTTGTATGGTAGCATGTTTAGAGTAGAAGTTTGAAACTATAAAAATAATGATTATTTTTTGTTTGTATATTTCAAGCTTGAAAAACAGGGTGCAAACAAGGAAGGCCTTGATAAAGCTGGTTTGTTTGAGTAAGTACAACGATGTAAATAAAATCAGCTGTGATCGTGGCAAGTTATTGGATGTGTACAAACATATTCGGTGTTTTGTTAGTGTCCATAGTTGGTGACATTTGTCGTCAGTGTTTTCACCTTTCATGAATGGTACTAGTGATATATTGTTGTCATTTGGGTGCGGGTTGACCAGTTTATAAAGACTGTTATGTTAATGAGAATCGTTTAATCGAACACTTTGAACTAAGACGTATGGGTGATGAGAAAGTCTGTTTGTGAAGTCTGATGTCCCATGGGCGTCTCCAATGTAAAGCAAAGGAATTGTGAAAAAGTAATAAGATGGTCTATAGTTTTTGAGTGTGTTATATATATCTATAACGCTGTTTTCCTTTTTACTGTTCTTCTCATACTCAGGCTTCTTCAAGTCGAAGCCCAATGCGCAAGTTTTGAGGTTAGTAGATAGAGAAAATCATCAGCTGATCTTCATCAGCTTCGCCTATTTGGTCTTAAAAGGTGCCAGTACTATGAGTGCCCACCTGTATATTACCGATGGTACTGCCATCTACTTTACTACTTGATTCCCTATTTAGGCCATGATACTGTCTGGCCATATTCCGCTCACAGTAAAATATATGATTGATGGGTAGATTGTTTTTTAAACTTATACACTTATTGACAGGGAAAATCTGCAGCAGAATTTGACAAGGTTTTTGCAGGATATGATAAGGTAACTAAAAGTTAAAGATTAAAATGTTTCTTTATTTCATGCTTTTCAGAATAACAGGCCCATTGAAAAGCTGTTGATCAATGAACATATGTTGCGTCACGGCCAGTTCATAGAGCATTCCTATAGTTAATTCTAAAGTGAACTTTCTAAGTCATTTTGGTAGACTATTTTGAATAATAGTTCAACCTAATCTTACTTTAGTTGATTTTAGTAAATTTAATTTCCCCTTCATATCAATTTTCGAAACGGGCTGAGATGGCTGCTGCAAACAAGACGCAATTCAAAGCAGTCAGGGAGTTTTATTGGTAAAACGACTTTATGATATAAACGCTGATTGACCTCAATGAATGATCTTCTTTCAGGACAACAGTGGTGCCATCGAAGGAGACGAACTGTCTAAGCTTCTGTCTGATATGTATCTTGATTCTGACGAAACGGTAGGTACCAGTGACCATCACAAAATTCATTTGCTAACTCACCCAACCGTTCCTACTGTAGAGTGCTTTCCTTGCTTGTAAAATAAGTGCAAACGCAAGCATAACAGACAGCATCAAAACATTCCGTTCTTCTTGTCGGCTGCTTGTGCTTATTTCACGCTTCTCCACAGTGAGGACAATCATCAGGAGTTAATACAATCTAATTAATTTTTTCCACCATAAATCCCCTTTTTGTTTCTAGGATGTCGACGAAATCAAAGAAGTTGTTATGCTAGCGCTGGACAAAAACAAAGACAACAAGATTCAAAAATCTGAACTGAAAGACTTCCTCAAAATTCAAGACTAAAATGAAGCATGCTGCTCACAAGCTCGTCACTTTCTTTGAAAAACAAGACAGCAGGCGGATACGACGAATATGCCGAAATACGTCTACGGAAAAAGCAAAATTCAGGAAATTTCGGGATTTTCTTAATTAAATTAATTCAAATTCCTTGGCGATTCATCCCCTCTTTTCAATGTAGAGGATTTGAGATTGCTATAGGGAACAATATTTGTCAATATTGATTAATATATATTTTGGGATACAAAATAACCATCAAAAATTCTGATGAAAGTTAACTTTGTTAAATGACAACTACAGTCAACTCTCGATACACTCATGGGACAGTTAAATAGAGCCAAATCTCCAGTGGCGAGAGATGGTCCAATACATGGATCCGCTGTCAGTGATGTGAGCACGACTGTCCTAAATACACGACTTTTAGTAAGGCGGGAGTTGGCTGTAGTCATTTCATTAGAAATATAACCAATATTACTACTTTTACATTAGTTTGAAAATGTTTAAACCCTATGCAATGGGAAATTGTTAGAAGCACTCGCATAGGAACAAGCTTGATCTGTGATGGACAGCAGTTTCATATGCAACCCACCTTCACCTACAATGTTCAAGTTTTAAATGCACGCATTTTTTTATTATTTACATTGATGAATTTAAATTAAAAATAAACGAAAAAAAAGGACGTGTTGTTTGAAAGCTTGAAAACTTGAAAACTATAACTCAGGGAATCGTCTGTTCTGGTCGCTCCTTATTATGTTTTGTACGATAGCAGAAATTCGGGTCCACTGGCCCGGGTTCTATTCCCAGACCAGGCGATCACGTTGCGTCCTTAGGCCGATACTTTGCTCTCTCAGTGCCTCTCTCCACCCAGGTGTATAAATGGGTACCGGCATTTGCTGGGGGTAAATATAGTCAGAGTATAATATCGTCCACTCCCTGGTAGACCAGGTAGACCAGCGCTGGTTTCCAGATGCTGAAGGGACTTTGCTACGTTAAACATAGACATTTCCTTTACTTTTACTTTTTAGAACTAACCAATTCAAATACCCATTGATTCACTGGCTAGCTCACCCCACCATTTATTCATATATTCGAGTATTTATTCATTCGTCTGACTATCCATTCATTCAACAGTTGTAAAATATAAGATGGAACTGACGTTCCGTACTTCGTCGGAGTAATATGAGAACAAATAAGTCCAAAAACAATAATGTCGGATTCTGAATGATTGAATACAATATATAACCGTTAGACGGATGTACAATTAAAAGTAAGAACCGTATCACGATCAATAGAGACGAATTTACCTAAATCACGGTAACTAAAGGATAGTCTCGTCTAAGAAAACAATTTCTAAACATTTGTTAGAAAATTCAATGTCGTCACTACAAAGGCGATAGCGATACTGATAGACAGGTTATACAACATTTAGTGACGATAGCGAGTAATATTACTCCGATGAACGACTAACGTCCGAAATGTCAGTATCGCTATCGTCACTAAACGGTGAGTATAACATGGTACAACTTATCATCATTTTACAACCATCCTCCATGCTCACAACGTGACATGACCATGAATGTATAAGTCGTTTTTCACATGAGTTGAATACAATTCCACCTATGGATAATAAGGTGGTCTTCTTCACACATGTGCAATCATACTTATAAACTATAGCGAAGAGCAGGAAGAGGACGATTGCCCTGTGAGGACAGCTGCTGTTGTTTTGGTATCAGTAACACGTATAATTGCTTGACAACAATATGACATTATCTCAGTATTTAAACTCAATCAATGCGCGATCGGAAAGCAGTTTCAAAAACAAACATACCTACAAATTAGGGATAAGGATTTATTTTATATTATGATATGAGTAATCAAAGCACGGGATAAAAAACTTTGCTGTGCACGTTTTTGTTTTGGTGAAATCATTGGTACGGTCTGCAAGTCTAGAGCAACTGCAGGAACGAGCTTTCTCGGCCTTTAGATCCCTTTCAATGTGAATATATGTTCAAATGAATGACAGAACTAATATGTTATTTCCAATTGGCGGGTTTTTAGTGATTATTTAGAACAAGTTGGGATATATTTCGGTAATACATATCATTTTATATTTTTATAGCGCCCGCACTTTTCTGATTGTTGATGTCCAGATGTGCTTTACAATGTCTAGTTATAATCGGAACGATTTTCAAGTGGTCATGAATAAAATAGATATTTATTTGACTTTTAATTCAGCATATGTAAAAAACCCGTTAACATAGCCATGCAGAGATAAGAATACGTTGGTCGAATAAGTTCAAACTGACAGGAATATATCGCAGATTAACATTTCAGTTCGCCCCAAGAGATCGTTCAATTTGGAATTAATGATCACTATGAGATATTCACCATGTTAAAATTTGTTGAAGTTAGATAGGATTATTTGGAACATCATGCACATTATTTTTGATAGTCAGATATTAATTCTATTCAAAGTATTGTCCAAAACAGAACGGTGTTTTTAATTTCGAATGATTTTATGAGCTCCTTAAGCTAAAACAGGAGCTAAAATGACAATTGATCAATAAAAATAATTCAGTTAAAACTCAACCAAAACATTCCAATCATTACGTTGAATATTTTATCAAGTTTACCAATTTCCATAATGCAACCAAGTTCATTTGAAATAACACATCAAAATAATTCCAAACTCACGCCGTTAAATATTTAAAAACACTGACTCCAAAACACGCATTTGATCTGATAGCACGTAAGATATTAAACACACAGAAATCAACAGATGGATAAAACTACGTCCAAGCTATACACTGTGTAAAGCTGACACCAGCTTGGTTTCAAAACCTTTGCTCAAATTGTGAGATTTTCTTCGATATTTCAGTTGCTAGAAATAATGGTGTGCAAGCTTGGAAAGCATTGCAAAAATGAAATAAAATAATCAACAAACACTTCTTCATTGATTATTTATTTATTATGGACCGCGTTTGATCAAGCTGTCGACCGACTGATCGAATCTCTGGGGTAAATCACCCTGATGAGCAGAACATTCAAAACGAAAAAAAAAAGTTACGAAGTATCTTGATTTCTTAGAAACGTTCATGTTCTTAGCAACTAGGAAACAAATGATTACCATTTGCATAATCAATTCTTTTAATATTTGCGTGTCTATTTATATCAGCGAAAATGGAAATTTCTGAAATTAAATATTACCAGAAATTCTCACGAATGTCGCTTATAGGTTTTAATATCGCTTATAGGTTTTAATTTTTTTTCATAATTTTATAAACTGAATTCTAAGTGTTTATAGAAGTATAACATTAAAAAATAAGTCTGATGATCAAAGCTCAACATGTTTTTTTACTTTAATTTCCATAAAATGTGACAAAGGCAATAAAAGAATAAAAAAAGAAGCAAAAAAATACAAAAGAAAGAAAGAAAGAAAGAGAAGAGAAGAGAACAAAAGAAAAGAAAAGAAAAGAAAAAAAAAGAAAAGGAAAGAAAAGAAATTTCAAATATTGTCCGTTAAAATGTCGCGTCTTGAAATTCTCATTAAGACCAATGTGTTTGTGTCAAAAGACAATTTCTGCAAAAAGATTGATTACAACAAAAACAAAAGGATTAAACACAAACAAATGGATTTTTGAATATTTCAAAGAGTTCTCAGGTCAAAAATCGAACCAGATCAAACCACGGCAAAGCACCTGTTAATCAGACATTACCATATTACACACACAACGCGCATGCGTCACAATCATTCATAATATACATAAAAAAACAAGGTGAATTTTAAACACAGATTGAGTATTCATTCGCAGGAGAAGCACCAAGACAAGCATTAACAATAAAGTCATACGATGTCGTTCAAAGGGAAGATTAATTCGCGTGATTTCGTGAAAATCTTTCATAGATTTGATGCAGATGGTAAGAGTTCGAAGTCGAAGAAATTTTGAATAATAGTGTTGACCTGAATACATGTATAGCTTGTTTAGTTTGACTTTTTGGTGAAAACGCGATGGTTTTCTATTTATTTGTGACCATCACTTGTTATCCAAGTGTTCGACTTATTTTGCAGATTTAAACGTATTAGTTTTCTTTTAGTCAAATTCACGGGGAAATGTTTCTTTCTAATATATTGTTATATGCATAACTGTGTTTTCTTGTTTATGTTTCCGACTTTTGGTCGACGCTTTGTTATCACAAGTTTACAATTTTCTCAGTGCAGATTTATACACTATCATTTTCATTCAGTTTAATATATTTTTATTTCAACAAAAACGTGTCATCGTTGTTTGAATTTCCTGCTTTTTTCACTGTTAACTTTCCATCGCACTAAAATTAGAATTTCTTTTCATTTTAAGGTAATGGCTACATTGAGAAGGAAGAAGTCGATAATTTTATAAAAGTCTTATTCAAAGAACAAAACGGAAGGGTAGGTAGTGGATTTATGCGACGCACAACTATGGAATATCAATTAAACATACAAAACTAACAAACCAACATCATTATGTGGCCGAGTTGTATCAAAAATCTCCTTATGGAGTTGGCACCAGTAAAATATTACATTTATTACATTCAATATATAATATAATCCTGAATATATCCTACAAAATGGGTGTAGCTTGAATTTTATCAGTTTACATGATAAATGCGCTAAATAAATTTTATAACATAGATTAGAATTATAGAATTATATTAAATTGGTCGCTCAATTTCGGCGATTTATAAAATTTATGTATTCATAAAATGTATTTTTCATTTCCTGAGAACTTTTTGGAATATTACTAAATAGTACGGAACTTTTACTACAAAACTGTTTGAAAAACATTCGAAATATGACATTATATAACAAAAAAAAAATATTCTAATAATTTGCAATATATATTTTGAAATTGAAAATTAAACTTATTAGCTAGTTGCATGGTGTAACTACAGAAAATTGATATATTACAAACTTAAATTGATAATTCCGAGTGGAAGTTTATGATTTTGCATATATATTGTTATGAGGCAGAGTTTTGTTTCTTTTGTCAAAATGCATATAATTTGAATTTGCACGTTGGTCTATGGAGAAATTTATTATTCAATATTACAATCACAAAAGAATAATTTGCAACAAAATATGTTATTATTGATTAAATATTTCCAACAATTAAAACAAAAGCTAAACGTGATAACCCTACAGAAATACAACATCAATAGCAAAATACTTAAATAAAATGTTAAAAAGCGTAGCAACTTATATCATTTCAAAATTCGAGGTTCGATTATTGCATTTTGGGAATAATTTGATAGTTTGTATTCAACCCAACCTCTGAAAAACCTATCAGAGATATTTCTAAGGGATAAAATTGAAAAGGACATTTTGAAAACAATTAAAATCACCATGGATTTGTTCATTTTTACCACGTACAAGTTACTGTAAATTGATGAATTTATGGGCATAAAACTCACGAGAAGACTTTCAAAAGGAAACCGCATTTCACCAAACTTACACAAGGACCACTCGAGCTCATATACCATTGGAATAATTTAACAAAATACACCGTTATTAAGCAAATAATCGTAATCCCAGACAGGCGTTTCTGAAGTGCTTGACACACAGTTTTAAGAACCTACCAATCACTACATGTTCACGATGGCTGTATACCCGCATAAATTTTGTCTGCATGTTACAATAGCGACGATTTTATCAAGTAGCAGTAAAAATAGGGCGATCTTCGTCATGAAATGACAACAACAACAACAACAACAACAACAACAACAAAAAAAATGCGGAAATGAGCATTGAAAATATTGGAATTGTTAAAAACAGTACTATTATTTTTTTGTGAAACTGATGCTTCAGAAATTTTGAACATGCGTCAAAAAACGGCTCTTCAAGGAAAGCTAAAAATGCGGCAATTTTCGCAAGGCCTAGAAACTGCTAAAAGATTCCTACCAAATAAAAACTAAAAATAAATTGCACATGATTTAAAATCCGTGAAGTTGAATGCAGAGTTTTTGTTTGTGGATGTCAGGGTTATGGAACGTCAATAACAATAACATTTTCTAAGATTCGACAGTTTTATTTGTTGAAATTGTAAAAAATAGCTTTGTAGATATAAGTGTTCAGTGTTAAAAAAACGGCCATTATGAAAATTAGCATAAATAACTTGTGATGTTAGAATTAAAAAAATAAAAAAATACTAAAGAATTAAAGATAACTGTTGCAAACACTCGAGGATAATTGCGTCACAGACGTACTGGCAAACGGACGTTGACATTTTTTCCCGAAATTAGTTTGTTTCAAAATAAAATAAAAATTTAAAAAGTGGTCTCTGTGCTATATCGACCTTATACACAATCTTGAGATATAAACTTGCAATTTTCAATTATACAAAAACACAACTCCCACCATTACCGCACAACAATATTTGATTATCGAAAAATTCTATATACAATTATATACTGTGCTCCATGGTTTGCTGGAAAACTCAAAAAGCCAAATTTCCCAACATCAATTTTTAACGAAAAATTGATTGAATCGACTCAAAATAACACGAAAAAAATACCACAAGAAAGCTTTGTTTTATAATTGCTCGAGTACCCTCGAGGCTCACGAAATTCGATTAGCAGAAATCGGCTTTTACATTTCCTAATTGAAAATGTAACAATAGGGAGTTTTTAAAATTGATTGCAAATTCGAAATCGCTTGAGGTTCTATTTATTTGAAATTTTGTCAAAAAAAATGATGATCAGTTTGCTTATACTACTATATTTGTTTCTTCGTTAAGCTGCTGATATTATGATTGTTATTATTCTCACAGCCTATTATATATTTGGAATTAATTTTATGAGAAAACAACGAAGTGTTAAAATCTAATAGCCAAATTACACCATTAATATTAATTACACGATAAAAATGGTTGCAAACAGTAAAAAGGAAAAAAAAAAATGTCTGTAAAAAATGACTGCGTATTCTATTTGAAACCGGGTTTTTTTTTCAAAATTAAAATTGCGTAGGAGTTAACCTCTTAAAAACGAACGATAATTTGTTAGATTTTTAAATGGACAAAATAATCCTGTTCATTGGATCAGACTGAAACACAGGGAAGTGGATAATATGAAATATTATTGATAGTTTAAAGCAAACTCACCAGCAAGGTGCAAACAAAACAGCAAATACACACTAATTCTTGCCAAATATTGTTTACTTCACAACAAATCTGTTAATTGCTTTGTAGTTTATTTATCTATTCAGTGACGATAAAGATTTTCTTTGTAGTTAATGAATAACGACACACAACCAGTAGAAAAAAAGATGTTATCTAAATACTTTTTTAATAATAATTTAAGATCATTTTCTATAACACAGTTTTGTTTTTAAAATGCAATCACTCCATTTCTTACTTTATCCTGGCAAAAAGTCACGCTTTTACAAACGATATTATTAATGGCAAAAGCGCAAGATTTAATGGAAAATGACAGATTAACACAAAAAGCGTATTAATTATGCATATGATAGCAACATAATTATCAACAAATATTTTCAAACACCAACAAGCACAAAGTTACTTAACCAAAAATGCGTTTACAGTGAGGGCACTCGAACCGTGAACACTTTGTGCTTCTTTGATACTTTTTTAACATGCTTCATTTGAGTAAATCGATCTGAAAACGTTTTTATTTTGATAACTGAGTGCATTTGAGTTCAAATCTACTTTTTTTTAGAGGATTTGAAGCAGAAGAAAGCTCAGAAGATGAAAAGCTAAATAAAGACAAGTGTTCATGGTTCGAGTGTCCTCACTGTAATCATGAATTCAAAATATGTAAACCTCGGAACTCTTCAGTAAATCTTAGAATAAATCTTAGAATAAGAGTAGTGAGATCAACCAAATTGTATTCAAAATGGAACTGGTGTAGGTCAGTCGATCTGCTACAAACCTTTGAGCCAGAGTAGGTTTTGAGAAATCACCATTTGCATAAGACGTACAATATATATTTTTTGTCGGTAAGGTTCTCCAAGGAAGCCTGGCACTGGTGACAGTGCAAGCAGTCAGTCCTTTGAATGCATTATGCAGTACATATACTAATAAAAATGTTTCCTGTATTAATTTTTTTAAGTTTATCTATTTTGTCAAAACGTTAAACAGTTACATAAATATCGCCTGTGGTGAAAAAGACGCTGAATTTGACGTCATTCGGTCAACATTGAGGACGGCAGATAATCGCTAATGAACTCAGGAATCAATTACACGGCGAGGACAGCATGATGACAAAACTATTAGTACAACACCAATTAACAATTAGAAATAGTGAATTAGAAAAGTCATGATAAAAAAACAGAAATTGTTTTCTTAAAATAAGGTCTACAAATTTTACTAGTTTATTTCAGTCTATCTTAACTTACTTTTTTTGTGGGGGTGTTATATATCTCTGACTGTAGCTTTACCTTTACCTCCATTCCTTGCTTCTATTCTTTGTTTCCTTTCTTTATTTTTATTCCTTTTTTCCATCAATTTCAAATAAATGGTCTTTTGAAAAAAATTCATGGTGTTTCACACAAATCAAAAACTTCCAGGTTTTAAGATAATATTTTTCTAAAAACAACGTCCATCTAGATTTGTTGTATTTATTATTTATACATAGCTTGTTTAGTGTAAAACACTATAAATAATTGCATGAGCATAGACCATCTCAATTTGCTCGGCTATGATGAGTTGTTGTTTTTTACTTCTCCAAAGTTAATGCGCCAGAATGTTAGATTTTCTCAACTATATTTCTATTTTTGATCTCATTATTGTCCATTTTTAGCTACTTTCTATTTCTATTCCTTAAATTTCTCTCTTTGCTACATAATCAGATAAAAACCTTGATTTAAACACGGTAACACATGTGACGATATAAAAACTGAAGAAAGTCAGTCTCCCTAACCATTAACTGTCTCACGGATATTGAGTATCAACTATATGCTTATCAAACATTGCCCCCAAGTCAGATTAATTAATGAAAGGTTCATTGCATATATTCAATAATGTAAAAAAGGGCGGGAAAGTCTGTAACGCGCGCGTTTTTTTCTTGCTATTTCGAGGTTTTTGAGCGAGAAGGAGGACCAGTATCAATACAACCATACCGTGGTCCCAGTCGGCTCTCGTTCCACTCACAAAACGAAGTAACGAAACTAACTAAATACATTGATTAAAAATGCAGTGCAGAAAACACATGCAAGCTGACAAACATATACAAACGAATAAGCAGACAAAAACAAAGCGAACAAACAAAACCAGTAAAAACTGACCGACAGTACAAACGGGTACTTAGGAAACAAGAAACGACTGTAAAACACTTTCCAAAAAATCAAGAATTGATCAGTATGTGTTATATATGTGGATTATTAAAACAGCGAGGTGCTTCCTTGCCTTTGAATCATACCAGGATTGTCGACAGTTGTCCCTGTCATCTTTTCATGAAACCATAAACTTTTATTTGAAATAGAAAATTATTGAAGAAAATTTCGCAAAATCAAATGTGCATTGTGACGCATTCTTGTTGCAGGAACTTACCAAAACAGAGATAGACAAATTTAAGGATGATGTCCTGTCAAAATACGATGCAAATCGTGATGGGAAATTCACAATGGACGAGGTAAAAACATTTCCTAAAGTTATTACTAGTGCCATTTTATGAACAGAAACGATAAAAATAATTAAGGTATAGACATCGGATCCAGTTTAGATGAAAAAGAAACTTTATTGATACGTCGATCGACCACGCCAATGCACCTATTTATTTTGTCACTTTACGGTATTTTCGTAATAGCTTCAGAAAATCTTAGATGTGGAAGATTGCCTGTTAGCAAGTTACAACTTGAACAAGCCGCTCACTAGTGTTGATTTCATTAAGGTAAGGATTTCATATAATACTTTATAAACGATAATATCTAGACCGCTGGCCAAAGGGTTCTAATACATCGGTGCGCACCATGGTTTTTACGTGTGCAGGTATATGACATACAAAACAACGAGATAAATGCGCGCTGTCAAAAAATTACTATCGTTGTGAAATTGGCTATATTTTTTTGTGACCGATTACTTTAAATATTAGAGACATTAAATGGCATTACGCTTATATGGCAGTATATTAATAACTTCCCATGCAAATCATACAGATATGGAATCACTACGATGTGGACAAGAACGGATACCTAGACCGAGCAGAGTTAGAGGTAATCAAGCACATGATTACTGGTAATGATGATGGTGATGATCATGATAGAATAGGATGATAAAACGGATGACGTGCTGGTGATGTTGATGATCATGATGGTTGTTATGATGATAGTGATGATAACTAAGGTACTGATGATAATGATGGTGATCATGATGATAATGGTGATGATAGTGATGATAACTAACGGTATTGATGATAATGATGGTGATCATGATGATAATGGTGATGATAGTGATGATGATAATGATGATAACTAAGGTATTGATGATAATGATTTTTGATTTGATTTGATTTTAATGATTTATAACGCGCATTTTTCATGTCGTGATGATCAAATGCGCGAGACAGACACTGAGGGTGGTCACTGCCAGAGATTTGTTTACGTCCTCAGCGTTTTTTTACGTCCACCTTATAACATAGTCAGAGGGAAGGCAGACGGGACCTCCGGCTTTACGTCCTTATCCGAGAAGACGAGGCACTGAGAGAGTAAAGTATCTTGCCTGAGGACACAACGTGATCGCCCGGTCTGGGCATCGAACCCGGGCCACTGGACCCGAAGTCCAATGCCCTAACCACTAGGCCACCACGTCTCTCTCTGATGGTGATCATGATGATAATGGTGATGATAGGGATGATGATAGTGATGATCATTAAAGATACTGATGATAATCATGGTGATCATGTTAATGGTGATGATAGGGATGATAACGGTGATAGTCGTTACTGACTGTTAACAATGACAATGATGGCGATGATGATGATATCTGATTTCTTTGTGATACGTAGGGATTAATGTTTGAGCTGAAACTGGCCACAGGAGATGGGCGACCAATTGACGCTAAACAAATCAAAGACTTGGTCGATGCTATAGTGAGTACGGAGCATAAAAAATATGAATAAAAAGTATATATAAACACCTTTAAAATCTGCATTTTTGCTGAGTAACATTCTTCTCGCCAATATAACGCCAATAGAAACCCCAAAGTATAAAAGTTACCAAATTAAACGTCACTGCAAATTAATTGCCAGCTCGTTTGAAATTGGGCGAATTAACATCTTTAGATACCAAAAGGTATATTTCTATACATCAACACAATGAGATGAATAAAAAATAAGTATGTATTTTTTAGGTTTTTTTTTATATATAGATTGATTGTAATTGCTTGCACGTGGTATTTTTTCATAGTTCGATTTGTATGATTCAAATAAAGATGGCAAGATCCAGCTTCACGAACTTTCTAGGTAAGACCCTGATGTCCATGTAAAATTAATCAGGGACTTTTTGTGGATCCGACTGACCCGTGGTTACATTAGTTACACATAATTTAGTGATGCAGCTTGGTGTTAAATAAAAAGTCAATTGTTCTATATCATACAGTGGCATGTGGCATGGACTGAGCGTTCGTCTCAAAGAATAAAATAGTCAGAACATTTAAAACAAATATATATGAAGACTATGAAGCTCATTGATTCGAAATCGCGAGATAATTTTTATTTCTCTGGCAGACAAATTCCTGTTGAGGACAACTTCCTGGCGCAGTTCAGATGTGGTGACACACTAACTAAAGTCGAGTTTGAGAAAATGTTCAAACACTACGATCAAGTAAAAGAATATGATGATGATGATTGATGCTTTTGATAATGATAGCAATAAAGACGAGATGACGTCAATAAATTCTGATAAGAATAATGATGATGGAAGATATGATGGTGTCATAACACCAAAGTTCATAGCGATGATAATGGTTGTGATGGTGATAATGGTTTTGATGGTGATGATAATGGTTGTAATGGTGATGATAATGGTTGTGGTGGTGATGATAATGGTTGTGATGGTGATGATAATGGTTGTGATGGTGATGATAATGGTTGTGATGGTGATGATAATGGTTGTGAGAACTATGATAACCTGGGTGCCAGTGTCCTTTAAGATGACGGTCGTTGTAATAATGGCTGATAAAGACTGAATCCTTTCACTATTTACAGGACAACAGTGGCGAGATTGAGGGCGATGAAATCACAGCTCTGTTGAGAGATGTTCTTGTATCACAAGGAGTAACGGTAAAAACCATCCTAAAATCGCGAGCTTTTTACTCCTTCCCTACTCGTTCTTTCATTTTATCTAACAATGTGTTGATATATTTTTCTCTACTATCTCTTCTTTCCTTTTTTTAAACTCCGAGTGTTTTCTCCCCTTTTCAAATTCTTTTCAATTCTTCAGTTCTTGTGGTATATCCCTTCTAAACTACTCATTTATATTTCTTCATTCATTCTTTTTCTTCTTCATTCCTTTTTTATTTTCTCCTTCATTTCCTTTATTTACTTAAACACCATTCTCGCATTCCTTTCTTGTCTTTCTCCTCTTTGTACCAGTCTAGCATTGACACATAACAATCATTTTCAGGATTCTCCTCAAGACCAACTGGAAAGCTTCAAGGCACAGATTCTTGAAATGTTTGACGTTAACAAGGATGGAAAACTATCACAAGAAGAGCTGCAAATGCTCTTTAGCTGCTAATCAACTACAGCAAACATCTATTAAAATCTCTTCAAATTTAGACTCGGACTATTTATAATATATCATATTCATCTATTTAGAATTCAATCTAATAGCAAATTTAACATTTTCAATCTTTGCAAGAAAGCGACGTCAAAACTGCGTTGCTTTGGCATCATGATGACAAAGGCCATGGCCATGTTGGACCAGATAAAGGTCATGCAAGCGGCACAAATTGTGCGACTCAGTTACAAGGACAGTTAAATAAGTCCATTTTTAGCTATTTGAAAACTAATCATTGCTTCAAAAGCTTGTATTTGTTTTGTAGTGAAATGTTCTCGAAAAAATGAACATTTCAATGGTAAGAAATAGGTAGTAATATGTACAATCGAAGGACAACCTAGACTGTATATAATACTACTGTCAAAATATTGTCAAACTTCTATTTGCTCAGAAAAAACTTGAACAATTTCATGAAAGATACAACGAAAATATGCTCACTTTAGTATAACGTTGGTATCGAATAAAAGTGTCAAACTTTATTCACGTATTGTCTTGTGCTCTCCCCTGGGGATGTTTGTCGGATTTTTTTCAAAAATACCCCTAAAAGATACCGGACGTTTTTCAAAAGGGCGTGGCTTCACAAATTTTTCATCTCTAAAAGATACCAAAATCATGAGTTTCAGTGGCTTTTGACCCCTAAAAAATACCAAAAAGTGAGAATTTGACAAATTTCATATTTTTAAACCCTAAAAGAGACCAAATCGCCAATTTTTTACCCTAAAAGATACGACGAGCACCTCCGATTGTTTACCATCAGAGGCCCCCTCCCCCACCCACCGAGGTGCTCTCTCATTTTTGAATTAGCAAGTAAGCAAGCCAGCAAACTGACAATAAACAAACACATTGGCATAAAAAGAAATACCACAAATAAACCTAACTTATTAACATTCAAACAAACACCAAGCAAGCATTTAAATATAGGAAAATATTTATAATATACCTACAAATATATTAATATAAACATCTCTGATCTAGTTTTGATACAATTCTTCAATAATTAATTACAATTGTTCAAAAAATATAATATTCCCACTATCAAATCACATATCAAATATACAAATTCAATTCAAATATAAATTCAGCTCTAGGCAACCAAAACAGATGCCAAAATGATACATTCAAGAACCAGAACCATTTTATACAGTGGAACACAGTGGTATTTAACGTGTCATCATTTGACGTTGTTTTCTACGAAGTCATTCTGTACACATCATGAGGTGATTAGTATCCAGTCTATCACGACCTATCGTTGATTCCAGGATTTAGCGGTAAACCAGGAAAAGCTCTCATCGTCCGAATCACTACTGATGGAGATTATGGCAGTCTTTGTAGTTTTCATTTGATTGGTTTCTTTGGGAACCTGTCAGATAATAAAATAATCAACCATTTTTGTATGAACTCCAGCTTTGCATTTGCGATTTTTCGACAGGTGAGAATCATTGTTTTCATTATTGTTTTAATCGTTGTTTTATAAACTTAAAAGTATCGTAGCCAACTTTCATACTGTGAGAGTATTTCGGAGTCTGTCAAATAACAAGACAGTAAAAATGTAGTGTGATCCAATGCTTGTTTTGTACAAAGTATTTGACAATATCGAACATTTACGATAAGTTTTAATTGGTGTGCAGTATCCACGATATCTAATACATAAACATGACTACTAAGAAACTAATGCGATAAAAAGCAATATACCAAAAGCATAGGAAGACTGACTGGACTGACCTGATATGAGGGTAAAGATAGTGATATGGATAAACTGGAACCAGAGTGCGAAGACTTCTGGGTACTCTGAAAATACAACGAAAAGATTGTAAGGAAAGTATCTTACAAAGTCATCTAAAAATAAAACTGTAAAACTATCAGCAATCTGGCTGATCATGTGTTTTGGTGTGATAATGATGATGATTTTCAAACTGCCTATATGATAATGATAGTGAAATGACGTCATCATAAGCTTAAGATGTACGTAAAGCTAGTGTTTTAGTCTGAAGAGCAAGGAGTGGTTCCCCAATTCTCCCGAGCAAGACGCTCGTGTTTGAAGCTCGAAAGTGTACACTTTACCCTCCCTCCCTCCCCCCTCTCTTACTCTGTCAATGCTCCTTATCACGGGTATTCAAAGCTACTACAAGCTACACTGAACAGAAAGAAGTCGAAACAAGGATGTGAAGTCACTAGGAATCGAACTCGGGACCAGAAGGTCATCTGCTAACCAACTATGTCATGCTTGCCCCTTGGGTTCACATGATTTTGCTTCACTAATCCAAACTAATCTGTGATGACATCATTTGTGATTAGAAGTACGTATACTATGATGAGCATGATAACGATTCGAGGATAATGCCAATACCTTAATAGTGTCATCGTGGTTAGGGTGACGTTTGTCAAGTTCACTATCTTGCTTATGGGATGGACTGACATCAGGACTGAGGATTAACAATGGACTGGATGAAGCGTTTACATTAGAATCCTGGAAAATGAATGAATAAATAAATGAATAAATGTATCAATGAAAGAATGAGGAAATCATTGGATGGATAGAAAAGGAAATGGAGCGAAAGGTAATCCGAAATGAATCTGAACGACGGAACAATTAAAAGAAGGAAATAAGAAAGGAAAGACGAGAGTGAAGGAAGAAAGAAAGGAACCAACGAAGGGAGGAAGGTAGGAATGAAGGAACAAAGGGATGTAGAAAAAAAAAGATGTCATAACGCAGCTAAAGTATAAAGACCAAGGGAGTGCAATTAAATGAATACATTTGTCAAATAAGAAACTATCAATTACCGGAGACAATATATCATCACTTGACGATTCGTCGAACACCAATGGGTTTTGTTGTGAATAAATGTCATGTTGACTGTACTGTACATTTCTGCAGCCTCCAACAAACTCATTCACCTCTACTGTTGCTTTCTTGGTTTTACAACGATATTCTTCCGATCGTTTTCTCTTTGTCCCAATAGAGAATTTTTCTTGTTGCTGGCATATCGCAACAATGTTTGTGAAACTACGCTCTGTGTTACATGTGTTACATGGGTTTGTTAAATTCTGGTTACTTTGATGAAGTTGTTTTGACGTTTCATTTTGATTTTCAAAACTGTGATTTTGAGAGGGTGTTTTCGACATGGTAAATGCTCGATTTTGAGCAACCACTTTGCTGCTATAAAATTCAGTAATATTGATTGGTTGTCCAAACGTTTTTGGAGGAGCTGAAAATATGTCATCGGGTGAATTTTCTTTTTCTTCTTCTGATAGGTCAGATACTTGTTTTTTGTTTGTAAAAGTTTCCTGAGTTCTATTTACACCAAGACCAACATTTTCTTTGGATGCTGTTTTTAAGCAAATAGAACACGTTGAGCTTTGTAGTTGATTTCTTTGTACCTCATCTATCAAATGACTTAAGTCAACACCAAGTGAGGGCAGTTCGTCTTCGCTCGAGAACTCCATAACATTTTCAAGTTTCAGTTTGTCTACTTGTTTATTGCAAAGTTGAGTTGAGCTGGCCTGACGACTTTGGGTGGAGGTATCCTCACCGGCTGAAAACCATTCTTCTTCACTTGAACATCCATCACCATCTTCTCTCTGTAAGGTACAATGTTTGGTGTTGCTGCAGGGAGGCTGCATCGAAGAAGGAGGAGTAGAACCAATCATGGGTGTACTGATCCCTGGTAAAGGAGATAAAATGTGCTTCACAGAAGCTAAGTCCTTGGGAGTGCCAATGTGTCGCACTAACTGAGAATCGGAAATAGAAACATCAAATGTTGAGTTGGGATGTTTGGCAGTACTTCTCATCAATGGAGAATTTCGTGCTGTTGTTTTTGTGCACCCATACATGTTGTTGGTTATATTGTTGAGAAAAGAAAAGCGATTCTCTGGACTGCTCACCACTAGCACTATATCACCATCGGATAGTTTCTCTCTTCGTTCTAAGCACTCCACTATTTGTCTTTCTATAGGCGATGCTTTATCGCTGTCACTCTCTTGGCTGGCCAAAACAATCTCTTCATTACTACTCCATATAAAAGTGGTATCGATGGCATCATGATGTTGAGAATAAGCACCGGGATCAACAAACTGCTTGTTGCAACGTTCAGACCGTTCCTTATTTTGTCCTGTATTTTGATGGTCTGTGATTTTTTTCAATTCCTTGTGGTGCTCTAGTAAATTGACATTTGCCGCATTTTGAACAACAGAAGAAGTTTTTCTTGGAGATTTGCCTGGAGATTTTAAATTTGAACGGCTATTGCGTGAGGTTTTAGACCGTTGCTCTTCATCTTCAGTTTTCGATAGACAAGTCAAACTTGTCAACTGTGGTACATATTTAGATATCGAACAATGACGTTCACTTTCAGCTTCAACAATTACGTGCACAGCCCCTCTCAATTGCAAAGGGTCTTGAGAAAGTTTAGGTATAAACTCGTCTTGTGTCGCACATACCATGGAATCATCGATATCATCGAAAGCAGCATCATGGTGTAAATATATACCATCAGGGGTGTGCATGTCTAACCTCTTGTTCGGAACATTATGGCCCCTCACAGCAGCATTTTCAATGCTTGGTGACTCGCCGTTGACGTCTTCCTCCACGGGAAGTGAAGTAACAGCTGATTTTGAAATGTTTGGTGATTTTCTAATGAAGTCATCTCTAACTTCAAGTGGCGCCATGAATATTGGATTACCTCCCGTCAACGACGTCACGCTTTTCCTGGCAGTACTTGTAAATGCAGGTACAAAAGCACCAGGTACAAGATCCGTGATCGACACATCTTGAAGAATAGAGTAAGATTCGTTACTGCGATGTTCTGTGGATGAGCTGCCTTCTGAAGTGGGCACACTATGCTGTTTTTCTTTACTGGGGCTACTACATGTACCTGATAACTCTACATAATCAACGATACTGCCAGCTACTCCTGCTCGTTGAACTGAAAAGGACTCACACTCAAGATATTCAAGAGCTTCTAAATGAGATCTGAACTTTGGTAGATGACAATACTTCCTGACCTTATTACTTGACTGATCAGCAGTGCAGGGAGGTTGTGTTCCAGAACAACAACAAGTGTCATCGAATGAAGGCAATTGTTGACATTCTTTCATAAGACTTTTGGCAACAACAGAAATGTCTTTACCATCAGAGTCAGTAAGAGGTGTATTGGTTTTAGGGTCAAATGGTGCTTTACTGGAGCTGGACTGGTCAGAAGGATGATCTTGGTTAGTGGGGTAAGAAGTACATGGTTTGATGTGGCTGGTGTTCTTGGCAATCACGGGACATGATGTGGATGAGAAGCTTGATGCATTGGTTGATGGTTCTAAGATGGCACTACAGTTGCTCCACTCTGAGTAATAACAACATATAAATAATAATAACATTACAATGGCCATTCAGGTGAAAAATGATCTTGAAATAGTAATTGTATTTTATCTTAATATGTGTCACACTATAAAATTGACCACCATTCAAACAGAAAGTATATATTTATATAGTAATTGTCATCATATGTCTTTATCATTCGTTGTTTATCCATTGATTTCTTCATACATTGAGCATGTGCAGTAGACACGTCAGGCATAAAATAGCCATTTTAACCACTGCATTCATCATAACAACCACCATCACCACTACCACCACCACCACCACTACCATCACCACTACCATCTCCACCACCATTACCACTACCATCACCACTACCATCTCCACTACCATCACCACTACCATCACCACCACCATTACCACTACCATCACCACAACATTACCACTACCATCACCACCACCACTACAACCACCATCACCATCACTACTACCATCACCACTAACATCACCACTACCATAACTACTACCACAACTACTACCATCACCACCACCACTACCACCACCATCACCACTACCATCACTACTACCATCACCACTACCATCACCACTACCATCACTACTACCATCACCACTACCATCACCACTACCATCACCACTACCATCACTACTACCATCACCACTACCATCACCACTACCATAACTACTACCACAACTACTACCATCACCACTATCACACCACTACCATCACCACTACCATCACTACTACCATCACCACCACCACCACCACTACAACCACCATCACCACTACCATCACCACTACCATCACTACTACCATCACGACTACCATAACTACTACCACATCTACTACCATCACCACTATCATCACCACTACCATCACCACTACCATCACTACTACCATCACCACCACCACCACCACCACCACCACTACAACCACCATCACCATCGCCACAACCATCACCACTACCATCACCACTACCATAACTACTACCACAACTACTACCATCACCACTATCATCACTACTACCATCACCACTACCATCACTACTATCATCACCACTACCACAACTACTACCATTACCACTATCATCACCACTACCATCACCACTACCATCACTACTACCATCACCACTACCATCACCACTACCATCACTACTACCATCACCACTACTTAGTACCACCAGGATAATCACCATGGTCGTTACCTGGAATATCATCAAGTAACTTTTCCTGATCCTGGGGAATAAACACGTACTGGTGCCTAGCCAGGAGACTATTGGCAACATCATTAACATCAAGGAACCTCTCTTCTTGTGTTGCACTACCTGGGTTACTGTGATCCTGACCCATCATGCACAGCTGTGATATCTGCTTCAGTTTAAAATGTTTCTTTAGCTGAATTTGGAAAGGCGAGTGAGTAGCACAGTTGACCAAGTCTGAACCAAACTGGGAGCTTCCTTGACTACCAATGTAAACAAACTTTTGGACAATTAGCAGATGCTCCCAAACACCCTAAAATAGGAAATAATGATGTGTATTACAAATGTTTATCTAAACTATATACATAGACTAAATTTTAAGACATGTACAAAGCAATACACTAACCATTTCATAGTCTATATGCGCAACAACCTTGTAGTCCTTCAAGAATACTATACCCCCCGTAATACTATCCAAGTCTAGCACTTCTGAAGCATGGGACACAGCCCTGAAAATGAATATAATGTATATACAATCTGATCCCCCTTTTGGTGGAATTTAATGGGTTTTTGGTGGGTTTCATGCTGTTTTTTTGGTGCGTTTTTGATTCCTTATTGTTCTCCGGTTGTCAAGGTGACCACGTGATGTCACCGGACAATTATGGACAAGGGGTAGACATATAACGAGGATGATTTGAGATTACGTTTACATCACTGAAAAATTTCAAGCAAGATATATAAAGTGTTTTGATCAATAACGTTACAAGCTTAATTTCTAAAAATCTTGGGTTTCCTATAATTTTTGAAGAACATTTCTTGTGTTTACAAAAAAATACTCACTTTTCAAAGTCATCTATTGCCTCTATGGTGAATATACCTCTTATGTACATTGTCTTGTCACTAAGGGTTGCCTCAGCACTTGGTTTTTCTTTGCTTGGAAGATTACTGAACTAAAACAACAACAACAAATGTGCCAACTAATCAAAATGACAATGATATGCCGGGAGAACGAAAGCGTCAAAATTTCAGTATACCATCATAAAAACCCAAAGCCAACCAAGTGGCCATCAAATACCTTTATGATTTGAGCTCTTGCGATTTTTGGCAACGTTGATTTTTTATTGTGAAATGAATATATTGCTCTTTCAATAAATGGAGATAACAATTTCGCCATCTTGAACTTTTGTTGTGTGATTGAAGAGGATTGGGATGGAGTTTTCAAGGAACGCCTTGGTGCTATTTTTGGTCAGTCGGGTTGTGGTCAGTCGAATCTCGTACCCAGAGCCTTCGTTCCTCTTGACCAGCGTCGAGAAACGTAAGAGAAACGAACTAGGCTCTGGGTACGGGATTGTTGTCTTCTTTGACTATTTTTAAGATTTTTTCGACTATCTCTTCGATCCTTTATTGGTCTCATGTTACTTTATAATAATTACTTTTTATGGAAAATTTCAATTTGAGATTAGACTGCGTGAGACTGGGTTTAGGTAACACCTCTGAGGCTTGTAACTGCGGGCTCACCATCGACAAGTAAAGATGGCGGACGCCGGTGCAACAAAAGACGACTAAAAGCAGCGCTATTTTAGGCTATTTTACGACGCATTGACTTGTTTTTCGAAGACCACTATGGGAAAACACAAAAGCAAGAAGCACCACAAGAAGTATGGCGACGATGATGGTAAATAAGACCAAATGTTTTCTTTTTTATAAAGTACACGAACGAAAATTTGGTCAATGATTTTTGCTTCAAATGAATAATTGTTGTAATAGGTATATTTTGACCCTTGCAAGCTATGGTATTTCAAGCACCAGATCAATACCAAAAAAGTATTTCAAAAAGAAAATTAAAAGTCAACTTCTCCATAATTTTAAAAACAACGGTATCTACAAGGTGCCTGATCTGAACAGCTACTAAGTAGATTTTTATTTATTTTTGCTTTTGATATTGCCTATGTGTTTACCTATGTATAAAATTTCAATGATCATATACAGTATTTCACATCAAAACCTGTATTTTGTTGGTTCTTTTTTATTCTTGTTGTCTTTTAATTGTTAATATTATAGTCTTTTTATTAAAATTAGTCCTAGCTCAAATTGTAATCATAATAAGCCTTCATCTGCCTCTGCACTTCAGCTATTTGCAGATGAAGAGTCTTCTAAATATTCTTGTACTTCTTAAAAAAATCAATACAATTTACTTGACTTGACTTGAAAAATCCCATAACTTCATGCATTCACCCTTATTCCATAATGTTACCATTTATGTGGATTTAACTTATAATTTTGCATTGAAATAATTTTATTTTCTTACAGCGAGGTCTCACAAATCAAAATCTTCACTAGATTCAAGTGAAAAACCTATCAAACTTGTCCTGAAGATGAGTGGCGGCAAAGAAACCATTGTAAATAAGGAAAAGAAAAGCCATCACAAAGGTGACCCAGACAGGCTAAGAGTCAAAGATCACTCAAAGAAGAAGAAGAAAAAGAGATCGGCGTCCAAAGAAAGAAAGAAACATAAGATTGACATGGCATCAAGTGTACGTCTTTATCTGCATTTACTGTTTTCTTGTTTACCTCATACATAAGTGCATTAAGTATACACTTGTGCAGGTCAAGTTCAAAGAGCTATCAAAAGTATAAATATTATTTTGCTTGTGTGACAAAGATATCCCAGGGAAATCAAGGATGAGCATTCTGATTGCTTGGCTATAATCGTTAGCTAACAGTATCCTAAATGTTAGCATTATCCTTTCCTAATTGGACGTCATATAAAGAGAAGTCAATTAGTATTGTGTTGTACATGTACATATCAAAAACTATTTTACTTTTAATACACTAAACCAACTATAAATGAGGGACTGAAAGCCTCTAGGGAATTGGAACTCTTTTAAAGCCAACTCCGCAATACGTTTGTGCTTAAGCATGATTATGTCTTTGAATAAGGACAAAATATAGCGTTATCTTGTCATCACGTTTTCCATACAATTCAAAAATTGAATTTCTTGTAAAATGCTAACCATTCTTGGCCTATCAATCATACTCTTACAGTACTATTTTACTTTGTGTTTCAGTCTTGCCCATCACCAGCAGCTTCAATGTCCAGTCATTCAAAAAAGAAAAGAGACCGCTTAGAAATGGAGGGTGATGATGCTAGTTTAATGGACTTGGAAAGACCAATAAAAAAGATCCACATCAAACCACTAGAACCACCCCCAAAGTAAGTCATCACCTTTCTTCTTATAGCAATTAAAGTAATATAAAATTTTATTTTTAATGATATATTTTTTCTACTGGTAGGCCTCCACATGAGCCAAAACCTAAAGGTATGTAAGATACATGTAATTACTATTTTATAAATTCTATGAATATGCATCCTACTTTTTTTAAGTTTGCTGGACTTGATCTCACAAGTTTCAGTAGTTTATTTATACTGGTCCTAGTGGTTGAACTTCTTCAATCTCTTTTTGTCTTGATAAATGATATACAATGTAAAGTACTGTAGTCAGTCTTAAGTACTGACCAACACAAACATCTAATCAGATGGAAATGAATCAGAATTTAATACTTGCAATGTTGTGTTGTCTGTAATATTACTATGAATTGTCTGATATAGAGTGTAGTTATTTTCTGTAGTACTAGTAATACATGTTCACACATTTAGGTTTGTCAGTTTGCTTACTTTTTCAAGTTAACAACCTTGAGTAGTGTCTTTACTTTGGCAATTACTTTTATGTTCAGCATAGAGGTGGTATCATTTTGTCAGTTGTAATTTGTCATGGTTTTACTTACAGGCTCATTTTATTTTATGTACAAAAAACATACTGTAAAAAAGACTTTTTTATTATTATTATTGTACACTTATATAAAATGTAACTATAGCTTGTATTGAGCAAAATAAACATTCTATTCTATTCTATTCTATTCTATTATACTTTCTATAGCTAAAAAGAAGCCAAAAGCTGACCCTACAGCACTGCAACTGTGCCTTCAGAATCTTCTTTGCATTATACAAAGGTACCATCAACAACAAAGTTGTGTAGTGGCTAACATATTTATGGGTATCTATTTCACTGTGTAGGCTTATGCTGCATCCTTAATTTAATTCCATAGGTCTGTTTTTTTAAAGTTTGTATTTAAAAGACAAACTAGATTTGTTTCTGTGTTCAATAATATTTTAATGTAATGAGTAACTAAAACAAATAAAGCTCAAAGATTCAACTTTACTTGTATATTTTTAAAACTATTATTAAGTAAGGGTGACTCTGATTTATCAGATATTTGTGCTAGTTATTATTCTAGTAAATATTTTTTGAAACTATTTATACTGTTTGTAGGAAAGATGTTCAAGGATTTTTTGCATTTCCTGTCAATGACAACATCGCTCCAGGTTATTCTAGAGTGATTGAGAGACCCATGGACTTTAGTACTATACGAAACAACATAGACACTGCACAGTACAAAACTATTGAAAGCTTCAGGGTATGGACATTGTGACTAGAAACCTTTTAGCTATTGCTGTTGGTGTTTTTGCCTTGTGATAGTTTATAAGCATTATTGCTTATATTTATTAATGTTGGTTATTGTCATGATTGTGATCACCATTGTTTGAGTCTTGTTCAGGCATATTGTCATATTGTGCTCAGGAATAGGCCACTAGAAGAGTGATGATAAACCCTAACCATACAATGTACATGTAGTTAAAACTTTAGAACAAGAGAGAGCAAGAGAGAGACAGACAGAGAGTGAGAGATTTAATATTGAAAAAAAATTCCTCACCGACAATCAGAATATCCTTTCCATCCATCTGAATCAAGTTTACAAATTTCCTTTTTTCTCCAGGATGATTTCCATTTGATGTGTAATAATGCTACTATCTATAATGCACCTGATACCGTCTACTACAAGGCAGCCAAGAGACTCTTGATGATTGGAGACAAAATGATGACAACAGTAAGAACACATTTTCTTATGATAATGTTACCAATGGAATCTTTATTATGTTCCCAGCCTGCCTTGGTTTGTTTCATTTAATGTGTCATTCAGCTGTTCTACTGGTCTTATTGGAATTAAAAAACTCATTAATTCATATTAAGCACCTAGTCCAATCCGTGGTCCAATTTTGGTCACATGCATAAGGTTTTATACCCCATAACACACTCTAATTAGTATTTGATGTATCTTTATATACAGTAAAGACACATGATTGTGTCTTTATACAAAGATATGTATGTCTTTATCAAATACTAATGAGATTACTTTGCACGGTACAAAGCAACTTCTGTGCAATCATGTGACCAAAAGATTGACCCTTAGTTAAGAAACTTGGTTCACATGAACTACCCAGGACCAGAGTCAATGTGGGACGCATGTTCAACACAAATCAGAAATTCTGTGCATGATCAGAATGACCACCAGTCATTGTTATGACTTTGTTCGCTTATCTGTCAAAATTGTATTTGAAATATTTGGTTTTATAAGTGTGGGAGTTATTTAAGTTATATCAAAAACTTGCAGGACTTGTTTTATCAATTATAAAATCCACCCTATAAAGAACTGTGAACACTTGTTTTTTTTGTTTTTGTTTTGACAATTTTTTGAACACATAAGTGTATAATATTATATAATATCAATGTTTGATGTGATGTAATATTTGTTTAATGACGTTGTATTCTAGGACAAGATTAGGAACATGTATCGTAGTATGGGCATGCGTGCATCAGATATTGACATTGTCACCAAGGACCATTCTGATGAACCAATTGATGTGGACACTATTGATGTTGATCATCCTGTTATTCCAGTACCAACAACAACCAAGAAGTCTAGATCAAGGTAGTGATAATGATGATGATGACCATGGTGGTGGTGGTGAAGACAGTGATGATGATGACAATGGTGGTGGTGGTGGTAAAGACAGTGATGATGATGACAATGGTGGTGGTGGTAAAGACAGTGATGATAATGACAATGGTGGTGGTGGTGGTAAAGACAGTGATGATGATGACAATAGTGGTGGTGGTAAAGACAGTGATGATAATGACAATGGTGGTGGTGGTGGTAAAGACAGTGATGATGATGACAATAGTGGTGGTGGTAAAGACAGTGATGATGATGACAATGGTGGTGGTGGTGGTAAAGACAGTGATGATGATGACAATAGTGGTGGTGGTAAAGACAGTGATGATGATGACAATGGTGGTGGTGGTGGTAAAGACAGTGATGATAATGATGGCAATGGTGTCATTGAATGATGATGATGCCTATGATGATGATGGTGATGGTGATATGATGGATAGTCATGATAGTGAAGGTGATGTTGCCTGAGGGGACATTTATGATCAATAATATTATAATTACTGTTGTTTATGATAATGTAGAGGGGGGATGTCTTTAATGTGCCGTTGATAATAGTGATTGATCTATTGTTTTGACATTTGTAAATTGTGTACTTCAGTAAACCTGACACCCGGCCATCAGTTGTTGGCAGAAGAGTGCTATCCCAGGTACAAGCAGCTGCTAAGAGAATGTCTGGTCAGTTGAAAGAGAAGCATCCCAATAGCAAAGTGAGTAATTCTTGGCAGTATCTGCAGCTCATCGTTGCCATTGCCATGCTATACTGTGATTATCTCAACCATAGTCTTTGCCACTACATCATCTGCCAAAACACTATTGTCAATAATAACATATTAATAAATTGTACACCACTTTTTTCCTTTGATTATAGATTGGCTTCCTACGGCGTGACAAAGATGGATCAACATCCTTGGCATTTATAAACCCTGATAGTGCAATAGGTACAGCTTTTCAACTAATTTATATCATAGGCTAGAGGTTTTGCTTTAACTTATAAGTGCAAAAACTAGGCTAAACGCTTTGGGATTACATAAATGGATGCTAGCAAGTAGCTTTTGTACACTGTCTTGTTGGTTGTTTTAACTGATTTACAACTATAATGTACACTGTCTGGTTGGTTGTTTTAACTGATTTACAACTATAATGTACACTGTTTTGTTGGTTGTTTTAACTGATTTACAACTATAATGTACACTGTCTGGTTGGTTGTTTTAACTGATTTACAACTATAATGTACACTGTCTGGTTGGTTGTTTTAACTGATTTACAACTACAATGTACACTGTCTTATTGGTTGTTTTAACTGATCTACAACTATAATGTACACTGTCTTGTTGGTTGTTTTAACTGATTTACAACTATAATGTACACTGTCTTTAATGTACACTGTCTTGTTGGTTGTTTTAACTGATTTACAACTATAATGTACACTGTCTTGTTGGTTGTTTTAACTGATTTACAACTATAATGTACACTGTCTTGTTGGTTGTTTTAACTGATTTACAACTATAATGTACACTGTCTTGTTGGTTGTTTTAACTGATTTACAACGTACACTGTCTTGTTGGTTGTTTTAACTGATTTACAACTATAATGCACACTGTCTTGTTGGTTGTTTTAACTGATTTACAACTATAATGTACACTGTCTTGTTGGTTGTTTTAACTGATTTACAACTATAATGTACACTGTCTTGTTGGTTGTTTTAACTGATTTACAACTATAATGTACACTGTCTTGTTGGTTGTTTAACTGATTTACAACTATAATGTACACTGTGTTGTTGGTTGTTTTAACTGATTTACAACTATAATGTACACTGTCTTGTTGGTTGTTTTAACTGATTTACAACTATAATGTACACTGTCTTGTTGGTTGTTTTAACTGATTTACAACTATAATGTACACTGTCTTGTTGGTTGTTTTAACTGATTTACAACTATAATGTACACTGTCTTGTTGGTTGTTTTAACTGATTTACAACTATAATGTACACTGTCTTGTTGGTTGTTTTAACTGATTTACAACTATAATGTACACTGTCTTGTTGGTTGTTTTAACTGATTTACAACTATAATGTACACTGTCTTGTTGGTTGTTTTAACTGATTTACAACGTACACTGTCTTGTTGGTTGTTTTAACTGATTTACAACTATAATGCACACTGTCTTGTTGGTTGTTTTAACTGATTTACAACTATAATGTACACTGTCTTGTTGGTTGTTTTAACTGATTTACAACTATAATGTACACTGTCTTGTTGGTTGTTTTAACTGATTTACAACTATAATGTACACTGTCTTGTTGGTTGTTTAACTGATTTACAACTATAATGTACACTGTGTTGTTGGTTGTTTTAACTGATTTACAACTATAATGTACACTGTCTTGTTGGTTGTTTTAACTGATTTACAACTATAATGTACACTGTCTTGTTGGTTGTTTTAACTGATTTACAACTATAATGTACACTGTCTTGTTGGTTGTTTTAACTGATTTACAACTATAATGTACACTGTCTTGTTGGTTGTTTTAACTGATTTACAACTATAATGTACACTGTCTTGTTGGTTGTTTTAACTGATTTACAACTATAATGTACACTGTCTTGTTGGTTGTTTTAACTGATTTACAACTATAATGTACACTGTCTTGTTGGTTGTTTTAACTGATTTACAACTATAATGTACACTGTCTTGTTGGTTGTTTTAACTGATTTACAACTATAATGTACACTGTCTTATTGGTTGTTTTAACTGATTTACAACTATAATGTACACTGTCTTGTTGGTTGTTTTAACTGATTTACAACTATAATGTACACTGTCTGGTTGGTTGTTTTAACTGATTTACAACTATAATGTACACTGTCTTATTGGTTGTTTTAACTGATTTACAACTATAATGTACACTGTCTTTGTTACACTCGATGGCCGAATAAAGGACTAGATAAACAACGATATCGGATTGAACCTGTTTACTGACTCGTGGCCGCCATCTTACATACCACAGGTAACCCAAACATAACACAGGGTTCCCAGGACACTACATCTCCCCCTGTTTTCAGAAGCTATTTTACAACAACAAATAACAAGCATTCCTAAATCAAAAGTGTTCAAGTGTCTCTAATCCTAAATGTTCAAAATCTAAAGTGTTCAAGATAATCAGACACATGTGATAACAATGCTAACAGTAAGGTCTCTGGTTATGTATCAATAATTCATAAACAGTGTTCATGTCTTTGTCACAACATAATCATTCAGTCGTGTTGGGAGTTTTCTTGTCCTTTGTGGTCTTGCTCCACATGGTTGCTCAGTTGGAGCCTGATTGGTGTGCGGTTGGTCGGTGTAGACCTCTCTAGGCTCAGTATCTTGTGAGGCTGGACTTTCATACCTCTCAGGGATGTCTTCAACTTCACTTGTAGTGGAGCTCTCTGTGATGTACTTCTTGACATGACTGGTATTCCTGGAGTACTGTACTCCCTCTGGGCTTTCTACCAGAAGGCTGTTCCCCTGCTTGTCTACCACTTTGTATGGTATTGGGCTGAAAGTAGTTGTCAGCTTGTTCTGTTTCTCCTGTCTGACGAGTACTTCATCTCCAATGTCTGTGTCAGAATACTTAGCTCCACGCCTTGCATCAGCATAGGCCTTATACCTTGCCTTCTGTTCTGCATCTCGGTCACGAACTTCTTGTTCCACATGTACATCTCTCAGCTCGGGCAATTTAGTGCGTACTTTGCGACCGAACAACAACTCCGCAGGGCTCATTCCAGTGGTAGGATGTGGAATGCCTCTATATGCAGTCAGGTATGTTCTGAGCTCTCTTTTCCAGTCTTTCTTCTCTGCATCAGCAATTTTCAACCTCTTCAGAAGTGAGCTGTTCTGGCGCTCCACCTCTCCGTTGGCTTGGGGCCATTTTGCTGTGTTCTTGTGATGTCGAATTCCTTCTCTCTCCATGTATTCTGCAAACTCTGCGGCTGTAAACTGTGGTCCATTGTCTGATGTCAGACTCTCAGGTAGGCCATGTCTCGAGAATATTTCTTCTAAGCAGGTAATAATCTTCGACGTCACAGTTGACTTTAGAATGTCTATCTCATAGTATCGACTATAATAATCGACTACTACCAGAATTGATTCACCTGATGGCAAGGGTCCTAACAAGTCCACTGCCAAGTCTCTCCATGGTCCAGATGGGAGGGTTGTACTCCTTATCGGCTCCGGGGGATCAGGTCGGCTGACAAGTTGGCAACCATGGCAAGCTTTGCAGTACCTTTCTACATCCCTTTCCATCCCTGGCCACCAGACTTTGCTGCGCAACCTCTGCTTGGTGCCAGTTATGCCTAGATGACCCTCATGGGCAAGGGACAACAATCTAGGTCTGAGTTTCACCGGTACAACTATTCGTGGTCCTCGAAGCACAAGCTGTCCAATCACACAGAGTTCACTGCTTACAGGTATGTACTGCTTATGTTTCAGCTGTTCCCACGGTGTCCCGTTTATACACTTCCTGACTTCGCTGAGCTCTTGGTCATCAGCCGACGCTTCTTCAACTTCGCGTGTCGTCATGGCTTTTGGTGTTGCTGAGATTGCAACAAACCTCACATATTCCTCCGCCTCTGCACTATGTTTACTATCACCTTCACTCTTGCTCAATAGTCTTGATAGTGAGTCTGCAATGTTTTGTGCACCTGGTTTGTATTTCACCTTGAAGTCGTATGGCTGCATTCTGAGTACCCATCTTTCGATGCGCGCACATGGTCTTGACTTTGGCCCGTAGATGACCTCAAGAGGTTTGTGATCTGTAACCAGTTCAAATGCAATGCCGTACACATATGGATGGAACTTCTCACAGGCCCAGACGAGACCGAGGGCCTCCTTTTCCGTCTGTGAGTACCTCTTTTCAGTGTCACTGAGACTGCGACTTGCATAGCTTATGATTCTGGGGCCATCTTTTTGTTGTTGGGTAAGGATTGCTCCTAAGCCCACTGGGCTGGCATCTGCTATGACTGTCGTTGGGGCTTCTTTGTCAAAGTAGCCCAGAGTTTCTGCACTGGTAAGTCGTCTCTTCAGTTCCTCGAATGAACTCTTCTGTTCCATTCCAAACTCAAATGGAGTTCCTTGTTTTGTTAGTCGTCTCAGAGGTTCTGAAACAGTTGCCAGGTTGGGTATGAACCGTCCACAGTAGTTGACAAGGCCTAGGAAACTGCGAACTTCAGTAGCTGTGCTCGGCTCTCTTGCTTCCAAGACCGCTTTTACTTTGTCTTCAGCGCAACTCATCCCTCGTTCTGACAGAACCATGCCAACAAACGTCAGCTCATCCATGCTAAATTGGCACTTCGCAGCATCCAGGGTTAATCCACACTCGCCCAGTCTCTTGACAACTTTTTCTAGTCGAGCATCGTGTTCCTCCTGATTTTTTCCGTGTACTATGATATCATCTGAAATGTTTTGCTGACCTTCTATGCCAGCTAGGGCTGTCTGGATTTCATGCTGATATTGCTCAGAAGCTGAACACACTCCGAACAACAGTCTCTTGTAACGATAGAGTCCGCAATGAGTAGCAAATGTAGTAATTCCTCTTGAATCCTGGGTAAGGGCAATTTGGTGATACCCCCACTTGAGGTCTAGCTTGCTGAAAATCTTGCTACCACTCAGGTCTTGCGTGATCTCCTCCACTGTCGGTATTGGATGTCTTTCTCTCTGTATTGCCTCATTCGCCCTGCGCATGTCTACGCACAGACGGATGTCATTGTTGGACTTTGGTACCACTACGACCGGATTGACCCAAGGAGTGGGCCCTTCTACTGGTTCTATGATGTCCATGTCGATAAGTTCCTTTACTTTCTCTTCGACCTTCGCTCTCAGGTTGAACGGAGTTCTTCTGAGTGGTTGAGCCACTGGTTTCACGCTGGGGTCAATGTGTAGCTGTACTTCGCGGTCTTTCAGTTTGCCGACGCCTTTGAAAACCTCTGGGTATTTTCGCTGTAGGGACTCTCCGATGTTTCCTGATTTCACATCTACTGTTGCAATGTCTATGCCTATTTTCAGCACTCCAAGCTTCATGGCTGTTTCTCTTCCAAGAAGTGGCTCTCCCTTCTCGCGGATCACACAGAATTCAGCTTCAGTGCTGTTGCTACCTGCAATTATCTTTGTGTTGAATGTTCCAATGACTTCCAATGGCTTATCAGATGCGTAAGTATAGAGTTTCCTGTTTGACTTTGTTGACTGACACTCTATCTTCTGTCTCTTCAGCCATTCCCATGTCTGTTGGTCCACTATGTTGGTGGTAGCACCCGAGTCGACCATCACATTGAGCTGACAGCCTCCGATGGCCACGTTGATTTTCTGTAGCTGACTGTCCCTCACACTGAATCCATAGAAGTCTTCCTCTGTTCCAGCGTTGACAGCATTGGCTTTACTCCCCACAGGTCTTCTCCTTTGGGTGGTACGGGGTTTGCCGTTGTCTGATGATTTCTTCTTTGACTTACATTGTGAGCCAAAGTGATCTTTTCCACCACATTCATGGCAGGTTTTTCCTTTTGCTGGACAGGTTGGGTCTCTACCATAGTGTCCTGTCTTTCCACACCTGTAACAGGAGTTGTTCTTTGTCTGTTTATGGTCTCTCTTACCATCCACTTTGTTGACATGTTCGCTTTTAGGCTTGATCTCTGTTGGTTTGGACAGTGACAAGGCTTCCAACTGCGTTTCAACTTTTTCACACTGCTCAGCAATCTCTAGAGTACGTTTGAGGGTTAATTCTTTCTCTTCCTCAAGTAGTCTCCTTCGCAGGTATTGAGATTTACACTTCTGGAGGATCTCATCACGTATGTGGTTGTCTGTGTCCCCTCCATAGCCACAGTCCTTTGCTGCTCTTCTCAATCGGGTGGCAAACTGAAGTACAGTCTCTTTTTCTTGTTGCTGGAGCTGGTTAAAGGCATGTCTTGCGTATGCTGTGTTTACTTTTGGCTTAAAATATGCATTGAGTGCGTCCACGGCTTTCTGGTAGTCTTTGTTCTCGCCTGTATTAGCCAAAGTAAAGAAGATGTCTTGTACATCTGGACCAGCATAGTGAAGAAGTTGAGCTCTTCTTCTGTGCTTATTCGTATCAGAATCCTCGGAAAGTATCAATCCCTGAGCATCAGCGAACAATTCGAAGGACTTCAGCCATCGTGTCCATCGAGTACCAAGTGTCGAAGGGTCTCCATGACAATCGAATTTTCCAATCACGTTTTTTTTCTCTTCCGACGCCATTTTTACAAAAATACTTCTTCCAGATTACTCTTTAATGGCTTAAGATTATCCTCGTCGCCAATGTTACACTCGATGGCCGAATAAAGGACTAGATAAACAACGATATCGGATTGAACCTGTTTACTGACTCGTGGCCGCCATCTTACATACCACAGGTAACCCAAACATAACACAGGGTTCCCAGGACACTACAGTCTTGTTGGTTGTTTTAACTGATTTACAACTATAATGTACACTGTCTTGTTGGTTGTTTTAACTGATTTACAACTATAATGTACACTGTGTTGTTGGTTGTTTTAACTGATTTACAACTATAATGTACACTGTCTTGTTGGTTGTTTTAACTGATTTACAACTATAATGTACACTGTCTTGTTGGTTGTTTTAACTGATTTACAACTATAATGTACACTGTCTTGTTGGTTGTTTTAACTGATTTACAACTATAATGTACACTGTCTTGTTGGTTGTTTTAACTGATTTACAACTATAATGTACACTGTCTTGTTGGTTGTTTTAACTGATTTACAACTATAATGTACACTGTCTTATTGGTTGTTTTAACTGATTTACAACTATAATGTACACTGTCTTGTTGGTTGTTTTAACTGATTTACAACTATAATGTACACTGTCTTGTTGGTTGTTTTAACTGATTTACAACTATAATGTACACTGTCTTGTTGGTTGTTTTAACCGATTTACAACTATAATGTACACTGTCTTGTTGGTTGTTTTAACTGATTTACAACTATAATGTACACTGTCTTGTTGGTTGTTTAACTGATTTACAACTATAATGTACACTGTCTTGTTGGTTGTTTTAACTGATTTACAACTATAATGTACACTGTCTTGTTGGTTGTTTTAACTGATTTACAACTATAATGTACACTGTCTTGTTGGTTGTTTTAACTGATTTACAACTATAATGTACACTGTCTTGTTGGTTGTTTTAACTGATTTACAACTATAATGTACACTGTCTTGTTGGTTGTTTTAACTGATTTACAACTATAATGTACACTGTGTTGTTGGTTGTTTTAACTGATTTACAACTATAATGTACACTGTCTTGTTGGTTGTTTTAACTGATTTACAACATTACTATAATGTACACTGTCTTGTTGGTTGTTTTAACTGATTTACAACTATAATGTACACTGTCTTGTTGGTTGTTTTAACTGATTTACAACTATAATGTACACTGTCTTGTTGGTTGTTTTAACTGATTTACAACTATAATGTACACTGTCTTGTTGGTTGTTTTAACTGATTTACAACTATAATGTACACTGTCTTATTGGTTGTTTTAACTGATTTACAACTATAATGTACACTGTCTTGTTGGTTGTTTTAACTGATTTACAACTATAATGTACACTGTCTTGTTGGTTGTTTTAACTGATTTACAACTATAATGTACACTGTCTTGTTGGTTGTTTTAACCGATTTACAACTATAATGTACACTGTCTTGTTGGTTGTTTTAACTGATTTACAACTATAATGTACACTGTCTTGTTGGTTGTTTTAACTGATTTACAACTATAATGTACACTGTCTTGTTGGTTGTTTTAACTGATTTACAACTATAATGTACACTGTCTTGTTGGTTGTTTTAACTGATTTACAACTATAATGTACACTGTCTTGTTGGTTGTTTTAACTGATTTACAACTATAATGTACACTGTCTTGTTGGTTGTTTTAACTGATTTACAACTATAATGTACACTGTCTTTTTGGTTGTTTTAACTGATTTACAACTATAATGTACACTGTTTTGTTGGTTGTTTTAACTGATTTACAACTATAATGTACACTGTCTTGTTGGTTGTTTTAACTGATTTACAACTATAATGTACACTGTCTTGTTGGTTGTTTTAACTGATTTACAACTATAATGTACACTGTCTTGTTGGTTGTTTTAACTGATTTACAACTATAATGTACACTGTCTTTTTGGTTGTTTTAACTGATTTACAACTATAATGTACACTGTCTTGTTGGTTGTTTTAACTGATTTACAACTATAATGTACACTGTCTTGTTGGTTGTTTTAACTGATTTACAACTATAATATACACTGTCTTGTTGGTTGTTTTAACTGATTTACAACTATAATAAAAGTAATATCCAAACCATCTTTATTAATATGGAGGTGTACCGTAACATGGCGTACCTCAGTATCCCGTACCACAGCAAACCCACGGTTGTTATGGATGAATAGAAAGAGAGAGACTGAGAAAGAGTTTGCAAAATAATGGCATCCAACGGCTCGTCCAACAAAGGCCGAAATGAAGGCCAACACTGTACAACTACTGACATTGCGTTTATTTGATTGGCAGTGGATGTACATGTTGATGTTGTTGTTGTTGTTATAGTAGATGTACTGCTAATGGAATAATTATGAGATTGTCTCGTTAGTTCTGCCAATGCACTTCTTAAAAGTGAAGTTGTCCTTTGCAAGATGGCTCAATGGTCAGCCATATTTTGAACCATGTGCTTTAGATCTCAGTTTGACACAGGAAACCCACATTTACAACCGTGGGCTTGCTGTGGTACGGGATACTGAGGTACGCCATGTTACGGTACGCCATGTACGCCATGTATGTGATAATATACGATACACCATATTGCGTAATGCACATTACGATACACCATATTGGATATTAACAAATCGGGGTATAATACATATAACATTGAATTACGATAAATTACTTGACAAGTTTTATTATATCACATTACACTATATGGCATGTCACATAACAGTATAACATATATAAGTCATTAGTTTGTCACATAATAGTACACCACAAATTGTTTTAAAATTTTGTCCAAACAACCCGTCCATATATTAAGCAGATTCAATTGCTCTAGTTTTTTTGAAGTGCATACTCCTATAATGTTGTAATTATTGATTTGGTGTTGTAGAGTCTTTACCAGTAAATCTTGGTGCAAGTGTGGGCAAAATCAACTCAGGTTCTCAAGTGACCACTGGCTTCAAAGAAGAAAAGAAAAACAAAGCAACTCCAGGTAAAGTACTTAAATGCTCATTAAATTGATAGCTTTTTTATATCAGTTCATACATTGTTTTTTCTTTTCTCTCTCTCATATATTGAGGAACTGGCTCAAATAAGTTTAATCTCCTCCAGTGAGAACTCCAGTATCTAAATTAATGAATCTATTAATTTGTACTTAATCTAGTTTGATTTGATTTAATTTGACAGCCTGTATGCTGTATGTAAAATGTAAAGTGTTTCCATGGTTACTGCCTTGTATATCAGATGAATCACTTGAACATATTAAATGGGCATCCAATAAAATACTTTACAGAATTTGATGTGCAAATGTAAAAAAATGTATTTATATTTTAATTTGAATATTAATAATGTGATGGTAATAATAGTAATAAACATCTGTGATGTGATGTCTTCCACACTTTCTATGTGAAATTTGTAGTTGATGAAATATAAACAGACGGAGTGCAGGCACTAAAAGTGTGCAACATATATAATACCACTAAATAGTGCTATTCTAAGCTACATGTAATTCTATTGTTTTCTTTTGTTTAATTATTGCTATTTACTACTAAATAGTGACAACTGTTGCACACCTTTAGTGTTTGTACTCTATTGAATTCATCAGTTAAATTGTGGGCTGTACATAGCATATCACAATAGCTTTATTTGATAAAACTTCTACCACTTCAATCAATGTACTTCATGAATCATTGACCTGTTAGTGCTTCAGCTGAGTGTGTGACAGGGATATTTCAGACCTTAGCCAATCACAACATGGTATTCCATGACTTGTAAATTCTGATTGGACGAACATGGATATTCAGTGTCACACAATCTGTTGTAAAAGTACCACTGACAGTGGTCTTAACTATGAGGTATTGTTTTGTATCCCATAGTCTCTTACTTAATGTATTGTTGTTTTGTATCCCATAGTCTCTTACTTAATGTATTGTTGTTTTGTATCCCATAGTCTCTTACTTAATGTATTGTTGTTTTGTGTTCCATAGTCTCTTACTTAATGTATTGTTGTTTTGTGTCCCATAGTCTCTTACTTAATGTATTGTTGTTTTGTGTTCCATAGTCTCTTACTTAATGTATTGTTGTTTTGTGTTCCATAGTCTCTTACTTAATGTATGGTTCATTTGGATCTTTTGCACCAACCTATGACTCATCAAGAGCCACAATCACAAAGGACGAATCTGATTTGCTGCTTAGTACCTATGGCAACGATACTGGAGTGCACTATGCTCAAAGGTATGCAGTACACTCAATCTACCATGTATTTCTTTATTGTTATGTAAGGGGATAGGCCACTCCAAGGCAGAATATAAGAAAAGCATGCATTTATCAAAAAAAAAAAAAAAAACAACTGGAAGTAATAGATCATGCCATCATGGATGTCTTATATTAAATACACCTTTTGAAGAGACAGTTCAATTTAGCTACTATAAATGTTTGCATTATAATTGTATTTTCTAGCATTCAAGAGTTTGTTAGGGATTCATCTTCATTTGCTCGTGGTGTTGTGCACAAGTTGCTTGATGTCTTGACTGACGGAGCTCACTCGCAATATATCACTAAAATGAAAGAGGTAAAACACCTATTATCGTTTCTTCAGTGTTTTAATAGTAAAAAGCCAAGCTTTAGCACTATTTGCACTTCTTCAGGGCAAAAATGGAAATATTTTCAAATTAAAACATGGAAGAAACAAAATTGATAATATAACCGGTGGTACAATTTTGGTCACATGCATGAGGTTTTATACCCATAAAATGCGCTCATTTGTATTCAATGAATCTTTATATAAAGACTCTAGAGTCTATAGGTACATCGAATAGTAATGAGATTACTTTGCATGCTATGAAGCAACTTCTGTTCAATCATGTGACCAAAATGGTCCAAGGAATTGAACCCGTTATTTAAGAAAGTTTGTTCCCCTTGAACTCTCAAGGACCAGACTCAAATGTGGGACGCATATTCAACACACATCAGAAATTCTGCGCATGATCAGAATGACCACCAGTCAATTTTATAACTTTTTCGCTTATTTTTCAAAATTGTATTTGAAATATTTGGTTTCATAAACGTTGGAGTTTTTGAAGTCATATAAAAAACTCACAGGACGTGTTTTATCAAGTATAAAAACTCTTGCTGCCCTCGAGTTTTTATACTTGATAATACACTGCTGCTCGTTTTTTTTTATATAGTACATAAACATGACAAATCACTGTGATACACCCTTTTTTTTCTACTGAAGAAAGTCACAGTTAGTTTTAGCACCGATAAAAACACTGGGCCTCAATGATATTTTCCCCCTTAACCATAGTAACAGCACAACAATGTATGTGAATATCTGCGTGCAAGCAGACTTGAATTCACAGGCTGTCTTGCTATCCCCCAGTCATTCAGCAATCCTATCAGGTTGTGATTCAATGTATGTGAATATCTGCGTGCAAGCAGACTTGAATTCACAGGCTGTCTTGTTATCCCCCAGTCATTCAGCAATCCTATCAGGTTGTGATTCAATGTATGTGAATATCTGCGTGCAAGCAGACTTGAATTCACAGGCTGTCTTGCTATCCCCCAGTCATTTAGCAATCCTATCAGGTTGTGATTCAATGTATGTGAATATCTGCGTGCAAGCAGACTTGAATTTACTGGCTGTCTTGCTATCCCCCAGTCATTCAGCAATCATACCAGGTTGTGATATTATTGTGATCTTTATGTTCCTTACAGAGATTAAACTTAGTGAATGCTGTTAAGTCTGAAGAACCTCCCACTACGTCAACAGATATTACATCCAAGGTATCCATTTCATACTTGATAGACCATCGCTCTAGACAGGACATGTGTTCAATATTTGATGTTGGTATTAAGAGCTATTGTTCTTGCTATTTTAGCCTACAGAAAAACAACAGCAGGACGCCAAGAACAGCGAAGTAAACGAAGCAAAAGACAAAACGGTAACAGTCCCGAGGGCCGTATGCTAGATAACTCTTCAGGGTTAATACGTCACCCTCGTTAATTAAAGACTACTTCTACTACAAGCAGTCCTGATATTTGTGCTGTCTCTCCATTTATTATTTCTTCCCTCCTCTTCCATCCATCCATCCATGTATCCGTCCATCCATTCATTCATACACTCTCATTGATTCAATCTACAGCGCAAAGCGATTTCATGGAAGTATGCGCATAAATTCTAGGTGATCCCAGTCGTACTGTTATGTAATCAGCTATTGTTATTTTTAGCAGGACAGTAGTAAACGAGAAGAGACACCTATTGACATCAAATCTCTATTGTCCCTATCAGAAGATGGTATTGATGTTTCATTTCTGAAAGACATTGCTGGTACGTAGTTTGAATTTGAACATGACGAAATGGATGAGTAGGAAAGAAAAAAGTATCTAATGAGTAGGTTTTTTTTGACGAATGAATAAATTGATATGTTGGAAAACAGAGTTTATTTGCTCTCCAGTAGAACAAAGAGGTAAAGGAAGACCAAAGTACTAGTGAATGAACGAAGGAATGAATGAATGAGTGTAGATGTTGATATTTCAAATGAACTGTTCAACCCTGCAGGCTGATATCAGACACAGTGAAATCTCCTGACTAATATATTTAATCCCTATCTCTTTAGATGGGAAAGATTTATCTCAAAAAGAGCAATCGTCGGAGTAAGTAGTATTACTATCATCTTGTCTGCCTTAAAGGATCCATTTATATGTTTAAGACTGATAGAAATCTTAATGATTCTCAAGACATAGATATACCTATTCTTATCATCTCCTAGGAGTACAGATGTGAAATAAATCCAAGTACGAATATGATATTCTATAACGTGTGCGTGTGTGTAGATACAAAAAACGCATAACAACTAAATGGAAATTTCTTTCGTTTCTTGTGTTTTCATTTGGAGAACCTGCTTCGAACCAAAGCAATGTTATAAATTATTGTTTTTGGTTCGTGTTCACTCAGATTGCAGGTCCACATCTAGATTGGCTGTTTTTATGAATGTTATTATCATCATTTTCGTCGTTTGACATGAGTTCAGATAAAATGACCATCAGTCATTGCTGTCATTTCGTCATCATCATCATCATATCAATCATCAGTATTCCTACCGTTATCACCGTCTCTTTAAATCCCTTCTAAAAACGTTTTCTCTTTTTTGTACTTTCCAGATCTACTCTCATGGACCAGCTCAACTCGACCGGTCGGTTACTCGAGGATCTCCAAGAAGCTCAAAACTCCCGCCTATCCGTTCGCCACGGTGATCCACTATCGGCAACTCCTGATGTGGCTACGAAACCTTCCGATACGGAACAATCGATAGCTAATCGACTTACCGAGACTTTGAAAGAGATAACGTCACAGGTCTGTCCTGGTGCAGTGTCAGAGGTTGAAGGACTGAGAGCGGCCATGGGGGTTGGGCCAGTTGCTATGACTACCATGGTCATGGACAAGAAAACTCAGCCAGATAAGAAAGGTGGGACACAAAGCATATACTTCAGTCTTCAGACTATTATTAATTCACACACTTGATACAATACTGAAAGAGGCATACATTAGATATTTAGTTGTGATTGTTTTGGTCACGGTTTGCCATATTGATAATTTAAAAGTAATTTTTCCATAGTTTATAGATTAAGTACCTGATGTAAATAACAAATTGTGTACTGTACCTTACGGTTTCAGTTGATTGTTACCTGTTCATGGCACTTGAATTATTGCCTGTTGGTTTTCTTTTTGCAGATGTATCCAACGAGAAAGAGTGACCTATGCAAATGTAGGCAAACCCTCCATTCTTTAGAAAACAAAAGATACTACTTACACACCCCCCGTTAGTTTTACTGCCGCTTGTCCTACATGATTTGAGGACCAATACTTGTAATATATTGATTTTAGATAAACATATTTCAAATTTTATCTTTGTTATTTTAATGGTCCACATTATTTTGATAGAACTAAGGAAGCTGGTCTATCTTGTGACATGCAAACAGACCGATAGATAAAGCAAGCATATACATGTGAAAAAACAAATGTCCAAACGAATGTAAAGATCTAAAACAAACAATTATAGAATAGCATGCGGGTAGACTAGAGCGTTCAACAAAACAAAAGACAGCAAACAGACAGACTAACAGGACAACAAAAGGGACAAACGAACAAACAGACAAACATAAGCCAACAAGCAAAGGGACAAACAGACAAACAGAAGCCAACAAGCAAAGGGACAAACGAACAAACAGTAGCCAACAAACAAAGGGACAAACGAACAAACAGACAAACAGAAGCCGACAAGCCAAGGGACAGACAAACAGAAGCCAACAAGCCTAGGGACAGACAAACAGAAGCCAACAAGCCTAGGGACAGACAAACAGAAGCCGACAAGGAGAGCCGCTACGCAGGCTAGCCGACAAGCATAGGGACAAACAAACGAAAGAACAAGCAAAACATCAACATGCTAAAGTAAATGGCCAACAAAAAGTCCTTTTTTTCATTCGTAGCCATTTAACTTGCCAGCTTAAAAATACTTTTTACAGTAAAGCTCTTTACTTTTACCTGTTTGTTTTTAAAGATGTTTCAGTTTGGCATGTTTCCATTTACTATACAAAGATGCTTTAGTTTATTATATATCCAAATATAAAAATGGTACTTTAAAGCAGTTCCCGCTATGAAGTACTGTTGTCATGGACACACTCGAATCCGTAATAAAACAATCCTTAACTATTTTTTTTGTCAGATATGCTTCTTTTTCGTTGTAATTGTTTTGTGTGATTTATTTTAGTGATCGTATTGTTTGTTTCTTTGCGTGCATCTCTGTCTCTCTAGGTATGCTAATTACAATCGTCAAGTGCTCCGTTTGTGCTGTCTGTAATTCCATCAAAAAACCACTTGAGTACAGAATAAGTCATAAGCTTTGTATTCCCTTTTACCTCACGAACAATATATGTTTCACATTTTTGAATTTCAAATGTAGCAAAAGTATTTCGACAATTTTTTTTTGTGAAAGAAAGGAAATCTCTGTTGGGAGGAGTATTTTCGATCTCCCCGTGAAAACGTTTGAAACTCGTGTGAAATCACAGCTGAATCTTAGTAAGGATAATGGGTATATACAATGTATATATTCTAGGGGATAAAAGAATGTCTTTTATAAGTAGCTTGGCATAAAATAACTGAAATATTGTTGATGGCTTTAGTAGTTTGTGTATTATTACATATCGAATATCACAGTCGTTTATTTCACGAGATACCACCTACAAAACCTCGGTTGTCAATTTATTTGTATTTTGCTTCTAGAGAAATTGCTTCGTTAACTCGTCTAGCTGTCCTTTTGTCTTTATTTTTCCGTTTGTTCTGATGACGTCACGCCGCTTTTCAAATCACCGCACCTTGCACTGTTCGCTGTTATAGTCTTGTGTCATTATGGATTCTAGAGTAGAATAGACAACCAACTGGGATGTACTGAACGAAGTGTGCTTTCCGTTGACGCGCGCAGTTCTTGCTTTCTAATAATAATTTTGTCTTGACACTAATCCAATGGGGCCGGTTGTCTTTTTGTTTAGTTTGCATTCATTCTTTCTGCATTTACATTCTATGATTGCTAATTAATCTTGACGTAGACAAGACACAAGCCGAGTGTACGATTTGTTTCAGATTCTGCAAAAAGGAATCTGTGTATTGCTATATTTTTCAAACGAAGAAAGTATGATAATGTAAAAAAAATTAATGCATCAGCAACAATAAAAACGTCAATGATAGAAAAGGGTTATTTGGTACCACCTTTGAACTTGTGGTCATGTTGTTGGCTTTATTTTCACTGAAATTCTGACAAAAGCCCTGAACTAGTATGGTTTAACTGCACATTTATTTCAAAATAATTAAAACTGTCATATATACTGACATATTGACAAAAAGTTTGAAACATCTTGTTATCTCTGGAAGAACAGCCTCTGCCAGCAGCATCATTGAATTGTCAAGTGTTTGTTTTTTTCAAATATCAATTAGACTTGCATGGTGCTGTACATTGTTGAAAAACATCTGATAAAATGATCAAACGAATTGAACGTTAAAGAAATTGTATTTCCCTTTTTGGTCTCATAAAGTACTTCATTATTTATCAGCATTAGCTTTGTTGTTCATTCATGGTAAGTCATTCGATTAATGTAATTTCCCATTCGTTTATATTCACTCGCCCTCATGATCGTTCATTCATTCATTCATTCGATCAATCAACACATTCAACCATAGATTACTCATTTTTTTGTATATCTGTTGATCACATTTTTTCAATTTTCGATTTTTTCCATTGATTTTTTAGAGACATATGACACAAATGATTAAAAAAATCTACAATATCCTGCAAATCCTATTTCCTGACATCTTAAGAATTATAATACTATAAAAGAATCCATGCGTCTCTTTGCATCTTAACAAGATTAAGAGAAAAATCTCGGGAGTCGAACTTCTAATACTGCTTAAAACAAAAAAACATGTTGATTTATTGATATTGGCAGACATAACAATTAATCAGACTTGCGACTTTTCTTTGGCTTTTGTTTGTCATTTGATATTTGTCTTTCTACAATAGGTAACTAGTCAAAATTAAATACTGGCTTTCTTGATATTACACTTGAGATCAGACAGAATAAAATTTACTGCGAAAAGAGACGCCGTCTGCGTAAACAAAAGGGACAATGATGGTTTTGATAATAAATCGTGTATGAAAAGGGATTGCAAATGTTTCTGACGAACACTAATGGCAGGAATTCAAATTGCTAATTAAGAGGAAGAAGCCAGAATAAAAAAAACGAGAAGAAGATAACATACAAGAAGTGAAAAATAGAAAAATAAAAAAATAGAGGGAACTAAAACAAAAACAGTGATGTTAGTAAATACTCAAACGGCTACAAATCGGCCAGCATTTGATGTATAAAGATTCTAGGATTAAAAAAGTAACCCCTACTCACTCTGAATTTCGATCTACTATCGGCGCTTTTTGCTAACATTGAACATTTGCTAACATTGATATGAATCGAAAGAAATCAGTATTGCGTAAACTTCATATGAATCGTGCAGTTTTGACACCAATAAAGCCATTGTTATATCTGTTGTGCTTGAAGAACACAATGAATGAAAAGTTTCATTGAAATATCAATATTTCATGTTTGATTATTACCACGTTTTTTGTAGTCATTGCCAATGCCATGCAATAATTTGGTTGTGTATAAATCATTAATTCCAAATTACAAACAGTCGACAGTTCTGAGAACGGTTTTAGTATCATTTCATTCCTTTACATGAGTTAAGTTATGCCTAATTTATAAGTCGTTTTTCTTATGAGTTGAATACAATTCCAACACTGGATAATAAGGTGGTCTTCTCAAAAATAAAAGTACATTTAGATCAACTGCCGAAACTTTTCCAAAAATTTATCTTGCATTAAAGCGAAATTCATAGTTTGTTATGTGAAAAGTCTGTACTCTCAGATCAGATTGACTATAAAAATAATGTTTATAGCTCGCTGTTTATCGACCAATTGGCGCTCTTGCTGACTCTTGCGAACTAGAAATGTTCATACTGAACTCGCCTTTAGCCTCGTACTGTATCGTTGATATCTCTTCCGATAAATTATTCCTGACCAGCAATAAACTACATAAGCGTGCTTCACTGAAAAGATTTCGTATCGCTAAAAAATGCAAAATATTTTCACGTAGATTTCATTATGAAAACAGTCATTTTGAATTATTTCGCATTTAAAGTTTGTTGACATCATTCTTCAAAATTCATATTTTGAACAAGTTGCCCAATAAGGCGTTGAATTGTGTGTATGATGTTTCAATCTTTTGAATTTTATCAAAATATATTAAAATACCCCCAAAGTTAACGTCCATAGCATTAGACTGATTAATGATTCACGACATTGCGCCCCATTATATCATTTTTTGACGCTTTTAATACAAATCATTTCTTCGTCAAAAAAGTGCAACATCGAATACATACAAATCTAGATTATGCTCATTTAATACAAATATTTTTTTAGAACAACATCTTACGTTAAGATATGCGTCACAAATAAAATAAACACATTCGTGGGAGTTACGTTTGATGGCAAATCTTGAAATTGTTTTAATTCAAGTTCAAAAATGTAAATAGTAGTTAAAGTTCTGTCGCATATGACGTTACCATGGTTTCATTCGGCTGCCAATTGATTTGCTTGAATTATTTCATGTACTTTGTGGTGATGCGATAATATAACTACTCTTACGAAGACATTCTTATATTGATGATATTTGGCAATATTTCACGATTTTTCTTGAAGAGGATTCGAACAATAGTTTAAGGGCTTTTCAAGATTTCGGGACAATTTAGATTTTTAATGGAATTGAAACAAGGAAAACCAAGCTTCAATAGTTCAAATGAGGAGTAGGTTTCTTTTATCTGGAAGATAATATTCAGATCTGAACTGATTTAATGGCTCAAGCAGCGTTTGAAGATCTTTGTGTATGAGTTTGTTGTTCTTTAGGAGTCAACCTTTATCAAAGATTCCTCAAGGCCTAGCGGAAATTGAAGTGGTGTTTTTGAAAAATACTTTTCTAGAAAAAAACAATGAGTAGACCGGTCCATCCAGTGCTAGATAAAAGACTGAGTCTAGACTCCAACACTTTTAATCATCTTGCTGTCAACGATTCGCACAACACTGCCACAGAAAGTCAGTCAACGAAGAAAGACATTTTTAGATACAGTTATAACTTAGGTATTCAAAGGACGTCTAGAATTCAAAGAACTTCTAGTATTGGAGGGACATTTATGCAACAAATGGACGGAAATAACTTAGCTAAAGTTCTTCTCGCTAGAAGAGGACTGCCGAGATCTTTTAGTATGGGAGAGGAACTCGGCAAACGAGCTGAAACATTAAGTGAATTGTCCATGCAAGAAAATAATTATCAGAACTCTGAGAAATTACAGCATCAGGACAAACTGACGACAGGAAATGATAATACCATTGAAGTATCCTGTACGACAAACGAGAAAGATTCAATCAATTCCAATAATCAAAACCAAAAAGTAGAGGAGTCAAAATCGAATGAAATCGAAAGCGATTCTTCAGAGAGTAAAGGCGATTGTGAGCATAGAGCTAGAAAGCTAAGTAATTTGTCCGACTCTGTTCCTGATTTGCGTTCAACGGAACGAATAAGTCTCCAACGCGAGGGCTTTAGTGGGTTGTTTAACGAAACAGAGTTAGTTCAGTCTCGACCAATTTGTAAGCTACGACGAGCTGCGCGTCGTCTTGGTGTCTCGCTGTCGACAGACGAGTTGTATCACAAACAACGTCGAAACGGAGTTTGCAATGAGATCGACGACGCCGCAGAAAACAGGAAACTCTTAAGAGTTCTAAACAAGAGATTTTGAACAGAAACGATACCAAAGAGAATAGGAAATTTTACAAGATTGAAAGATGAGATTTTAAACAGTTTTACGACAGTACAAAACGCCGATAAAATAGCTTAAGGTATTTAGAGGAACAATGAAGAAATGGTGGTGCAGTAATGACGTCGTAATGAGGGAAATTATAAACATTAGTTGGCAGTGTCGACTACCGATATAGATGTCATGGTCCTAAAAGTCGGACATGCACGAGTATTTGGGGGGGGGAGGGGGGGGGGGGTGTTCGTCTTGCCCCTTCCAGTCCCCTTGTAAGTGAAAATAATATAAACTTCTGAGCTTTTATTACAGTAATTGCAGGTGCATAACCATACGTGTTGACCTCGCGAGTTGTCGGAAACCAAACTGATTGGGATCGTTTAAACCAACTGGAAAAACGCCTTTAAATGGCTATACAATTCTTGCCAAAAAAAAAAAAACGCTTATCATTTTTGTGTGTTAATTAGCGTTAATTATATGTAGTTTGAATTGATGGAGTAAAATAATGGTCCTAGAAGTGAATCTTGAGGTACCCCCACTACTTGTCAGTTTGAATATATCAGTGTGTCTTAAAACATCTACGTGACATTTTTTTAAACGCTCCAAAATGATTTTAAGGCAAACTGCTTTAACGAGAGGTCCTTATGGAAACTGAGTCACTCATTATAATTCATTACTTTGAAGGAGATGGACTCCTTTATTGACTTCTGAGGGCAATGATATCGATAAGCCGCTCTGAAAACGTGCAAACAATGATTTTCTTCACGATAAAAAGTTATGTATAGATCATCAGTCGTATCTATTCGTTAGAATTAACTTTGAGTCCTGGACGATCAAATTTAAATGTAAAAAACTGGTGTTCAACTATTGGTCAACTAAGAATTATGGCATGCTTGTCAGGAGCAAAAACGTAACACAAAACGGTCACTACAATTTACAGCAGAATCTTTTTATCTTAATATATATATTGTTGGGAATGTACTGATATTTATAAAAACATATATCAGTAAAAAGATTGTTTTTTTATGAACAGTAAGAACAACATGTAAATAGATATATTGTTAATGTGATATATATTTACAGGCCGCAATGATTCATGATGTTTACAGTGTCTACGTCACTACTCTCCATTAACAACTACAAAGAATCAGTCTACATTCAAGTGTTTTTTTTACGATCCATTTAGCATCTTTTCTGTTTCAATTAAAGAATTGGAGATTAATTTTTAAAGATTAAAAGATAAGAACCGACATAGTTTCATAAATAGATTTCAATACATTAATTCGTTCATTTATTGTTCCTCCATTTATTCATCATCATTCATTCATTAAATTTTTCATATTCATTGTTTTTCATTTGACAAGCCACTTCCCCATCCCCTGTCCAAGAGCCGCTGCTCTTCACTCTATCTGGTCGTGTGAACACGATTGTCCCAAATCAACTGTATTTGTTGAACAAGTTAAACGTGCTCCTACTATATTATTCGCAAATTCAGTGCTTTAGGATGCGTGGGTTAGAACTGGAAGGTTGGGTTAAACAAAAATGAAAATTGGTCAGCAAACTGAGAATATGTGGGGATATAACTCGCTGTCAATATCGAACCATTGAGTGAGAAAATAGTGTTTTTCATTCAAACCTAGGTATTTCTATTAAGGTATTTGAGTAAGATAAAGTCAAATAAGCCACATGGGCATATATAGCGGCAGTTTCCTGTGATCTTTAGCGTTTAATTAACATCCTTGAGAAAAGATCGGAATAAGAACGTGTATTTAAAAAAGTGTCCAGGAATAAAATTAATGTGTCAAGAGTAAGTTGATTGAACGAGCATGCGTATTGTAGAGCTATTAGACCTTGAGTGTACAAAAATATGTAAATGAATGTAAAATGCGCAAAACGCAGTATGCTAACATTAAGAGTATATAACATAGATAGAGTGTAAACACTAAATGTGTGCAACAGTTGTCACTATTCAGTAGTAAATAGCACTAATTAATCAAAAGAAAATAGAATTAGCATAAAATAGCACTATTTAGTGATATTTATGTTGCACACTTTTAGTGCTTGCACTCTATCAATGGCACAATATCACAATAAGAGGTTCAATTTTAGAAAGTATTATAATAATATATCAAAATTATCAATTAAACAATCTAGTGTTTACTGGTTGACAAAAGAAAACTTATTAAACAACATGTCATATTGAAAAACAACAACTAGAATTAATAATTGAACACTTACAATGTCAATAAAGTACTCTAGTGCTATTTTATTCTAATTCTATTGTGTTCTTTTGTCAGGCTGGGGAAGGGGTTTTCCGTGATCCGTGATTCGACCTGTATTTATGCCGTGATCCGTGAAAAGCAGAAAAAAACATGCCGTGATTCGTGAAATTTAATTCGGTCGTGACCCGTGATCGGCATATTTTTGTTGCCGTGATTCGTGATTTTAGCGGTTATATGTCGTGAAAAAAATTAAAAAATATTGCAAACCTCGTCCTCCTCTCTGGCTATTCAGGCTACTGGTAAGAAAAACAACAAAAAAACCTTGACCTTGGGCTGACATGAAACCTGAGATCCTATTGCGTTTTAAAAACACTAACTGGAATAAGTTATCATATACTGTTTGTTTATTGATATCAAATTTCACCCTCGTGGCTCTATACTACTTGCTTGTTTGCTGGCAAACATCGCTCCACGACTGTTGTTCGTGTTTTCGTGTCTCTGAGTATTCTTACTCTGCTGGAAAGAGTGCCATTCAGAAAGAAATTGAATATTCTCATTTGTGCAGCGACTGAACACAAATCTTTCTCAGAGTTTAGGACGCAGCGAGTGAATTTTGTCAGAATAAATGAAATCGCCAATGCGAGTGAGTTAATATATTTTTAAATTTTGATATTTTTATGAAATATTTTATTATAAACTTTAAATTAATGAATAATATTACTATGTAATTAGTACAGCTTATACCCTGGTCCCAGAGGTTCGATTTTGCTTTCTGCGTCTCTCTCTTTGTTTTTGTTGAGGCTTAAAGCGCCATAATCTGATAATTTTCGAGGCCGAATCCCGAGTCGTTTTATTTGGTGCGGCGCTTCGCGCCTCAACCGAGGAAGGGGGAGGGACAGGATGAGTGAAATCGAACCTCTGCAGGGACCAGTGTAAACAACTTATAATTAATTTACACATATACACAATGTATATTTCAGTTAAAACATTGCATTTGTATTTGTAGAAATAAGCAGGTCTGTAAATTCAGCCTTGAAACAAGTCTTAAAGACGAATGAATAGTCATAGAAATGCAGAAGTTCGTGATTCGTGAAATGCCTTTTTTTAATGCCGTGATCCGTGAAATTAGCAAAAAAATCGTCCGTGATTCGTGAACGGTACCCCCCCCCCCCCCCTTCACCAGCCTGTTTTGTTGGAAGATAACTATTTCTCACTTTTAGTGTTTCTACTCTCATGCTAGAATGTTTGGGTGAGTTAGTTGAACAAAATAGGTAGATAAATTGAGTGAATTAGTTAAACCAAGAATTAAGAACAAAATAAAACTGAGAACTAATGTTAGAACGAACGATCATGTAAAACTATTATTGTGAACAGTTTTAGGGATTTTATGGAATAAGAATACATTCAAAAAGACACTGGCGTCCTCTACTAAAGCTTGAAGTTTTGTTATCAATAAACCCCTAAATATCAAAACTATAAACGTTCTTGTAATCGGGTACAGCGATGTTTGCGATATGAAGTGCTATTGTCACTTAGCACGTTCCACAAATATTTACTAGCAACGTTTTAATTCCTTGCACTTATTTATTGTTCCAAAATTGAACTTCATCGAAAGAATAAACAGTCAACCTTCGTTAAAGCGGATATCCTATAGGGATGCGACGAGAAACAGGACGTAAAATAAAAGTTGCTTAAAAACAGATTCAAGAGGATATGGCGGCTCCGTACCTGTAAATTTGATTCTGTAAAGGCTTAACACATGCAATAGAGCGGAAACCCGTGAAACACAAATTACTAAATAGTACAAAATAGTGCCCATTAAACAAAAGAAAACTGTACAATTACATAAAATTGCACTATTTAATTCTACTAAAGTTTCATGGATTAATTGTTTGTACTGTAGTCAAGATAACAGATAACGTAACAATAACAATGATAGAATTAATTCGCCATACTTCTCATTACCTAACATTGGTCTTCTTTCAAGCATAAGTAGTTCATTTCTCTTATGCTGCCCTGACTGCGACATTACCTACACGCATCAGAAAAGCATATGAAAAGATTCAAACCTTCCATTGTACAGGCAGCCCAAGCAGCCCAAGCAATCCACTTTTCCTTTTTTCAACATGTCGGTTCACTGAAAGTAGGCGAGTTCGAGACCCAAGCCAGACGACATTAAAATGACATATTTTATGTAATAGAGCAAAAAAATGACAAAACGTTAATTTAAAAATTCAATTTCTTGAAAAACGAGTAGTAGAAATAATAAGATAAACATTGTGAAAACAATCAAGTGATAAGCAAATGATACTATTTTAAAGGTAGTTTGGGACTCTTGCTACTGAGCATTATGCAAATAATTATGTGAAATCAAATAAAAGTTCTCGTGCAATTAAAACGAAAATTCCGTTAGAGCCAAAATATGGTCATTCTTGAACTTTTTGTTAAAAAATGACCTCATTATGTAGAGCTTCAGTATAGCGCATTTCACTTGTGTCTCAATGCGCTTGACGATCTTTAATATTTTGGTATGTAATCCCGTTTTACAAGCTTGAAGCTTACTATTTATATTACTTACGAGCCTCAAAAGCAGACAGTGCCCATTCCCGCGCCGTCCAAAACATTGAAATCATCTAATTTTCTGGGCGTTTTTTGCTTATAACTCCAACAATAGCAAGGTGACCTCAATTGTTTTTTAATTTTTATATCTGGCATAAGAAAATTTGCAATAAAAAACTGCGAGTTTCTTTTTTCTGGTGAAGTATACAAAACATGAATGAAGGTCTTCATTAAAAACTACGTAAAATATTTTATCTAATGTCTTTTCCTTTTCCAAGGAAAGGTCTTCCCCGTATTTTACCGCAACTTAAGGCAATTTAAAACGATTTAAGGAAATATGGTAAAATTTCAAGCCAGATTTTAAGGCGGCACAAGGCAATTTAAGGCGACTTTCAAAAGTCCCGGTGCAGGCCTAATGATCATAGATTCATGAAAACTCAAAGTGCAGGGAGCATTTTGTCAAACTCTTGTAGCAGATTTATAAAAATCTTTCAAATTTGTCTGCAAGAATAATATTTTCAACTTTTAGTTGGGCCTAGTACCACCCCACAGTTCCAAAACAAACACGATGACACCTATTTTTTATCCTATTTTTGTTTTTCATATGTGTCAGTCTTTATGTAGAAGAAGTCTGCGGCAAGTGTGGACTGTGTGATTTGCAATATCTGTAGCGTATCTATGTCGCTGAATGTGTTGTCTTTTGACCTATTAATTGAAAATGTTTGTTTTACGTTAGGCTGATAACTTATAATTATGTATGATAAGCTTTTCTGGAACTTAATGATGTTATTAGTAACGTGTAAATACATGAAGCCACTATGATATAAGGCTTCTTCTTCGGCTTGTTTGCCCGCGGTGTGAGTCTCGACCTCGCGCGCGTACTGTCAATGAACCGATATGTTGAAAAGAGGACAATTGGATTGCTTGGGCTGCCTGTGGTGCTTGTGCACTATTTGAATACAATGAGTCATGCTGAGGTTTAGGGCCAGACACTCAACCTCAGCGTCAATAAGGTATAATAAGACTGGATTCGTCTTCTTCTTTATTTTGTCCAATCACAGTCAATAACACAATGGTACACAACCAACTGCTAAGGTTAAACATAGAAATGATTTATTATCAACTTGGGCATTTATATTATATGCTTAGAGCTTTAGGCGCCCGAAGAAGAGGCAGCACTATCCACGCTGTTCCATGCAAAGACAGCTATCACATCAGTGTAATGTCTACTGTAGCCCAACATAGTCTACTATTAAAATGGCCTTGTCATTTTAACAAACCCTTTTTAACAAATCCTGTTTTCAAGGATGGCCTATTTATCGCATACACATAAATAAACACTACAAATAAAATAATTACTTGCTTGGGGCTCGCTCGCCACTTACATTGATTAAGGGGCAACTAATTGTTTATCAGTCTATCTAAGAAAATCATCCAAAGATTATTATACAGCAATCACTTTGAGATATCTTGCTCGTTACTCCATCAATGACCTACGCAAAACAAATGATTTCAATAAATATTGTTTATCATGGTTAGCAAATTTGAACTAAAAAGATTGGTTCGCTGAGTTGTGATTTTGTATTGTAATTATCTGTTTCTACATGTTATTTGTTTGATTTGGATTCGCTGCCGAGTTTTTGTGTTAAAGTGTCTGTATGTTCTATGTGTAGTGTGGTTTTTCAACATACTTTTAACGATAATTATATCAATTTTGTTTGTCTCTTTTTTGTCTACGTTTTGGCTTCTTTGCTTTTTTTCATTTTGTCAGTTTCATTGATTGCTTGAGTAGTCGATTGACCATGCATTGATAATTGAATGATTTATTGCTTGTTTGTTTTTGTTTGCTTGCTGTTGTTTGTTTCCTGTTGTTTGTTTGTTGTTGCTTTTTTGTTGTTGCTTGTTTGTTGTTGTTTGTTTGTTGTTGCTTGTTTGTTGTTGCTTGTTTGTTGTTGCTTGTTTGTTGTTGCTTGTTTGTTGTTGCTTGTTTGTTGTTGATTGTTTGTTGTTGCTTGTTTGTTGTTGTTTGTTTGTTGTTACTTGTTTGTTGTTGCTTGTTTGCTATTGTCTGTTTGCTGTTGCTTGTTTGTTGTTGCTTGTTTGTTAACTACGTATGAAACTCACCAGTTGACCAACACGCCCAAAACCATTGCGAGCAATGGCACTTGTAACGACATTCCAGCTGCAATGATACAAGAAAACTGTATATACTAGAAAACAAGAAAACTAGAAATTGCATAAATTTCACCTTCGCTTTTTATGTCACTTATAAATGTTCGAACGAAGACTTTATTAGCACGAATCTTGCATAAGTTGCATTCTCTCTTGATACGTTTGATCAGTTCTCTACCGTGTATCACCCAGTATCTCTGACGCAACTCTGACAACACATAGTTTGTTCCGCAACTGTGCCCCGCCGTTCGGTGCACGTGACTAGCAACAAGATAAGATACTCTATCGTTCTTCGGGAGAATGGCTGGGTGTTTGACTTCATACGGCAGAGACGATCTGTCCAAGCGACCTCCAACGCGCATAATCCCCTCTTCGTCAATAAAAGGGTTGAGCTGCCGTAGGTTACCCTTCTTTCCTTTCTTCTCATTAGGATCTTTCTTCAGGCTGTCCAGCTCCTCCGCAAAACTTTGTCTTTGAGTACTCTTTATCCAGTATCTCTCCGCTTCCGTGATCTCCTTCACTGTCAGATGTTCTTCGCGTGTTCTTGCATCGCCGTTCTTCAATCCTTTGTCTTTACGTACTCGCTTTATGAACCGGAAAACCCATGCTGTGACTCGTACTAACTTTGTCCAGCTTGAGAACTTGTCGGGATCAAGAATCATTTATTTCTTTCGCACATGATACGTGGTCTTGGCTTTGATTGTCTCTACTTCAGCCTCCTCAGAAAGTTCACCGTGACGAAGTTCTTCTGTTGGTAGAGACGTCAGGTCCCCCTCTTGCAGGAAAGCTGGTCCTTTGAACCATCGACTTTGAACATCAAGATATGTGATACTAAGTCCTCTTGTAGCATCATCTGCGCTGTTGTCTACACCCGGCACATGTCTCCACTGGATAGGGCTTGTTTTCTCTTGGATCGCTGACACTCTATGTGCGACGAACGGTTTATATTTACGTGACTGTCCACGGATCCAGTGTATGACATCCATGCTGTCTGTCCAGAATGTGTGCTCGTTCAGCGGGATCTCAAGAATTCTGCTCACTGTTTCGGCTAACTTTAGACCTGTACAAGCCGCCATCAGCTCTAAACGTGGAATAGCAACTGCTTTGATAGGTGCCACTTTTGCTTTAGCAGCAACAAAAGTGACTTCAACAGAACCGTTATCATATTCGTAACGAGCGTCACGGCAGCGTATGCCGCCTTTGACGCGTCCGTGAGTGTGTGCAATGACACCTTCGTGTAACTGTTACAGCTGCGATAACATCTAGGAATCTGTATTCCGTCTAACTGGTCGAGTTCTTGCAACCATTTCTCTACTGTCTTCCTCAGCGTTCTTGAGAGCTCCTCATCCCAGTCGAGACCTTCAAGCCATGCCGCCTGAAGGGCCATCTTGACGCGGATAGTAAACGGTGCTGCCATCTGAAGCGGATCAAACAGAGTGGCCACACGACTGAGTAGACCTCGTTTCGTCATCTGCATAGGACTAGTCTCCGAGTCATTGGCGAACAGAAACACAGCTTTACCCCGCTAGCTCGATCTTCATCGGGAATACCTTCTAGCACTTCAGCCTTGTTACTGCACCAGCGTCGTATGCTAAACCCTGCTCGACCCAGGAGTTCAATCAGCTCGTCTTTTGTTTCTAGTGCTTCACTAACCGTGTCCGCTGAGTCTAACACATCATCCATGTATATTCTCTCCAGCACGACTCGTGCCGCTAGCTTGTACTCGTCTTGCAGCTCTTCAGCGTGACGACGCATGACGTACTGTGCAAGAAAAGGTGACGCGCGGTCTCCGAAGACCAAACGAACTGCTTCATAGACATCAGGTTCTTTACTCGTGTCCAAGTCTCTCCACAATAGTCTATGATAACACCGATCTTTCTCAGCGAGCGCGACCTGAGAAAACATCTCCTTGATGTCGCCAACTAGTGCTATTGGTTTCAGACGAAACCTCAATAGTACTTCAAGTATGTCACGTTGTAACTTCGGGCCTGTCAGCATTGCGTCATTCAAGGACGTGCCTTTGTATGTTGCTTTCGAATCTAGCACGATGCGAATCTTGGTAGTTTCTTTGTCTTCACGAATGACAGGGAAATGTGGTAAGTAGTAAGCTGGTTCTTTACTCGCCTCTTCTGGAGTCAGCTTTCTAATGTAGCCTTTGTCGATGTTAGCTTTCATTGCTTCTCTGTATTTCTCTGCCACTTCAGGACGTTTGCGTAGACTTCTTTCAAGGCTCTCCAGTCTATTCTGTGCCAGGTCTTTGTTGTTTGGCAACTCTGGGACTTCTTCTTTCCACGGGATTCCTATTTCGTACCTGTCGTCAACGTGCTTGAAGTTCTCTTCTACTTTGCGGGTTGCCGTCTTCTCCTCAGGAGTGAGTTCAGCTTCAGTACTAACTTCGCCAAGGGTGTCTGCATCCCACATGCGTCGTATTTCTTCATCTCGAAAGGCTTCAGGTTGTTCAGGAAATGAAACTGTCCTTGCGTGTGCCGCAGTACGTTTGTTGTTGTGGCCGGGAACTCGTCCAACGCACGTCCATCCAAGAGGTGTTCTACGGGCGACGGGTTCGTCGGGTTCTCCTACACGTTCCTCTAGCGCTAAAGTTAATTCTGGGTGGTCTGATCCAATCAGTATGTCGACTGTCTTTCTGCCTGGAACCTTGTGGGACTGCAGGCCTTTCAAGTGGTCCCAGCGGTCTTGGTAGCGACTCCAGTCTGGTATGGGCAGTACACAACTCATCTAGAGTCCACAGCTTCACCCTTCGCGTGGTGTCTCCTTCTAGGCTGGCTATTTCCACCGTTACTTCTTTACTTGTGACATGAACATTACTGTTGGTTAGTGTTGAAAGTGTCAGTTTACTTTCTGCTGCCTGGACACCAAGGGCAGTTGCGACATCGTTTCGAATGTAACTGGTGTCCGAACCATCGTCTAGAAAGGCGTTAACCTTGATTCTTTGACCGTTTGCGGAAACCCACACGGGCACAGTTCGCAGCAGCACAGATCCTGGGACTGTTGAATTACGACCAGCTGCAGCACCAAAAGAAGTGTTTGAATTCGGACGAGTTTCTTCTTTCGGCTCTTCAGGTTTCTCGAAATGCAAATGAAAGTGGTGTGTACTCTTACAGCCATCGACGCTACATCTGTTACTGCTACGACACTCAGATCCGCGGTGATTGGGTTTTAGACATCTATAGCACAGCTGCTTCTCTTTTGCTATCTTCCATCGGTCTTTCACTTGGGCCTCGGTCCATTTTTTGCAATCCGTGACAAGGTGATCTTCTTGACAGATAGGGCAGGTTTTCGCAGTCGTTTTGGACCGAGTGGACTGGAAACAAGACTTCTTTCCAGTCCTTTCACTCTTATCACGCTTCTTCCTTCTTGTCTCTTCCGCATCATTTCGAAACACGACTTGTCGCGCAAGCCATTCAGCAAACACCGATAAACCGTCAACTTTGTCATGATCGTATAGCCACTGTTGGTACAGGACCAACAGAGTCTCTGGAATTTTAGATTGTACTGCTTTATACAGAGCTGATATGCCTGTAAGTTCTCTTTCATAACCGTGATCATCTAACTTAGCTACAATATCGGTGAGTCGATCCGAAAATATTTCTAGTTGTTTTAGGTCCCCCTCCCCAATCTCAGGAGTTTGCATGACAGAATCCAGCTGGCGCTGTAACAGACGTTTCTCACCGCCGTACTTTTGGTCGAGTTTCTCGAGCGCTGTTTTGTACTGCGTGGGGGTGAAGCCTAGCCTCTCTATAACTTTCAACGGTTTTCCTGTTAGAGCACTTTTGAGCATCAACATTTTCACTTTTGCTGGTGCGCTTGACCGATCAACAAAGACATCAAATTGTGCTCTCCAGTCATGACAGAGGTCTTTCTCTCCTGAAAACTTCGACAGTTCAGGCTTTTTCAAGCCTTTGAAAAGTGAGTCTAGGTTCCACCCGGCAAAATTGTCATCGTTCCTTTCATTGTCACTCTCTGGGCTAGATGGCGGGTCACTGTCCCAATGGGTTTTTTTATCCCTCTTACGATCTGTCAACCCCCTCCCCTTGATCTCCCGTTTGGAATCAGTAGAGGATGCACAACGTTTTTCTTTCTTTATTGTTTTACTGCAATGTCTATCAGATACTTCATCATCATGACCCAACAACTTAGCTTTATACTTCTTGCGACTCGCCTCGTTTTCTTGGCGCTTTAATTTCAAACGCGCTCGCTCCTCTGACAGGCGGGCTTCCTGTGCTTTCAGCTTATTTTCACGAGTCAGCAATTTTTTCTCTTGTCTAACTTTCATGGCTGCAACTTTAGCATCAATAACTTTCGAATCGGTTTCATAATCTGACTCAGATACTAGATCACTGTTAGAAGAGTCACTTAATGAACTCTCTTCGCTTTGCTGTGACTTTTGACTAAGCATAGGCGCGAAACTCACGAACGATTCAGAGTCGTCAGCCCTCGATTCCAAATACGTGTCAATCTCATCAATTATTTCTTCTACAACGACTCTTACCTCTTCTTCGTATTCTACAACTTTGACTTTATCATTTTCGTCTTTCGAATGAGTTGTTATGAGCTTGTTAATGGCGATTATTTCAGCGAAGTGTTGGTTGATTCTTTGCTTGGCGTTGTTCAAAACTGTACGACTTCCGACTGCTTCGATGATTGACTTTGCTTTATTTTTATTCCGTGTTATACCGGCTTTAAGGTATCCTCTCTTCTTTATAAGCTCGGCTAGTTCCATCTTTTAGCGAGATCCGGCTCGAAAGGACCAAAAATGTTCGAAGGAAGACTTTATTTCTGCAACTTCTAGTTCCTTCGACAGTTCGCTCTCTAGCTCTCTCTATACATGTGCTCATGTCAATCATGCTGACGTCACAGTCCTGTCACGCAACTCAACATAAATGTCAGAATCGTAGTAGGGTAGAACAGCTTGCAACACACGAGATGCGTATTCCTAAAACCCCGACCGACAACTCAAATAATTTTAATATATATTGGGCATTTTAACGTTACGTGCAAGTGCGTATTTGCGCATAGGAATCTGTTCTAGTGAAAAGTAGAGATATGGTAATATATTTCACCATGACTGCAACTGAGTTTTCACACGTGATTATTCTTCTTAATCGAGCGCTTATACACTAAAGACCCTCCACGACCTGTTAGTTTATTCTATGAGGTAGCCAATCCAGCGCTTATACACTAAAGACCCTCCACGACCTGTTAGTCTATTCTATGAGGTAGCCAATCCAGCGCTTATACACTAACGAACCTCCAGGATCTGTTAGACTATTCTATGAGCTGGTAGCCAATCCAGCGCTTATACACTAACGGACCTCCAGGATCTGTTAGACTATTCTATGAGGTAGCCAATCCAGCGCTTATACACTAAAGACCCTCCACGACCTGTTAGTCTATTCTATGAGGTAGCCAATCCAGCGCTTATACACTAACGAACCTCCAGGATCTGTTAGACTATTCTATGAGCTGGTAGCCAATCCAGCGCTTATACAGTAACGAACCTCCATGACCTGTTAGACTATTCTATGAGGTAGCCAGTCAATCCAACTTTTGCATGCCGATTTTAACAATTGGAATCTATTATGACGTCACATCAAAACAATATTCAACAATCTATTGCATAACCGCAAAGGGTTATGGTCGTCGGACGGGGTCAAACCAAAGAAGATTCACCAAAAATTGATCTAAAACACTAGGTGAAAAGCTAGGCAGCCCTCAAGTGCTCTAAATATTATTAAGCACATCTAAATACATTACATACGTTATAGCTGAAAACCAAACCATTTTCGATTCTAATTGAATTTGGCGCTACTATCAGCCATGTTAACAAGTAGTGGCGTCATCATGAGTTGGGGCAATTGGTTGTATTCTACTTACCACTGCAATCATCTTTCTTGCACACTTTTGTGCAGTCGCCTTCTGTCTTGGTTAACATGTAATTGAGGCAATATGTTTCTGGTGTACATGTACGGGTGACATCAATTGGACCACCAGCGCCGCAGCATTTTGCCTTGCAATCACCGGACTTTGGCTTGTACTCACCCAATGTAACACCGTCGACTATAGTCAATAAATGATATCAATAAGTTATAAGAAGCTTAATAACATCATATTGGATGATGGTTATTTGTTGGCTGTGGAGTGGTTGATTGTAATTATTTGCTATTTAATTATCTATTTATTTCAATTCATTATTTTAGAATGTAATATGTTATCATGCTGGCAACCTGTAATTCAGCCTATGGCTGCGAGAGGCGTGAATAAGCATAACTATCTATCTATATAGACCTATCTATCTATTCAAGTCATCCAATAAGTCAGTCAGTCAGTCAGCCAGTCAAACTTATGAGCAGTGATGTAAAGAAACTATTGTGATAACTATGAATAGTCACGAAAACAAGCAATCAAAACAAACGAGAAAATAAATGAAAACAAATCCACATGAAAGCAATAATCGTTGAACGCCTTACCTTCCATTTGGATGTTCACCAGTTTTGCACCATCCATTAGTGGATATTTATCCGCCATTTTTGAAACATTTTCAAATTTTTGCACTATGTCGTTGGACTTTAGATCCTTTCCAAAGACTGCAGTGATATTAGCCATGCACATCTTATCTACCGGGGATTGCGTTATGTGCACCGTCTTGAACTTGTAATTTTCATCGCCATACAAGCTTTTAATCTGAAATGATGGTTATACTCAAACGATGACGAATATAATGAACATATCAAAAATGACGGCGAGTGTAATAAAGATAGTCAGATGACTATAGTAGAGTGCACGCACTAAAAGTGTGCAACACTGAATACCACTAATACTAATACTTTTGTTTTCTTTTATTACATCAGTGCTATTTACCACTAAATAGTGACAACTGTTGCATACATTTAGTGTTTGCACTCTAATACTAATGGTTATACCAAAGTTACTATTCAACAATTACTTATTCAGATAAAATTACAAATTCATTTTTATAGAACACAGTATCTTACGGCATTGTACCAATTAAAATTGAGCCCGGGAGCTAAGTGAACTAGGTGAGTTGTCTAGTGAAGTATTAACATTTTGTCCTTCTTTACAGGTTCAGGTGCAGGAGTCAAAGCAAAACTACCAACAAGTTGCGGAGTCCTTGATACAGATTTGTGTTACATTGTTTGTTGAATATCAAGAAAATGGGATGCATGATCTTTGGCAAAGCTGAGCGCAAAGTCGGGATCTGACAACCCCTATTGTGGAGATACAGAGAAATTTTGAAAGGGGGGGTGCACTAATTAAAAAATACTGATTATCAATAACAAATTAAAAGTACTATCTATAAAAATAAATCAGGTGTTCCCAAAAGGAGGAGGGGCACCGCCCCTTAGCCTCTCCCATGGATCCGCCATTGAGACATGTTAGTGATGACATCCCTCAATGATTATGGTAGGCCAGGAGGGAGGGGGTGACTCTATTGTATGCAAATGAGCCGCTCTCCAGACTCATCGCTACCACCAACAAATCACGCTACGCTTGACTGGCTTCTAGTAAACAACTTAAACAGTATCGTGTAGTCGCCATTGTCGCAAAGCTTCACCTTTGAAATTGGTTCAAAAGCAAGGTCAGGGAGGCTACCGTGGTTTAATTAATTGTGAGTGTGTCTTTCTTGGATAGTCTTGTGTTAGTAGAGTGCAATTAATTTCCTATTGAAACTGTTTTACTTTCGCGGGACGTTCTCGGGATCAAAAGTTTTAGTTCGGGACGCGCTAAATCTCTTCAGAAAAATTGTAATTTCTCTCTCAAAAACTAAACAGATTTACTTCCAAATAGGACGTTTTATAAAGCAGTCCCTAAGGATTAATTTAGAGTATTTTTCATCAAGGACCAGTCTCTGGTTCTTCTCATCAATCCTTTTTTGTGTCATTCATCCTTCACAGCACTTGAATCCCTACATTCTTCTTCGGTTCGACAGTACCGGTTTCGCGCCATCTTTTCACCTCACTATCGTGAAGTGATTTTGGGACTTATTATACGTTAATATTATTAATTGCACTTGATCTAACACACTAACATCACAATTCAAGTTGTTTACTGCTTGTTCAATTGATTTAATTAAGTTGCTAAAAAGTTGCCATGTAATTTGTAAAATTGCTGCCGATTATAAATTTTGAAAATTACACTCATTTTTACTATGCATGAAGGGCCCAGAAAGCAGCAGCTTGAAATGTCACAAATTTGCGTTTTTTTTATATTTCTTGAAAAATATTCACCTCTGTGTTAGGAAACTTTCAGGTATTGAAACACTATGAAGGCAAATTTTTTTGAAATTTTTCGTAAATTTTTTGACGTCATTGTGACGTCATAATAAAATAATAGGATGCGTGAAAAAAATCAATTTCATCGTTAGACACGCTTTTGATGTATATTCTATAGTTCCTTAAGGTTCCAAAGACATTTTTGAAAGTTTCGTGAGATTTGGTTTATTGGTTCCGGAGATATAAGGGATTTTTGGAATTTGATGACGTCATCGAATATGACGTCACTTGAGATAGAAATATTTATTATAAATAATAAGAGATCAGCAATTTTAGCGTTTTTGTATCAACAACATAAGTGTTAGTAATTCTACCTTGAAAAATGTTCAAACTCCTAGAAAGGACGCGCGTAAACGGTTTTCATAAAAAGATGTGACGTCACATTGACGTCATGGTGATTTATTACTTTGTTAACATTTATTTTTCTGTCATACTAAGACAAAAATCAAAAATCTAAAACGATAGGATTTTTTGCACTTCTTTCCTCCTTTGAAATAAGCAACAGTTTCAAGAAAAAGTTTGGAAATGACAAATTTTTACCAAGCGATGTGTTTTCCCAAAGGTTTTATTTAATATTTTTCCCGCGAAATTTTCCCGGGAAATATTTTTATCCTTAAAATGGCAATAACTCATGTTTCCGTCACCCAAATCAAAAACGGTTTTCACTTCTAAAATCGTAAGAAGCAGGCGAATTATATTTGATGCAAAACAGCAATTTGATGAAAATCGCTTTTAGAGCTGTTTGTGCCCGACGTGTGCAGAATAACCTTTCGTTTCCCAGAATAATACTGTGTTTTTATTTCTTTCTATTATACGATTATCATTATGATTTTGTGATCTGATTATTTTTTGTTTGCTATAATTATGATGTTGTACATCCATCTTTGTATTTGATACAATGTCATTTTTTAATTGCAATTATTTGCATGTTGCTAAGAAGTTACTGCCTTCTTCCCAAAAGACCGATTGTTCAGAAAAGTGGATTTAATTTTAACAAGCATTTTGTCAAAATGAAAGGAAAATTTGCAGGTTTTCTCAATAGCATGAAATTAATTCTGTAGTTGCTGTGATCACTATTTAATTCAAAAAGAGCGTGTTTTCAAATGTTTCAGAAATAGCTTTGTCTAATGTATTTCCAAGAATGTGGCACTATTTTCTATTTTTCATAATTTTTATTGAATTTCCATGAAATATTTTTTTATCAAAATGGCTACTTTCCAGTAAGTACACAAATGTACATTACTTTTATCAACATTATAGATGGAGCTTTATTTCCATGTCAACTTATTGTTAACTGTGATAACCATTTTAGAACCAGTTTATGATGTCCTCCTCAACAACCACTCTCACCAAAGATTTTCTTTGTCTGCTTTTGTACAAGGAAAGAAGTGTACTATAATTTCCACTTTATTATCTTTACTTTCACTTTCCTTTTTTTATGCGATATTGATAATTCTGTCAAACAATTGTTCACAATTCTTTTTTAATTACCACACCCCTATTTACATACTGATTGTCATGGTGCTCATTATTACTGCTAGTTGTCCACACTCCTTTTTTATGAGTAGTTTTTTAGTGCTCAATCTGATTTTTGGCAATGCAGTAATACATGATACTACACCACCAAATAGCACAGACTCAAATATTTGTTGGACATTACTATATCTCATTCAAGGAATACTTATGTGGTACCCATGTATTAAAAATGTTGACATTCACCACCCTGGATTTTTCATGGGAAACTTATTCAAACTTCTCCCTTTTAATACCTTTTCAAAACAAGTGGATGTTGTTGACACATCACACAACCTGCACAGTTTCACATTTGCCCCATATGCAACAGTGTCTGATTAGCATGTGCAAATTAGTTTAAAACTAAAGATATCAAAAAGTTATTACTGGCTTTCTTGTGCCGGCAAACCTTTACGTGAGCACATATCTTTGAATTCTGTGTTGGGGTTGGTATTAATGAATGGAAGGATTTTTGGTGGAAATAACTGTTGTATTAAGAATTGCAATAGGGAAGCTAGTTCTAGAAAATTTGAAAGCATGATTGGTGTGTATGAGCTGGCATGCAGCCCTTTTTTATTATAACAGATTAGATATTATTAAAGAATTGAGGGTTTGTGACATTATGGAAGCCTTTCTAGTCGAGGACACAAGCCAGCTAAAGGCAAAAGTGCTGCCAAATCTCGTAGTGATGCTCAACTTGGAGTCTTAAGAATAACACCCTGTATTGTCAACTGCTCAAACTGCAAGAACCATGTGGTCATATCCAACAATCATGCCTGTAAAAAACACAAAATATTTTTACTTGGGAAACTATTTTCAGTAGCTTGTAATTTTCTTGATGAACTCATAAAAGTCCAATATGATACAAATACAATGCAATGCAATGCAATACCATAATCTTGTAATTTACAAGGATCACTTGCTCCGTATTTAGATATCAGGCTCATTTTGTATGACTTACTTGTAAATAATACATTCATGACAAAAAAAGAATATAATTAGACCATTGTCTATCTTTGTTTACTTGAAATAAATGAGTAGTTCTAGCGTGAATAGACAACATCAACAACAACAGACTTCTGATAAATAAATTAATTATACAAGAGATGGTACAGGCCACCTGAAATAACCACAAGACTAAATGGAATCAGACAGTATGGTCCATTTTATAAGAACAAAAAAGAACTGTCGAGGATGCAGAGTTCAATATTTGCTCAGGATAGCAACAATTATTATTATTATCATTTTTTTTTCAATAATCTCTAAAGAAAACCCTTGTTTTTTCGCTTAGAGAATTTCATATTTTTACACCTGGAAATCGGATATTGAAGATTGCATAATTTGTTCTTGTTTTTGGTAAAGAATATAGCTTGATTTAGAGATTTTGAGTAAGAGACAACGTTTAATTTTGAAAGAAATGCTTTATAATGCAGATTGAGACGCTGAGCTGTAAACATCAAAACAAATAAATATGTAAATAAAAAGTTACTTATCATTTGTCTCACGATGTTAGTCTTGTAAAAAACGCGACGTTTCGACTGCATTCAGCTAGTCATCATCAGGCGGAATGCGTAGAAAGAGATGACGCAATATTTTATACTCGTCTATTCCCATGGGAGTGCATTTTGATGGTGCGAATGTATGCCTCTGGGATTTCAATGCCGCTATCTCTATTAATGTTGGTGGGGTGGAGTCTGATCTGTATGGCCTCCTTGACGCGACGTGAATACCAATGCTGGTCTTGGTCGACACATTCGATCTTTTGCCAGTCGGGATCGAATGTATCGACCAAGACCAGCATTGGTATTCACGTCGCGTCAAGGAGGCCATACAGATCAGACTCCACCCCACCAACATTTATAGAGATAGCGGCATTGAAATCCCAGAGGCATACATTCGCACCATCAAAATGCACTCCCATGGGAATAGACGAGTATAAAATATTGCGTCATCTCTTTCTACGCATTCCGCCTGATGATGACTAGCTGAATGCAGTCGAAACGTCGCGTTTTTTACAAGACTAACATCGTGAGACAAATGATAAGTAACTTTTTTATTTATTTTTTTATTTATTTATATGCTTCATCCACGATGAATAACAATCCTTTTCACTCTAAATAAATATGTATTCTATTTATTAGGATGAAGTTACTTATTCTTGAAATTACGTTGATGTAACTTAGATTGATACTCAGAGAATTCTATACAACAATCAAGCAAGTACCTTACCAGTTTATACGCTGCTTATCCGATCCATTACATTATGTTATGTTTGTTTTGATCCTGGTACTTTTCTTCCCATCACTTGCATTGAGCGTATTGGGTTACCTCAACAGATTGATGAGACGAACCAAGCAATCAACTCCAGCCAAATTTCACACTCAAATATATCGATATATTGGCTATAAAACCTCCTATTTTGAGCGAGCAAAACTGCCATCTTGCTTAGCTACGTTCATTTGCTCGTGAACATTTGTATCGTCAGATCGACGGCTAACAGCGATATTCCCGAACAAGAAATTACTTTTAGCAACGTTTTAAGAATGATCTAAACAAACAATTGTACATATGGCAATGTCACCATGTACTTTGATATTTTCGAGACATTCTTTATAAAAAAAACTACAAAAAGGGTAGTAAATCGCAAAAATTGCAAGAAAGTGTCCGTGTCTCAACTGCCGCTATATTGGAAAATCAGTGAAGCGTGCGGTGGTAGCGATGAGTAAAGCCCCGTTGCCATGGGAGACACCCCCCCCCCCCCCCCTGTGGTAGGCGAATAAGATGATAACACTTTTGGTGACACTGAAAACATCGCTGAAATAGCGATATTCACTGAAACAAATGAATAGTTATGTGCCAACCAGAACACAAACAATTTTATTGAAATGCACAGATGACAATGTTAACAAGTTTCATCTCTTACCAAATTAGAGAGATTTGACTTCTTGGCCTCACTGCATTCACCTTCGAGTTTTAGGCTTACTTCGAGTTTCGTTTCTGATATCCAAGACAAAAAAGGATTGAATAATTCATCTTTTATCGAATACTAGATTTATTAAAATCTTAACGTGCGCACGTGCAGATTTCCATAGGATCGCTAGGATCGTTAAGATCGCCGAAAAAAGAGACCAGCGATCGCAGTAATTATATGTAAGCCACTATTTCAGCGATCATACATGGCTACTCCAGCGACCCTGCATGGATACTCAAGCGAGAAATCAGTTTTTTGCACATTTGGGAATATTCTTAAAGCTGGAAGATTTTAAGGTAATTCCGTAGAAATAAAACTACCCGATGAAATTTTGTTATACGCGTTCTAACAAACAATTTAATAAAAAAGGGGGGTCACCGACCTCGTTTTTGTGCAATATGACGTCAAAGTTCATGCATTTTGGTGACTTGAGAACGTAAAGACATAAGCTCAAAAATCGAAGAGAAAAGGAACAAAAACACAGTAATTTGTCTTTTAAGAGCAAAATTCGTGTTTTGTTCAAATGTCTGCCCTTTATTTTATTAAAAATATATGAACAGATGTATAAAAAATATGTGATCTTGAAGAAATTCACGAAATACCAACGTGCGCACGAGCTACTAATTCATTCGAAAAAGTCCTAAGCTGAAAGTATTTTGGAAATTTCTCAAAAATTAGCCCGATGACCTAAGTTCAATTTTAGATATATTTGATGTTATATTATAAAAAATAATTTTATCAAATAAAAAACATAGGTCACCGTGCTAGTTTGCATAATATTGCGATAAATATCATCATTTTATTGTCAAAAAATAGGTTTTCCGAGAGAGTACTGGGTCGAGTTTCAAAATTATCGCGTTTTCTCGCTCGAAAATATCGCAATTATTCGAATTTTTTATTCAAAGTACTTTACAAACATAATTTGACTAGATTACAAGATAAAAGTCCTGAAACCAAAAATCTTGAAACATGCACAGAACTATGCGCAGTGCAAAACTACGGAATTACCTTAAAGACGGAAAAGAAAGAAAACCACAATGATGATAATTAGATGATTAAGATAAAATGCCATAACAATTTTAGGATCTGTTAACAGGAGGTGTTTCCACCATTACGGTCTTTTGTCAATTGTGACTATTGGGATAAGGAGAAAGCTCACTCGGCCCTACTACCTATGGGGCACACGTCCTCATTTCGGGGAAGTGTCTCCCTTGCAAAACTCAGTGATTTGGTATCTCTTTTGTTATACAGATGGACGTTAATGGTTTACAACAACTTTTAATATATTTTAGGTTACCTACCAAAAGTTATCATCTCAATAAAATCATGGAAGGATCTTAGTGCTCTCTGTGTTAAACTATCGCACCGTTTTAACAATTTTTGTCATTCTGGTTGATATTTTTAGCGTTTGAAAACTTTGCTTGTCATCCCCTTTTAAAGGACGTCCGACATACCTCGCACACTCGATAATTTTACATGAAAATCGCCCCTGGTTCTCATTTGATCATGTGATGCATTATTAGCTGCTAGTGAAACTAACTGGTTAACATACCAAATGTAGATTCTTTTGATGTTGGTTGGACTGTTGGCGTGGCATGAGTAATGGGGTATGTGGGCTTCCCAGTGCCATTTACAGGTGTGGACGTTGGTGTGGGTGTTGCAGTAGAATTCAAAGGTGTTGCAGCAGTAGTGTTGTTTGACGCAGCTGTAATTGAATTAAGAAAAAAAGTCATTTACAATTTAGAGAATCATATACAACTTTAAGAAAAAGTGAAAGAATGAGAAGAAAACTAGCTTGTAAACGTAGAAAAACACATGTAGTTAACTGATGCTAGTACTAGTAATTGTTTTGTGTTATCAAGAGAAACAAAAATGCTTTTTAACTAACATGGGATTTGCCAATGTATGGGGACTGTGCAACTCCCTCTTTATTGCCGGTCACTGATATCCTGGCTCATATCAAATTAGCCTCAAATAAACAAAGGCCTCCTTAGGTTTATTACGAACAGGCTATATATGTATGAGCTACCTAAGTTTTCATTGTTACCATCGGACCTAGCTTCGTAAAACTTGAAACTTGCCCCTTAATGGACCTTAATGCTTCTTCACAAGCCCGAGCTCGCGCTAGAAGAGCGTCTTGTTCATAAAATGTCAACCACAGATCGCTAAACAAGCAAACGCTGATCAATTCCCAAAACGACAGCAACTTGACAATAAACAAACTTTCACGTCGATGTAAAAGATATGTTTTTTTTTCGTTTAGGAAACACAAACGAATGTTATAGCAGTACATGATTTGCTGGAATACTTAGAATGAAAACTCGAGAACGTGTTTTATCGGCAAATAAAACTCAAGCCGTAGACTTTCTAATGAAACAGTTGCAAGAATTTGTAAATTTGACGTCTCGAACTTTAGTTTTTCCTTGCAGTTACAAAAAAGAGTTGTCCAGGAGACTTGTTGGCGATGGGCTGCTCTAGGGTGTATTCAGAAATATTTTACTCAGTACAAAATAATAATGAATTCCAATACGTCAATACATATTGTAGTACAACAACTGATACGATTGTCTGATTGTTTTCCAGTGCTTCAAAAATATATTTTTCAGTGGGTACAAAAATATTTCCCAGTACAAAGATATTTTTCATACAAAAATAGCAAAGCTACTTTAATAAAAATATTTATCAGTACAAAAATATTTCTCAGCACAAAAATATTTCCCAGTTCAAAAATAAATTTCGTTGATACTTGACTGGACTGGGAGCTAGTTTGTAAAGCGAAATATTTTTGTATTGAGAATCAATTTTTGTATCAGACAATCAGTTTTGTGCATTTCTGTATTGTCCTTGTGGGCCATCGTAGCTAGTGCTCTTCGAGCGACAATCGCGGTCAAAAACATCATTTATATAGACTTTGTTTGCATTAAGTTTTTTTCACGGAAAAACGTTTTTTATTTATTTTTTCTTGATCAAAAACGACATTTTCCGAAGGAAACTGTTATGTCAACCGTTATTTACCATTGTAATTTTACATGGCTATTATTTACGACAAAGGGTAAGGGTTAGAAAATATGGACAGCAAAGCGTAAAAAGGCGTTATAAAATGTCACACAATTAAAGTGGATTGAACATGTTTTTGACAAGCTATCTACCTGATATATTTTGGTTGTTAAATAAAATATCACTAGGATCACTTCATTTAGACGATATCCATATAAAGGCGATATTTCAAAATGTAATGTGTAACTTATCACAGATCATATTTCAAAAACTCAAATTTCCAACAATACATGTCACATTTCCATGGAAACTAAGCGCAAACATTATTCAGTTTTGAGCGGTTTTTTTTCTTTCTAGTCCATTCTAATTAAATCCAACCGCTACTCGCCTTATCACTTTCTAGTCCATTCTAATTAAATCCAACCGCTACTCGCCTTATCACTTTCTTTCCTATCCATCACCTTAATAAGAACATTTATATTTTCCAATAGTCCATTATTTTTGATCATTTATTCTATTATCAGTCTAATAACTAGTCTCATAATGACTAGTTGAAAACTAGTCTTGACTGCGTCAGTGCTTCTAAAGAAGAGTTTGTAATTGATACAAAGTGATAAACATTGTCGTTTTAGTTAATTTAAAGCGGATTTTCCAGCATTTGTTTATGCTCCGAAACTGACGCCGGCAAGCTTAGGAAGCCTCAAAATCAATTTTAGCGCAAAAACTTACAAAATATAGTTATTTCATAAAGGTATTTCATTCGAAATGTGCCCATCTACCTAGTTTCATGAGCATAGTCTGCAGTTCCTCAATCGAAATATTCTATCGAATTCTAGATTTCCATGTTCGTAGTTTTTTCCTTTTATGTTCGCTACGATTAATCCGCAGCTTATTCGCCAGGAATAAAAACGATAGAACTTAGTCCTCGATATTTCACAATAATGACAATGTGTTGGACAACAGAAGAATCGATCAAAACAATATTTTAAACAACCAAACGTCTTGAAGTATCAGCTCACTTCTCTCTACATTTTAAAATACATCAAATTGCCAACAGATCTAAAAAGCATCCACTTCTATCAAGAAATCGCTTACCAACAACGTGTACGTTGCCTACAGCAATAAAGAGTACCGCAACAACAGAAACCAATAACGACGTAGAGGACATTTCAACCGAGATTTTTCTTCTTATATTCTTAAGCGATTTGTGATGCTTATGACGAAGAGTCAAAGAGCGTCAGTGGATAAATGCTAAAGTAAGTTGATACGAATCATGTCAGAATTATGTCAACTGTCTGGTTTCTATGTATTTAGCGTCGAGCCATGGCCTTATTAGAAAACGTGTTGCAGTGCATTGCTGGCGATGTTTATTGGTGACAATGTTTATTTTTTTTATTTTTTCCAAACCCATCTCTAGTTAAGCAAATCGACAGTTCGTGCTTTAAGGTATTAAAACATGAAATTTGAATTTCCAAAGCAAAGAAAAAGATCGGTTTTGTAATTTGAGATTTTCAGTCCATATCTGACACAAACAAGGAAGTTTTTCTGATTGATGGGTGACGCAATCGCTACGTTTTAAAACAGTAGAGTGAGTGCATTTCTAAATGAATTTAATGGAAATGCTGCGTAACTTTTTAGCTAAATAAAAATTAAGCCTTTTTTGCAAAGTAAGAACTGATTGAGAGAGGAACGCTTGATTGGAAAGAGGCGGAAATATATTTTCTATTTTCTACATTTTGATCTAAAATGTCAAAAATGTGTAATCCAGGGATTTGTTTTAGTTTTATTTATTCACTCATTTGCAAAAAAATTCATTTAAAAACTTTAAGATAATGTGTCAAATCTGGGAATTGAATATTAGAGGAATTCTTGATTATACACAAGTTGTTAAGCAAGACAACATAAACAGTATTCAGTTGCTAGTATCATTAACTTTATTACGATATATAGTTTTCATATTCACTTTCAACCACTTAGGAATTGATTGCGTTTCATTTGTAGAAAGAAAGTCTGTGTGTTAACTGGTAGAGACTGACCGTATAAAAAAGACAAAAAATAACAACATAAAAACAAAAACAGAACAAAACAACAACAAACATAAACAAACAAAAAACACTCTAGTTTGAAACATCTCCTATTAGACTATTTATGTGTCAAGTGAAATTCTAGCTGATGGGACAGCTAATGGGAGACACATACATGTAGACTATCTAAAACATGAATAAATAAATCGGGAAATAATTGCATGTAAATCCGTATAAATAACTAGATCTAGTTGTTGCATAAAAAAACAGTTTTTACACTTTACTGTTATCAAATGTTCAATGTCTGTTTTCCTATTTTAATCTTAAAAGTTTCTCTTGTGTCCTTTTTTATCTTGTCGGGTAATTTGGACCTTATTGCAGGACCAATGTATCTTATGTTGTGTTTTCCGTAGGTTGTTGTATTGGATTACAAAGTCCCCAGAATTTATCAAGTTATATCTTACTCCTTTTTTGAATGCTATTTCTGGTTGAAAAAAATTCTTGTACTTCCTTAAATAGTTATCATATTTCTTTCAGTTTCCAATTTTTGTTACATTGGATTCTGGTATAGACATGACCCAAACGTCATCTCGCTTCAGGCTTCTTAACGAACATCATTTGCTGCGTTTGTTTATTTCAAATGACCGGTTGTGAGAGAAAAACAAATGAAAAGCGATCATACAAAACTGTTGATTATACAATGGAAAAGACTACAAGAGTGGAACGGCAGCATATAGAGAATTTGTCTGCGCATGTCAGAAAATTTTTGCTCGCGGTCATGTTTACAATTTTTTCTACGACCGGGGAACTTTTGAGTTCCAATCATAATCTTAGTGATCTTCAATTTAGGAAAATATCAATGGATACTTAAAGTCTATCACTTTGTAAGGTGTTGTGACTAAGTCAAGTAAATGTGGAGGTTTTTGATCTCAAAATATTTTTGAGCAAAAGTCCGCAAAACGAAGAAGAAAAACACAAACCTACTGCATTCGTGTGAGGACTGCTGCCATAATAAAAGAAATACCAGAAAACTTTTTTCACAGATTAAGAATCAAAGGTCATGAGAATTGTGTGGTACAGACTGATTTCTTATTGAGGATCGATTTTGTGGGGTGATGAGCAGATTATTTGCGCATTTTGCAAGTTTTGGTCAACTTTCCTTCTTGATAAGCGGTATGTTTGAGGGGCTGCGCCGAATCTAAATATAACTGATGCGAGTCGTCAAACCACATTCTACATCACAGCATTGTTATTTTTTAAGAAAGATTGGCCAAAACGTGATATTGCGATATTTGTTGACGCCATGGTTGTGTTTCTCCTCTCAAGCAATCTCGACTGATTTGAATACCGAACCTGAAATTAGGTTAGAATGATCTTGATTAATCCAAATGATTGTGAAAACACAGATAACCACCAACTTTTGTAATTTTCTGGTCGGGCTTTTGTTCATATACTTCTATCTTCACTAAATATAAACTTTAACTCAAGCACGGAGAAGATTTGTCAGTCTTACTCTTTGGTCATTTTTTTCGCATAAATTTGAAGAAAAGTCGAGCTTAAATGTATGCACCGCTAAGTTTTTCCTTGGTATGCTTTCTGTAATAATCTTAGATTAGTATTATACTTTTGGTTTTCAATAGAATTTTGGCCAAAATCTTTGATCGGCAGTCAAAGATGACCAGGTCTCGTTGTGAAAGCGGCCATATTGCAGAATGTTGCAGATACTTCATGGTTATAAACAAACAAATTGTTATGCTAATGTCCAACAAGAACTATAATAAGCCGTACGGAAATAACGGCCAATCACTGTATGGTTGGAACAGAGACTTTCGTCACCTGAAGTATCGCTTTTGTGAATTGGGATTAAAAGGGATTTAGAAGGTATTTTTTTCGCGTGATTATAGCGGCTTCTACCATTAACTTACGACATGCGCAGACAAATTCTCTATATGCTTGGAACGGCAAGTAATCAATTTTGTGCAAAAATATAGCCAGAGCGTGAAAATTGTCAATGGGTATGCAGAATTTACATAATAAACAACATATACAATTATAATTGTGTGAAAATAATCTACCCGGCCCTCGAAAACATGGCCATTTTACACGACCATGCACCAACTGCTGTGTGGTCGTAATGCAGGCTCACCACAGGGTACCCACTCATCATTTAGTTTGCAACTAGATGCCTCGAAATTTTATCTCTGTATTTATATATTTTATAATTCCCATGACTGTTTTCGAGTGTAACAAAGGCACGCACAGTATGTACAGTATACAACAAAAATGTACCCAACAAACGCAAAAATTGTCACCAAAAACTGATCTGACGCGCATATGGGCTTCTTCAGATATAATCGAATCTTGCAAATGTCCCAGTAGATCTAGATTGTCCGATGTAAGAAGTGAAGATACGGATAATTAAGGGTCCATATTACTTAAGCGAAAATTCACCACGCTTTTTAATGTTTTTAAATCATTTATCGCTGAATTGAAAAATGAAAAGAAAAGTGTATGATCCCGTGCCCGTTTTCGAGATGGCAAATTTTGAATTGAACCATGTTTTGACATTTTTGAATAGCAAATGGCGAAAAAATAAAATAAAAATAATTACTCAAAAACTAATGAAGCTATTGACGTAGTTTTCACAGACAATGTCAACTAGACAGTATTTCACACAAACATGAGAAAATAATTTATGTATATTTTAAACATTTGTCAATATTTACAGTTTTGTTTTCGTCTTTGATTCGCTTCTAAAAGTGAAATTCTAAACCACTTACCATCGCTTCTTTCTCAAATCTCGCCAAAAGAAAGATTTTACGACATCTTTCAGATAAAATGAAGCAAAATTTCAAAACTATGTGAAGCATGAAGCATGAAAGAGTCGTTTTCGTATGAGTGGGAAACAGTACTGTATCGTAACCGTAGTTTCTAAGAAAACATTCCAATTACCTGCCGTAATGTAGCGGTATCGTAGCCGTACGGTTTCCCAATCATGCGAAAACGGCTCTAGTTTTCGAAGACTTCTTGTGTTTGTTTTGTTGCCTTTTGGCGGGTTTTGGCGCGTGCGGCGTTTTTAGCGGTTACTTGCTCGCGGGCACAGATTTCAAGCGTTGTTGTTGTTCAGTGATCTGGACCCTTATCATATGGCGTTCAATTTCCGCCAAAATTCGACTTGCTCAATTCAACATTGTACTTCTTCTTTTCGACCTTTTTTTATAATCGGACATTCAACTTTGTTGTTTCAAGAATCCAACATGCTATGCTTCATAGTCCGACTTGCAAGTTTTCTAAATATTGTCGATGTTTCTGCAATCGAACTTTGTACTTTAACGAATTCAACATTCAACTTTCTCGCAATCGAACATCCTTCCGCATGCCACTTTCGTCCAGTCAACGCGGGCTCAGAAAATACCAATTCCAACACTGTTGGGTAGGGGGACGGGAGAAAAAGGTAACTTTCCGTACCCCCAATGGATAGCTGTGGAACTCAAAGTCACATAAACCCTCCCCCAAAGCAACATTGTTTTGTCTCATCCAAAAACACGTGATCATTCCCTCGGGTCGGAAGCTGCACTTACGGAGGATTGAAACATGGCCGATGATGACTTAAACGATGTCAGATCTGCCCTTCTGAAAGTGACAGATCGCCTTTCGACTTTACAGCGAGAAAAACCAAAGACTGAAGGTGAGTTTTTCTAGTGAAATAGTGAATGTAGCTGTTAATTGCGATCGTAAAATGTACTGAATGTACAGCAAAAGTTGACCATGAAAAGCACGTGCTTATGAAATGATTATTTAGAAAAAGAAAGAAAAAAATACTTACCAGCTACAATTTTGACGGGAATTAAGAAATCACCGTGCAGCCATCTTGTTTTTCTAGATCACGTGGAACAAGACAAAAAAATATGCTTTGGGGGAGGGTTTATGTGACTTTGAGTTCCACAGCTATCCATTGGGGGTACGGAAAGTTACCTTTTTCTCCCGTCCCCCTACCCAACAGTGTTGGAATTTGTATTTTCTGAGCCCGCGTTGACTGGACAAAAGTGGCATGCGGAAGGATGTTCGATTGCGAGAAAGTTGAATGTTGAATTCGTTAAAGTACAAAGTTCGATTGCAGAAACATCGACAATATTTAGAAAACTTGCAAGTCGGACTATGAAGCATAGCATGTTGGATTCTTGAAACAACAAAGTTGAATGTCCGATTACAAAAAAAGGTCGAATAGAAAAAATAAATTGTTGAATTGAGCAAGTCGAATTTTGGCGGAAATTGAACGCCATATTATCAACACGGTTATTGATATTCGCTCCAACTCAATTTCGATCTCCGCGAATCAGTTTTTAAAGTACGTCTCAAATTTATCACAGATTTGATGCTGAATGTTCAAGAAAAACAAGAGTCGGTTCAGAAGCTTTTGAGTAATCTAAAATGGATTGCCATCTTGCAGATGTTAATCAGCTCAGATGACAGATAACGATGTTTTCCTTCTTAAGTGGTATCTGAATAGTTTGGTTTATAATGACAGATAAATTGATCAAAATATGTGCCTTCTAAAGCGTATTCGCTTTAATGCTTAATTCAACAACGGTCGACATAATTAAAGAAATGCAATGAAAACGACAATATTCATATACATGAGGAACCAAGAATGAAAGAGAATACAGTTGTATGAGCACAGGATTAGGAGGTATACATTTGTCACCTTTGACAACGCACAAATCAGAAACTTCACTTTAGAAGCACATTGTTCAGTCTAAGTATATTGCTTGTGTGTAAGGCCAGTACACACAAAAGAGTTTGTCACTGTTCTCGAAACAGTAAGCTCTAATCTCTGTACTATTTCACAAATTACTGTTTCACGACTAGTGAAGAAGAAGGACTAATTGAAGAAAATAGAAACTAAAAGCGCAAACTCATCGCAGACTTTCGCGTGAAATCATTTGTATTTTATTCCAACACTCCAATCCATGCTCATTTGAAATAAGTTATGGGATGAAAATGTTCAGCTGACACAGCATGGCTTAGGGGTTACAACCCACGTAAACCCGGGGGGGGGGGGGGGGTCGTTAGTTCAGCTCTCTTTCTTTTTTTTTTTTATTTAAACATATTTTGTTCTCTGCATTTTCTCCAAGAGCTTACAGCTCATCTTGGGAGATTATACAGTTTTTTAACAAGTTTTATAAGGAGAAGGACAAAAAGAAAAAAAATACAATTTAAATTACAATTACAAGAAAATACAATTAAGGTTTAGGATTACAAATACAAAAAATACAATTGAATAACAATTATCATAAGAGAGAATAACAACTATTAACCGATATTCAATTAAAATCTTTTCGTATCAATTATAAATTTTTGAACACCAATAAACAGTTTTTAAACAGCTCTCTTTCCGCTGGGAAGTGAACGTAACAAGAATGGCTGGATTTCATCTGAAACCCCTTTATAGTTAGTTCGTACCCGCCAATATTTCCAAGCTAATTAGCAAGTATAATGTAAGTTACTTCCACTTTGAATATCATTAGGGGCGTTGAGAATAGCCAGGTGATTGAGCAAGCACCGCGATAAAGTTCCATAGTTCAAAGCGGTCTTTGCATTGCTGCCGCAGAGAAGCGAGCCGGAGCTAGCGAAGCAAGGCAGCATGATAATCGAGCAGGTAGCTAAATCTGAAGTTTGAATTACCCACAATCATTTGCGAGTGTCGAAAAAACAATAGATTTCTATAAGACCAAGCGATATTTCTATTCTATCTCTATGATTCATTCATGTATTGGGAATCCTTTATGAATTGTTAAATGTAAAAATTACCCACAATCATTTGCGAGTGTCGAAAAATAATAAATAATAATAAATTACATTTATATAGCGCCTATATTCCATGAAATGTTCATATGCGCTGTTTATAATTCTATACTCTAAAAAGGAAAATTATAAAAATGAGTAAGTGAGAAAAAAAAATAAAGGATGGTGCCCCCTATTGCCCACGCGCATCTCTACTGCGCATCATCTCAAAATATTTTTCTGACAAATATTTGTATTTTTCTTTTAATTCTGAGTTTAAAATAAGCGTTTTTTAAATAATTTGAATAACTAAATATCTTAACAATTGCAAGGACAGTCCAGGAATAAAATAGACAAGAAAGCGAGTTAGTTTTTTAATTTTTGAACTCTGTTTAACAACTTGATCAACTCAAAGTTTCTCGCTCGTGTAAATTGCCGTAGTTTCAAAAATAAAAATAACCTTCAACAACCAAAAAATATTCATGTGATAAAAATATAGTACAGTTATTACAAAAGGATGAAAGAGGAATGGTGATTTTTGTTTGAAAAACGGTGAAAGTTGATTGTCTACTTGTGCACCGATTGATCAAAGTATGAAACTCACTCAAAGTCAATTTCCCTCGAAAAACATACAATAATAATACAAATAACAACACTACAATCCTCAGTAAATTCTGAAATTGCTTTATTTTCTGGTAAACCAAGCCAAAACATTGTACACGACATGAAATTTGCTTTACTAGCCGGCATTTTATGAGCTGCAGTTTTGAAATTACGAACTGACCTTTTCAGCTTCTTATTTGTTACTTTTTCCTTGAAGTTCGTGCATCTCAAGTACACAGAAGTCATTATGAATATTCAACAAAATGTAGATTCAATGTACAAACGATAATAATGTTCAATATACTATCCAGAAGACGAAAAGTCCAAGTAAAACGAAAACTGATGTGCTGGCAGCCATCTTAGTCCAGGGTGCAATTTGTCTTACCAAGGGGGGGAGGGTGAACGTATTTCGCACCAAATCGCAAGGTTTGACACTAAATTGCAGATTTGAACATCGCTAACTTTTGAAAACGCATGGGAACCTATAACGTTTTTTGATCGAAAACGTAAGGAAAATACTGAATTTAATTTTTAAATTGAATAATTTAAAATAAAAATGGTTTTGGTTATTCTTTTTGTAAATCTTTTGAAATCCTTTCACAATAGTATTTTACTTTTTGACGCATAAAATTATTGAAAACGCTAAATCATCTAAGCATCAATTGCAATTTTTAATATTTTATAGAAAATATAGGTGTAGTAGAATATTCCTGGCCAGTTTTTTGTCCAATATTCCAAAACAATGAGAAGTAATACGTATTTTCATCGCTGAATTCGACGCTTACGTCATCATGCGTTTAGCGTTAATTATCTCGCTTATATGCATGGGATCCCCAAAAGTTTTTTCCGGTTTCCAATAGCCCATTAGGTAATTGAAATGACTGACAGGGTTTAGAAAAAATAAAAATGGGTTGCAATTAGTAAAAATCAACTTAATGAAATTAAAACTTTCTATGAGTAACTAGACGCATATCTGCGTGAACTCGGACTTCTCTTTGGCCTATGTGATTTATCTGTTTGTTTTGCTGAGCGTTTAATTTGTAAATGATAAAATCATGCTTGCTATTGCGCTTTTTTATAAAAGATTCTTCTGTTTTGATGTTGAACATTCAAAACAGTTTAATATTTCGAATATCACATTTTCTATTTAAATAATCAAATAAATTCTTGAAAATGTGTTCATGTATGAAGTGACTCTAGTTAACAAAATGCATGGACTATAGATTTGCGTATGCAATTCCGCACTCGCCCATCATTATAATTACTTAATGTCTTTTCCTTGGCGGGCATATCTTTGTCACTACATGTTACACAATCTACTGCTTTTTCTGCTCTCGGGGTTCCTGTACAATGACAAAACTTGACTAAGGGGGAGTCGGACAATTTGAAACACCATTAATATTTTTGTAATGTCAGTTGAGGTTAATGTGATTTAGTTTCAACCAATAGCAATGACATCACAAATCCAGTATTTTCAAGATTGTTTATAGTAAGTTCTTTGAGAATGATCTTGCCATTACTTGTATTGTTACACAAAGTTAAAGCAAATTATTGCACACATTAACAGTTTTTGGTAATTGATCTGCTGTTCTGTACTTATTTAAATTTATATTATTACAAGAATGGGTGCCATTATTGGTTATTCACTATAGTGGACAAGGTTTTTCAATTCCAATAGCCACACAGTTTCATTAGAATAGTGAATACCGGGCAACAGTATAACTTCAGTGGAAAGTTGAATATATATAATAATCATTTACTTGTACTCCCTTTAATTGAAACAATGCATTGTAATGTATACTTTGAAAGAAGTGAACTAAGTAACTTAGAGAAGATAATTCAAGAAGTACACAGGTACTCTGTGAATAGCCTCTACGACATAAATCTCTTGCATGAGAATCAAAAACTTTGAATGTATTGTTACTATGACAGTATATAGTGGAGTTAGCGTATCCTTCAATTTGCAGTTTCTTTATGTAAATTACCTCTACTGAAACTCTCAATGTAGTCTAACTGATAGTCACTCTCAAACACATTCAACACTGTTGGTAGTTCTGTTTGCATTCAAATCTGTCTCGCAGATTGTGACAACCTTGAATACAACTGGTTTCCAGTATTTATTATAGACATGTAATTATTAGATGAATTGATACCATGTTTATTATTATAAATCAGAGAATGTAAACTCACTGCAACACATTGTTGTCCTGCATTTTGTCCAAATATAACCACATTGAATTGACTATATGGTTCTGTTATTGGCTTGCTTTGATATTGGCTAGATGTGTTTGGGTTTTATACAAAGAAGTCACTTAAGAAGAAAACAATTATGATATGTAACGACTAGTCTTATAGAGTGCTAACAATATGTCTGTGAAAGACATGAAATAAAATCTAAATAGTTACTACATATTAGTTCATATTTAGTGACTTTTTTAGACAAGAATGTTGTAACGAGGTATTTGTTTCTTTTGTATTTTCCTTTTCTTTTACTGTTCTGGTTGAATGATAGCATGAAAATAGTCCCTAAACAGACTATTAGTTAGTAACTAATTAGGTTTTATTTCATGACATAGTGTTAGCACTCTATTTAAAGGTTTGTTTACATAACTTGTAAACCTTCTTTTAGTCACAGTAAATGGACGTCCTGCAACTGTGCTAATGATATAATTTTATGCAACTTCGACGACTTAGGTACACTGGGTACTATTTTTGCAAAAACAAATCGTCTAAACTTTCTACTTTTAGTGGCAAGGCGTTTTAGAGCTCGTGTTGGTAATCTGCTAGTCTCACGATTACGTCTTTGGCGAGCAACCGTAATAACATCCCTATCATTGTAATAAACATACGGAGAATAACGAGATCTAGTGTTTTTTGCAATATTTATTGTTACTAGTGCATCATTATATACATGTACAGTCAAGTTATCAGTTTTATCTAGTACATCACAATAATTTAACATGAAGTAATGTACATTTCAACAACCAGACGTAACCAATCGATGAGAATCGATCATCGGAAATCCAATCGATCAATCGATAACAATCGATATCTGTCTATCGATTAATATCGATTGCTTCTTGGCAATCGATGACCAATCGATTCACACACAAGAAATATTGATCGATTGCCAATCGATAGCCAATCGATACCCAATCGATGATCTTTCATACGATACTTAGCATCCCAGGAAACACAATACTCAGGCACATGTTGAAATAAACCATGCTTGTACAAATCTCTGAAGACGAGGTCAATATAGCAGCTCAGGGCCGGGAGATAGTTCATCGTTCATGCGATCGTCAAAGGGTACCTGTGCCAGTTAATTTTGAAGTAAAGGTGGGAAAACTTTCACGTTAAGCCGAGTTAGAGGGGATAATAATTTTGGAATAGGATCGAGGGTCAGTGATAGCCGAGGGACGTTGACAGACAGATTTAAAACATCTCGCTTGCAGCCCATACAAATCGCCCGCTCATATTGTATATATATCTAAAAATGATTTTATATTTTTCGAGATTGCACTTTGTTATTGTTTAATATTTGTAAAATAAAATAGAAAAACGTAAATTTGTAACAATCTGAGGTCTCTTTATTAAGCTACGTACCTAAAAAAACCCCGATAATAATCGATGTCAATTAGATATTAATTGACATCGATAATCGATGCTAATCGATTCACACACAAATTTCATTTATAGATTGTTCATCAATTTCCGAAATCAATCGATTAATTGTCATCGATTGATATCGATTGATATCGATTGGCATCGATTATCGGTTTCATCGATTGGATACGTCTGGCAACAAGGATGTCCAAGATTCTATAAGCCATGAAAATGCAAACTCCACATTAAACTATAAAACCAGCGAAACAAATGTTATTGAACTCAATAATTGGTTCAAAACCAAGGAATAAAAGAACTTACAAACTTACGATCGTTGTCATAGAGATTTCCCCTGGAAAAGTGGCTGTACAGAGCTGTGCAATAACATGCAGTACGTGACTTGTTGACGGGCAACTGATTTCGACATTCTTCGCTTCTTTGATTGTAGTCGGAAAATTCAGCAGTCAAATCCTTACAGATTCGTGGTTTGAATAGTTATATTATAGTTCATTAGATAGCCTATAGTTCTCGATAAAGTTCTCGTTAAGTATCTCGATAAATCCACTCGTAAAGTGCAGAGCGACTCTCGATAAATTCACTCATAAAGTGAGTGACTCTCTTGATAAATTCACAGACTGATCCGTTTTGAAAAAGCTCATCATCTTTTACTGTGGTTCTACCGCGAAGAAGTGTGCTTTTGTTCATGATTTGAGCGTAACAGAGACAGAATTTACAGCCATTTATAACGTTGAAATACCAGAAAGTAGCTTGAATTGAAACGAAGCTCGGCAAACCATAGGCAAGGCCATGACGTTTCACATGGCACGTGATCAATTTAACCAATCATAAGGTTCAAACTGAAGAAATGCAACCAATCACGCAAGAGCCGGGAAATTTAATTTTGTGACAGACAGGAGAAAAAAAAAAAAAAAAAAACCCTGCGAATTTATACCTCGGACCTTCCTTTGGAAGTCCGAGTAATAAATGTTCACTATTTATAGGCCTGTGTAAACAGGTAAGTTTTTAGATGATTTTTGAATTTGTCAAGTGTAGAAATGTTACGTAATTGTGTTGGTAGTTTGTTCCATTCAGTCGGTGCAGCGCAGGTGAATGATCTGGCACCCAGTGTTGGTTTTACTTTCTTAGGCGGGTGTGTTTACAGCAGTTCGTTGTTAGATCTTAGATTGTAGCAACTGTGACTCTTGATTTTTATTAGGTCAGTCATATATTTAGGCGCCAGTCCGTGTATAGCCTTGAATGTTAAAGTTCGTATCTTGAAAATTATTCTGGATTTAACTGGCAACCAATGAAGGTCGAATAGCACAGGAGTTATGTGTGCAAACCGTGGAGCTAAGCATACTAGTCGAGCAGCTGCGTTTTGGATTTGTTGCAGTTTAGCAATTTGGTAGGAAGGCAGGCCATAGTACAAACTGTTACAATAATCAAGACGACATGTTATGAAAGCATGGATTAAGGTTGCACACGATGTTTGGTCGAGAAATGATCTGATCTTTCTGATGTTGTATAAGTAAAAGAATGAAGATTTACAGATATTGGCAATTTGCTTGTTTAGAGACAAATTTGAATCCAGTGTCACACCAAGGTTTTTCACTGAGGAGGAAGGTTTAATGAGAGATTGACCTATAGCGATGTGTTGAACTAAATGTTTAGGAAGCTGGTGGCGATTACCAATGATCGTGAATTCTGTTTTTGTGTCATTCATTTTCAACTTGCTGTACGACATCCAGTCTTGTATTTCAGCAATGCATTTTTCAATGATGTCCATGGTGTGATTTTGGACGTTGATACAACCAGGTTTAAAAGATAGGTAAAGCTGTGTGTCATCTGCATAAGCGTGTGATTTCATTGAATACTTTTGTAGGACCTTAAAAAGGTCAGCCGCGTAACAGTAACGGTGATAAGCAACTTCCTTGGGGCAGTCCAGATTTAAGATCGAACTTATTAGATAGATTGTTGTTAATCGAGACCTGTTGACTCCGACCAGTTAAATAATCTTTGAACCATGGTAGTACTGATGAGGAAACGCCAATGTTGGATTCAAGACAAGATAACAGAATATCGTGGTCCACCGTGTCAAAGGCAGCACTTAGGTCCAAAAGCACGAGCAGTGTTACGTTTTGATTGTTCATGTCCGAAGTAGGATATCATTAAATACTTTGAGTAAAGCAGTTTCTGTGCTATGATTTTGACGATACGCGGATCGTAGTGTTGGATATATAGGTTGTTGGTTGACATATGCTTGTGAAGTTGATTGAATACAGCTCTCTCTGTTAGTTTTGACAGGAAAGAAAGGTTGCTTACTGGACGAAGGTTGGCAAAAGAACAGTCTTGTCCTGGTTTCTTTTGTAATGGTCTGACCACAGCCTCTTTCCATACATCAGGAAACCGTTTTTGTTCAAGAGACATGTTGATCATGTTGGTAATAGTTGGAAGTAGTGTTGATATACATTGCACAAGCAGCTTTGTGGGCATAGGATCAAGGACACATGTCTTTTTAGGTAATGACAAAATGAGTTTACTAACATCGTCTTGAGACAACAGATCGAAATCAGAGAATTCCTCAACTGGATTTGGATTCGGTGAAGGTGGAGTGTAGGAAGATGTACTGCCGTCAAGTTCATTACGAATCGTTGCAATTTTTTGTACGAAAAACTCCCCAATGTCGTTTGCAAGTATCTTATCGTCGTTGTAGTCAGGAAATAATAGTGGTTGTTGTTTAAAAAGGAGTTGATTTGTTTCTTTGAAAAGCTTCCGAGTGTCATTGGCGTATTCGCTGATGAGGTCGTTATAGAATTTACGTTTAGCTTCGAACATCAAAAAATTGCAGTTGTTCCTAGCGTCTTTGTAAGTCTTCAAGTCCTTAAGTAGTCTAGTTTTTCTCCATTTCCTTTCGGCTTTTCGTCTTTTTCTTTTCGCTTGTTTGATTTCATCTGAGTACCAAGGTACACTACTGCGAACAGTTAAGGTCTTGTGTTTAACAGGGGCATGTTTATCCAGAATATCAGTAAGAGCAGAGTTGTAGCACATAGCAAGTTCGTTGGCATCTGTAAAGGTGGAATTGCACAAACTTGAAGCTGCGACATCTGTGTTGATGCATATCAACATCAATGCTCTTAGTTTTTCTGAATGAAATGGTTTCAGTACTTAAGGCGGGGCGTGGTGCTCGAATGCTGAAAAGAACAGACAAATGGTCAGAAAACAAGTGATCAGTGTGTGGAACATCCTTCGGTAGAAAATCGCAGTTTCTTGATATGACTAAGTCTAGGGTGTGACCGCTGAAGTGAGTTGGCTCATTTACGTGTTGTTCAAGTCCAAATGATTCAAGCAGATCAATAAATTGAATTGTGTTGTTGTTAGTTGAATCGTCGATGTGAAGGTTAAAGTCTCCCAATATGATAATAGGCTCTTTGCATAAAGTAGTTTCAAGGTAGTTGGCAAATTCTGTGATGAACTGTGTTTCAGTCACCGGATGAGCTGTTGAGTAAGGTGGTCTGTATACAACGACGACTTTAAAATGAAACTAGACGCATAACTGCGTGAACTCGGGCTGCTTTTGGAAAATTGATTAATCTATGACTCCTGACGTGCACTTTGTTTAGCGAAAAAAAAAACCTAAAGAAAGACGTCCATAAAATGTACTTCTCATTATACATGATTATAAAGCGCTATAGTATGCTAATTCTATTGTGTCTTTGGTTAATTACAGTGAATTTTCAGAAAAATAATACTTACCAGGACAATTTAGTCAAAACGGGAGTTTTCAATAGGGAAAATGTTTGTCAGATTTTGAGTCTATACAATATGCGAGGCAGCGAGGCATGCGAGGCATGCGAGGCATGCGAGGCATAATGCGAGGCAGCGAGGCATGCGAGGCATCGTACGAGGCATGCTAAAATATTGGAAATTCTAGTAAACAAACAAATAATGATAACTTTTGAAATTATTAAGAGAAAGAAAAAGTTCTATATTATAAGTACGGGAGAATTGTGTGTATTTATTAAAATAGTTTCCAGTTTGTCTGGTATTACTCCGAATGTAATTCTCATTCAGTTGTACTCCTTTTAGTTCAAACAATGCATTATAATGTATACTTTGAAAGTAGTGAACTAAGTTACTAAGAAATGATAATTCAAGAAGCACACAAGTACCCTGAAAAAAACTGTTACCAAATAAATCTCTTGCATGAGAATCAAAAACTTTGAAGGTGTTATTATGACAGTATATAGCAACAGCAGTAGCACCTATTGTTAATATGAAATTGGTATAACTGTCAGACATCAATGATTGAAATGCTGTTTGTAAAGAAGTACAGTATGCATATCCTTCAATTGCACTTTCTTGATGTAAATTACCTGTAAAACTCTCACTATATTCCAGCTGATAGTCGGTGTCGAAGACATTTAACATTGTTGGTAATTCAGTTTGCATTAAAAAATTCTGTCTTGCAGATTGTGATAGCCTTGAATACAACTGATTTCCAATATTCATAATAGACACAAGATCATTAGATGAATTGATACCATGTTTATTATTATAAATCAGAGAATATAAACTCATTGCAACACATTGCTGTCCTGCATTCTGTCCAAATATAGAAACATTGCCTTGACTATATGGTGCTGTTATTGTCTTGCTTGGATCAACATATAATGTATTGTCAGGACCTGGATTCTTCTCAATGTCAGTGATTAGTTTTGATTGACAATAGTGGGCTAAATGTGTGTGGGTCTTATACAAACACAACACTTTATAAGAAGAAAATAATGCCATATAACGACTAGCCTTAAATTTAAAAGATTGCAGTCGAATTGAAAGCTTTCTTTTATTGATAGTAAATGAATGACTTCTTGTGCTAATGATATAATTATACAATTTGGACGATGTTGGTACACTAGACCGTATATTTGCAAAAACAAACCGTCTCAACTTTCTGCTTTTTGTGGCAAGGCGCTTTAGAGCACGTGTTGGTAATCTGCTGGTCTCACGATCACGTTTATGGCGAACAGAAGACTTATAAACCCGTCTATAATTGTAATGAACATACTGAGAATAACGAGATCTGGTGTTTTTTGAAATATTTATTTAAACTACTGCATCATTATATACATTTACAGTCAAGTTGTTAGTTTTATCTAGTATATCACAATCACTGAATAATGATGTACATTTCAACATGGACGTCGAAGCGTCTACCAGCTACCAAAATATAAATTCCACATAATACTATAAAACCAGCGACACAAAATTGATTGACTTTGATTACTGATACAAAAACAACGAATAAGAAAACAAATAAAGTAACTATCTTTGTGACAGAAGGTATACCTTGAAAGGAGGCTGTTTTGTTCAACTCACAGCATGGTTTGTAGACAGACAACAGATTACGACATTCTTCATTTCTTTGGTTTACAGGTACATCGTCTAAAGATTCATCAGTCAAACCCCCATGGATTGGAAGGAATTTTGCGTAGTTTGAATATAGTTCATTAGATAGTGTATAGTTTTTGCTTAAGCTCACGATAAGTTTCACGATAAGTTTCACGATAAATCCACTCGTAAAGTGAGTGACTCTCGATAAATCCACTCGTAAAGTGAGTGACTCTCTCGATAAGTTCGCGAACCGACCCGTTCCGAAAACGCTCAACAGCTTTTAGTGTGGGTCTATCGCGAACGGTGTATGCGTTTGTAAGTTGATTGAGCGGATTATAAACTGAATTTTTAGCCATTTCCTTCGTTGATTGTACAGCTTCGTTACCGCCCAAAGACACCAGTAGAAGAATTTGTGTTGGAGCACTATCCAGTCTGACTACCGTGACGTCAGACGTCACTGTTGTGATCGATTCCACCAATCAGACGTCACTGTGGTGATCGATTCCACCAATCACAACCGAAATCAATAAACCAATCACAAACTTGTAGCCGATAGAAATACAAAGTGCGGAAAATTTAAAATGCCGACCGATCGAAAAAAAAAAATAATAAAAAAACAACGCGAAATTATAACTCGGGTCTTTTCAGCCCGAGTAATGATGTCGTTTTAAGGTTGACTTCGTAATATTCGAAGGAGCGATATTCAACTTTCGACTGACAGACATTAGAGACAATGTTGTTTTTAACTAATAGAGCGACTCCACCTCCCTTTCGTGTCGTCCTGGGTTGGTCTAGTAGGTAGTACCCTGTTGGAATGCTTGCAATTCTCAATGCCGAGTCATTTTCCGAGAACCAGTTTATAGCTGCAATGTCGGACTTACAATCAGTGATATAATCCAGCAGTTGTGTTGTTTTATTTTTCAGAGAACGTGCATTAAGTAAACATAATTGAAGATGGTTTGAGTTGTGCTTTGATGTTCTTTGAGGTGGAACCAAAGGTATGTTAATTAGGTTGTTTTTGTTAACACCTTTGTGGGCTAGTCGACAGTGCTTTTGTTCAGAAGTATATGTAATTTGCTGCTTGATTTTTTTATTTCGAGATGTTACTGCGATTCCAGATCTTAGTTGGCATGTTTTCAGTAGACCTTCGGTTTTAAGGATGTTATAGACGTTGCTTGGCAAGGAAAAGTTTGCTGTTTTAAGGTTGAGTAATTCTTCTTTTGAATACGTTTGAAGTCCTTTGTTTGTGGCGGGTGAATTTAAATTCACTTTTGGTGAATTCAAATTCGATGTCGATGTAGAATCACCACGATGATCGTTTAACGGTTCTGGGTTTCTTTCAACATCCTGATGGACGGTCAAATCAATTACAAAATGTTTGCTGGGAAGTGCCAAAGTCGTCAATCCACGTTTACTGGCCTTACAAATCGGATGTAGATTGTAGTTTGATGACAGTGAGATACGCTTGAGTGCAGGTGTAGGCCAGGCTTGAAAGCAAAATTGTCTTGAGAAACGGCCAAATCTTTGCTGCTACTGCATATGTTCTCTGAATCTGTCTTTGGAGTAACATTACTAAAGTTGACAAACTTGTAATTTTGTAAGAAACGACAAAAAATAAATAATAAAGTCAAAGTAAATTGAAGAGCAAATGTTGAGCGTGTTGCCATTGTTACAATAGATTTCGATAAAACCAAGCGATATTTCTATTCTATTTCTATGATTCATTCATTCTTTAATTATTAAATGTAGATATGAATAATCACTGAGTGTGATGAATGAGTGAAAACATCATTATAGTCAAAAACATTTTATTGACAATTGCTATATCAAAACTAGTTGTACCGTTCTGCCTTACATCGACTCTTTTTTATCTCGACTTTCAGTCAGTTTTAAATGTAAAGAGTTTCAATATAACCCGCTAGAAAAATGACCCAGAAAAAATGATGATCATAACACGACACTGCGAATTTGACTGTGAAATTGAAGAATGTAATAAAATGAATTTGGAAATTGATGTGATCATGTCCGAAAACCTGTGATGTTTTTTGAAACAGCTGTGTTTGCTAATTGATGTTATTCTCTCGATAAAACAGGTTATAAGAACATACTCTTTCATTTTAATTTCAAATTATCTACACGGCTCTTGGATATGTCATTGATATTTTTGAATGCAAAGGGCCGGAGAATGTCCACACTTCATCTTTCACAAACCGCATTATAAGATTCGGAGCAATGTATACGCTGATTACTGAAATGAAATAAATCTGAAGCTTATTAAGCCAAGCGCTCGCTACTCCTACTTTTACTATTTTACACACATGAGTTATACAAGACTTACAGCAAACTCTGCATAAAATGTCTTTAAGGAATCAACAATAATGATGCTACACAGATATATAATGAACGAAGAGCATATGAACATAGCGGTGACACGAGAGGTACTTACTAACATCGGGGGCACTAATCACTAACACACACTCATGCTTGTAAACTGCATATAGCAGTCCGTAAAAGTCCCCCCCCCCCAGCCCACCCCCCCCCCCCCCCCCAAAAAAAAAAAAAAAAAAAAAGAAGAGTAGATTGGAAAAAGCATTGTTTTATCAGGACACATCTAGCTTTATCTACTCGGCCACTCAAAAACCAGATCTTGAAGGGTTATCAATCGATAAGGATTTGAATTGTTTAAACCAGGGCTCTTTAAAATGGTCAAATTTTTAGTATATATTAAAGTCATGTTTTTTTTATTGCAAAGAGTTTATAGAAAATCCTATCACGCATATTTTTCACAAGAAGATAGAGAACGATGCAGCTACTTCTACGATAGCAGCCTCCCACTTAAATCCATAGTTACCAAGCACACTTTCACATATAGCACGGAACGGAGAACGTAGGTCACGACCATTCTCGGTAATAGGCCTACACTAATGCATACTTGTTACTAACTACTAATGAAATCGATGCTTGTAAAATAATAGGAATTTCAAGGCCCGTTGAGACATTAGGTGAAATACGATATATACATTACATTACATTTCTTTTAGTTATCCATACGGTGTATGTTTATTAAGTATATGAACAAATTACAATTGAATGTGTATAACGGTGGCACTCACTTTGCCATTAAACACCACTATATATAATTATTTTACTATCATGGTATGTACGATACACGTACGATGCTGTGTATGTACGTAAATTCTAACTTTATCTGGTGTTTAAGTAAAGAGACTGTTTGCTATTATGAATGTGCATATACCAGCATAAAGGTGATCATTGTTATTGATATAGTTTTAATATTGTGAATAAAAATATGATGAACAAATCTGCTCCGGCAGAGTTCTAACACGAATCTCTTGTGCTTTCGCAGTTATTTTCATCTATAAACATAAATAGTCAGCAAACTGGGAAATAGCACAACAACAAAAATAGCGCCAACAAAAGATACTAAGAAACAACAGCTAAAATGACATTGAAAGCTATATAGAGGTAAAGCAGATGATATTAAGTCGCGTACTGATGTTGCCGACATTCAATCATTTGCCAGGTCAACATCGCGAGCAAATTAAACGTTTAATAAAGGCAAGTCCTTGAAGAATTGGTACAGCAATAATACTCAATGTAAATATTCAATTAAACCTTGCATTTTAGTTTAATAAAAAACTATGAAATATAAGGGAAATAAAAGGGAATTTGTCGATGAAACTCGTGTAAGCAAATAATCCTCAGAACAGGATATTGTGACATATTTGTTTTTGGTTGACAGAAGTGTTAACTGTTTTTGAAATTTCTTCTTTTTTATTGTTTACTGACCTTGTATGGATATATTAGCTGAACAAGCCTTTTTTGATCTGATATCGATCAAGACATCAGTGAAGGAAGACCACTCGAGTGCTGTAGGACAACGAAACCATGGCTACCAATATCAATATTTTAACACTTTTGATTATTACGCTTTCACCATTTATCGACAAAGGTAAGACATAAGAATAAAAAATTTGGAAGAAATGTAATCGGGCCTTTCAGAACTGGTATTATCCTTTAGTTACTAAAAGTCGGATTTCTCAAGAGAACATTATTGAGCTCCTTTTATAAATAATGTTGTAAAATTGAAAGCAGTTTGATTTGGGATGGAGTATCAGCTATTTAATACATCATTTTTTCTTATAAAAATCAAGTACTTTTTAGTTCGTCAAATATTGATACAACGATCTTTGATATGGCTCGTTGCCGTGGTAGCGTGAATACTTTAAAGAAATTTTAGCTGCCATGTAGTTTTGATAATAACAATAACAATAATTTAATAAATATCCTTTGAAACTTTCTAAATTTTTGTGAGGCGCATTCCATGTTCATATGTGCGATACTATTTCGTTGCGCTGTGTAATGATGTTTCTTGTCGTTACGATTTGCCCTTTGTTTGCTACAATCGTCAAGCAATATTAGACGCGATCGTGTTATTTATTGCATGTTGCTGCATATACAAGGTTTCTAGTATAAGATGTCAGCTGTTATCAATTGTATTATAGCTTATTGGGTCATAAATAATAATCTCTAATGAGGGTGCCTAACTTGGTTTTCAGTTAGGACCCTAAATAAGGCCCTAATAACTTAATGTTCAAAAGAAATATAAGATATAAAAAGGAAGATAAAAAAATCATAATAATATTTACAGATATAAATAATTTTTAGAGCTTCTGTGAGGGTTTGACCTGCCATACAGCATTAAAACATTTGTAAATGTAAAAATAAGTTGAACACCGTGGGATGGCAGTAGTGGTAACTGACGTAAATACTAACGTCCGAAACGTCAGTTACCACTACCACCAGTCCACGGTGCTCAACGTATTTTTACATTTACAACTGTTTCTCTAGAAACACCGACGCAGTCCTACCTACTAGTATTTTTTACTAGTTTTTACCTCTAGAATTATAACATCATCATTTCAAGTCATGCCTTGCCACTAACCTTGCTTGATATATTCACATATCAAATTCTATTCATCGTATGGTCCATTACAAAAATTTCATAGACTGTTACATAGTTAGAAGATGTAACAGATGCCTTTAAGCCAGGCGACGTTAAACCAGCCCCATCTGGGGGACAAAACAAAATATTTTTGCTCTATTAGCCGGTTTCATATTGAAAAAGGGACTGAGTTCTAGTCTTCAAAAACAAAGCATAGTTCATTAAAAAACATCTTCAAATAACAAAAACACAAAGATAAACATCATTACTATGCTACTTTAGTTCATCTGCTAGATATTTTTTAGTTATATTGAATTCATGAAGGAAAAATATTCTGGAAGGACACTGTCCCTCCACTACATACATTTCTTGTAATATTCAAGTCCCAATAAATTTATCTGTGTTTATCCGATCTTAACAAAACGTTCACCATTTATTCATTTTAACATGTTCTCTTGAAATACGCTCTCAAATTTTTGATGATTTGAAAACACAAGGAATGATTTCAATAATTTGCACTTTTCTCAACTAGAACCCAGTCCCTTTTTCAATATGAAACCGGCGAATTGGGAGTCGAAACCCATTGTTTTATCCTCCAGGTTGAGTTGCATTCCAACGAACTCCTAGGAGTCTATAAGGAAAAGGTCAAAACCTTTGTTAATCTTGGAAAATACTTAAATTATGAGATCTGGAACATAGTGTTTGTAAAGTGAACTAGTATTAGGGATGGCTTCGTTGCAAAATAGTCCAACACTGCCGTGCTGACTGACTTCACTTGTAACTCACACCTCACACCAACACAACAGGCCACTGTAAATCAGTGTCAGGCAAGAGTAGGAGTTGAGTTGAGTGGAAGCATGGCAGACGACACAGTTCGGATGTCCTACAAACAGGTTTATAAAAATGCCCAGTCTAAAACTCAGTCTAGTTCCATTGTCAAAACAGTCTGCCGTTTATCAGTCATTCAATTAAACCAATCAAATAAAAACAGTACACCAATTCAAACAACGATTCCTTTGAGATGCTATGCGAAATATAGGTTCTACAGTTCTTTCTACTGGTCAAATAGTAGAACCAACTGTAGAAATACTTCAGAAAGTCAAAGGAGTCAAGTAATGGGTTGAAAGTTATTATGTCGAAGGCACTGTGGTAAAAGTTATCTATATTGATGTTATCATTTTATATCTATTTACATTTTGAAGGCTTTGGTGAGTTTCAAGACATAAAGCTTGCTCCTGAGAGGAATACGTACTGTTTATTTGGCGCCAGCTTTGCAAACAAGCGAACGTGAACAAGATTGAAAGATGCCACATGTAAGAACAAAATTCACGAACAGTGGTGTTAAAATAAAGAAATGAAAAGAGATTGATTAAACTTTTTTTAAGTAAAGGTACAGGTAAAAAACTTATTTGGACAGAGCGGACAGTAGCGGTTTTTCGGGGCCAGAGGACAATGTACGAAGCTTTTGAAGGTGTACACTTTAAATATTCCAGCTGTTAGTCGGTGCTCTTGTTAGATTAATTTTAAATTAGAATTTGTTACTACAAAAAACTCCGAACAAAAAGTCGAATCAGATATTAAATACACTGAAAATCACTGATAACATGCAACTGTTCTCGTAGAACGTTTGAATGAAAGGAAACCCGGCAAAGTAACACTTTACAACTGCATTATAATCAGTAGTACGACGTAGATTTCAATCAATTAATAGTACTTCAAGAAAAAAACACATATTATTTTACGGTTCGGTCATCATACATGTTTACATTGTTTGCGCCGGTCCTAGACGAAGGTTAAAATTACAATTAATGCATTGTCAGTGAACAGATGGCTTCATTATTTGCACTCGGCTTGTGAACATGAATTTCATCTCAACAAGGATGAATAAAAAGTGATTATAACTCAAAAACAATCGTCGTTCTTACTCGTTAAAAGTTAAGATCTAGCAAAATATAACCATATTTTTAAATTCTATCGGTCTAACAGAGTAGTAACAAATAAATCTTTTGCAGATGTCTTTTTGTTCCTAAGGCAACGTGAAAAACATATTAGCTAAAACCCTTGCTAATTTAAATGGCTTGCCAATAACGTAGTATTTTAAACAAATATTACTAAAATAAGGTAATGTAAATAATATGTAAGCGCGCTGTCCTTTATAGCACGTGCAAAACGCGATCTCACTTTTAAAGAAATTGGAAAATAAAACATTTTTTAATGAACTTTGTTAATATCGTATATTGTTTTACGAACGAACGAACGAACACAGACAAACATTGGGGCAAACATGCCCAATCTGGGGACAGTGGAAATATTGCCATATTTAATTACTAGTCGACCAGGATGTGACTTTGGGTGATAATTTTCAAATTAAATACATTGAGTGCAAGCAGCTCTTCACAGAAGAGACACATTTATGTAAGGACGGTAAGTTTGTAAATAAATTGTAAATAAGTTTGTTATGGATAGGCGGTAATGGTTATTTATTTTTTATAGCTGGTGGCCCTTGGCCACTTTAAGTGACAATTTCAATTTTTCTTTTCAATTTTCAGATTTAAGTAGTTTCCGGAATTTTGGGCTTTTAGAGGAAATGAGATTAAGAAAATCAATTCAGAAAGTATTTAAGTAAATATATTTTACTGAAGTTTTCCGCCAGAAGGTTGGCTCAGTTGTTGAGCTCTGGTCTATTGTGTAGGAGCGGTAACGGGCTCAATCTTCGTGGCCGGACCAACACTCAGGGTCGTAAACAATTGAGGAGAAATTACTGCATCTTCAAATTCATAGAATTCCATGTCTCTCCCCACGAAACTAATAATGAAGATGAAAGAACACCTGAAGAGTGTTGGAAAGACGAGGAGTTAAGTCTAGATAGGTCAGATAGGTGCTTCGCTTGGCTGATTTTATTTTATTTATTTATTTAATCACTTTGCCAAAAATATTGGCAGGCGATAAAGACACAGGGCAAAGCCCCAATTGCTTGTCAATATGCCCTAAAAAGTAAGATATAAATTATATCGTACAAAAAAAAATATACATATAATGAAGTTATTACAGTTGATTAACTAGAGAAGCAATATGAAAAGCTAGTGTACAATAGGTCAGAATCGAAGTAAAGTTAAGGTGGCTGATACTTAAATAATTTGTTTTTGAACCTATCGTACAAGTATTGCTTGAATTGATTGATGGGCAGTGTCTTAATATTAGCAGGGAGTTCGTTCCATAATTTAATTGCTCTCGGAAAGTAGGAGTAATTGTAGTAGTTTTGCTTGTGAAAGATTGAAAGACGATAATTATTCACATCATTTTTACGTGTTTTGTATACAGAGTTAAGTGGTAAGGCATATTTGTTTAATTCTATGTCCATAGTTCTTGTGTGGAATTTGTAGAACTGAAACAGGTCTGCGATATTTCTTCAAGTGGAAGCATATTAAGAGTTCGTAGTCGGTCTTTATAAGTCATGTTTTGGGGATAGTTTAGTATGAACTTTGTAGCTCTTCTTTGTAGATTTTCTATTAGTCGACGATGTTTCACAGTATAGGGCGACCATAGGCTTGCACAGTATTCTAATTGAGGACGAACTAAGGAACAGTATAGTATTTTTCTAGTAGATGGCTCCGAGATGTCACGACCACATACCCGCTTGACCAAACCAAGGGTTCTATGAGCTTTGTTGGTAATATGTTCGATATGTGTTGACCAAGAGAGATCAGTCGAAACGGTTATTCCTAGGTCTTTAGTATTCGATACATTGTCTAGTTCATATTGTCCGAGGTAGTACTTAGTGTTGTTGACTTGTCTTTTCTTAGACATGTGTAATGATTTGCATTTTTCAGCGTTGAAAACCATCTTCCATTTCATACTCCATCTGCGTACACAGTCCAGGTCTTCTTGCAATTGATATGTAGTACTTCCAGAGTCGATAGTTCTGTACAATTTGGTGTCGTCGGCAAAAAGCGCGATGTTAGAATTACAAGACAAGCTGGATGGTATGTCGTTCACGTAAACAACAAACAATAGCGGACCCAGTATCGAGCCTTGAGGTACTCCAGAGGATACTGGTAGCCAGTCCGACGAAACACCGTTCAGGACGACACGCTGAAGTCTGTCAGTTAAGTAGTTTTCGAACCACTTTAGCATAGTACCTGAAATAACAAAGAGTTGGAGTTTTTGGAGTAGGAGGAAGTGAGGCCAAAAGCCTTGGAGAGGTCTAAATATATGATGTCTACTTCGTTGCCACTTGCGCATGCGTCGAAGATTTTATGGTAAACTTCTAACAGCTGTGTTGTTGTTGATCGTTTCTTTAAGAAACCGTGTTGTAGCTGATACAATTGAGAGGAGATGCATGAATAACAGCTGTCATGAACACAACGTTCCAAAACCTTAGATAGTATACAGAGCAAAGAGATTGGTCTGTAGTTTGATGTTAAAGTTGGATCTTCCTTTTTAAATATGGGTGTAATATTCGCTTTTTTCCACATCGAAGGGACCACCCCAGTGTTAAGTGACATGTTAAATGTGTGGCAGATAGACGGGCCAATTTCATGCGACGTTTTCTTCAGTAGCACTGCAGGTATCTCATCCGGTCCAGATGCTTTGTTGGTATCGAGGCTGTTAAGCACCTTCACTACGTCATCAACAGATAATGATAATGACGCTATTGTGTTAGAAGAAGCTGACGTAGTAGAATATTCAATGTAATCAGTAGACGGATTTGGTGGTGTAAATACAGAGTGAAAGAAAGAGTTCAGTGCTGTTGCTATTTCCAGGTCGTCTGTGATGAATTTGTTTCCTTCTCTAATGAAGTTAGGCGAAGAAGACTGGGATGTAGAGGATTTCACATATGACCAGAAGCGTTTAGGATTGGTGCATAGTGATTGTCTAGCCTCATGTGCATGTTCTTTGCGTTTAGTGTGCATCATACGCTTAGTTTCTCGACGTGCGTCTTTGAAATTTTGTAGGTCAAGGTCAGAACGGGTTTTGAGAGCTTTTTTACGAAGTCTCTCTTTTTTTCTGATGATAGTTAAAAGTTCCTTGTCTATCCATGGATGATTAAAAGTGTTACGCAGTTTGATTTTCGGCACGTGCTCATCAACAGCAGAGAAAAACATGTCACACCAATTAGTAAGTGAAGCGTTAACGTCGTCTTCAACGAAGCAGAGATCCCTGGATGATTGGCCGTCGGCGCCTACACACACAATTTTATACGTCACACAAGACCAAAACAACCTAAGGAGACGTCAGCTGCAGAATATGCGGTACGGAAGCAGAGACCCTTCCACATGTCTTATCAGGATGTTCAGCCTTTGCGCAATCCAAGTACATGGAGCGACACAATGCAACCCTCAAAGTGTTATTTTTTTAGAAATGCAAAGATCTAAAGCTGGTGGATAGTGTCCCCCCTTGGAACTCACCTGTGAAACCAAAATCTATCTATGTATGTGTTGCTGAACACAACTTTGTCAAAGCCAACAGAGTAGATGTGCGTTTCGTTGACCACAAGGCAAAGGAAATCTGGCTAGTTGAAATGAGCAGAAAGAAAATTGACGAGAAAACTACCAAGTATGGAGCCCTACGATTAGCTAGAACTAAAACAACAGCACCCCGGATATAAAGTACAACAGTTCACTATCATCATTGATGTATTGGGGGATGTTCAAAGGAACTAGACTAGACTATGAGGAAGTTTTTTGGTGCTCAATCAAAGTGTGTTTTGCAAAGAATGCAGAACTTAAAGCAACTATTGCATGAGTTTGAAACATTACTGCCATTATTTTTAATATATCGAACACTATTTTAATAAGAAATGACACAAAAATACAATATATTTATTTATTTATCTATCTATCTATCTATCTATCTATCTATCTTTCATAAATGTCTCTTTACATTCCAATTCCAATGAAAAGTTGTTTTTTTTTTTTTTTTTTTCTCTCTCTATATATATACTGATATATATATATTTACTAAGTGCCACAAATCCCATATAGATCTTTTCTCTAAGTTTCTTTCTTTAATATATATTCATAGATTTTTTTTTTTTTTTTTTTTCATTTTATTTTATTTATTAATTTTTTTTTTTTTTTTGTGCGTGTGTGTGTATTCTTTCATTTTCAAATTTGATATTATCATGTCAAATTTTTGTAATAATCGTATATCGTTTTGTACATGGAATATCAATGGATTATACAACAAAACAGTAGGTGATAAAACAAAAAGTGATGATTTTCTAAACATAATTAGTAAACATGATTTTATTACAATTACAGAAACATGGACTGATGATGTCCCAAATGTACCGGGCTATCTTAAAACTTTTATAGCTCCTATGAAAATTAGAAAACGCAATATTTCGAAAACATATGGAAGAAAATCAGGTGGTATATGTATTTATTACAAAAATGAGTATAAAAATCATTTTGAAGTCATCAGTTCATCTAACAATTCAATTTGGTGTAAAATTTCAAAAAAGGCTTTAAAAACAAAAAAGGACTTGTATTTGTGTTCGGTCTATATTCCACCAGATAACTCATCTTACTTTAATTCACAAATTTTTGAATCACTTGAGAATGAAATAGATTTGTTCTTAAGAACAGGAAATGATATGATTTTATTAGGAGATTTCAATGCAAGAACAGGTAAAAGTAAGGATTCTGTTAGTAGTGATGGAAATAACTATATTGCAAATGACCAAAGTGATCTAGCACCTAAACTTTTGTCTCGACAGTCTTTTGATTCTGTTTGTAATTCACATGGTGATAACCTACTTAACTTATGTAAAACCTTTGATTTAACAATTCTAAATGGAAGAGTTAAAGGTGATTCCCTCGGACAAATTACTTATCATGGTGCAAAAGGCGTTAGTACTGTCGATTATATCATAACAAATCAACAATTTTTTCCAAACATTAATTACTTTATTGTTAATCAACCTACGCCTTTATCTGATCATAGTCCGATTTCTGCCTGGACTCATTTAACTAAAAGCCATCTAACTTTAAATGATTCTTCAAATGATCTGAACAAACTACAGAGCTTACCTTTTCAATTTCATTGGTCATTCGATTCTGCTGAGAACTTTAAAAATGCCATGGCTTCACCAACAGTTGTCAAGGCAATAGATAACTTTTTACAAAAACAGTATCTGCCGGTTTCAGCGTCTACTATTAATGATGCGATAAAAGATATCCAATCAATTTACATCAATGCATCAAAATTATCTTTGAAACTAAAAAAACCTAAATCGAAAAGGAAAATAAATTCTTTTTGTAATAAAAAATGGTTTGACAGTGATTGTAAACAAACTAGAAATGAATTAAGAAAATTATCAAACTTAAAACACGCAAAACCTTTAGATTTATCTACACGACAATCATATCACATAAAACTGAAACAATTCAAAAAACTTCTTAAGACAAAAAAGCGATCCTTTCATGATGAAGTACTTACACAAATTGAAAATAACAAAGATACTTCAATGTTTTGGAAACTTTTAAATTCTGCAGATGAAACTATAAAGGAAGAAGAATTACCTCCAATTCACGAAGATAAATGGATTGATCATTTCCAATCATTACATCAGAAATGTGAAGATGAACAAAAAATGACAGATAAACTAAAACAGTTAGAAGAGGATAATCGTAATGATAATAATGATAATATATTGAATGAACAAATTTCCGAAGAGGAAATTTTAACTTGTGCAAAGTTGTTAAAAAACAACAAAGCTGCTTTTAATGATAAGATTAGAAACGAAATGATTCGACACAGTATTGAATTCTTGCTACCAGTTTATTCGAAACTTTTTAATTTGATCCTTGACTCGGGGATTTATCCAGACACCTGGTGTGTAGGTTCAATAACCCCCATCTTTAAAAGCGGAGATCGCAATGATCCCAACAACTATAGAGGCATATGTGTTTCAAGTTGTTTAGGAAAATTTTTTACACTAATAATGAATAAACGTTTATTAAATTTTGCAGCAAAGAATGACTTACTTCACAAATCTCAAATAGGTTTTTTACCTAATCATAGGACAACGGATCATATTTTTACACTCAGGACAATTATTGATAAATACGTAAAAAATGCGAGGAATGGTAAAATATATGCATGTTTCATTGACTTTAAAAAAGCATTTGACTCCATATGGCATGTTGGTTTATTTGTTCAATTATTAAAAAATAATATAAATGGAAAATTCTATCAATTGATACAAAATATATACTCTAAAAGTTCTTGTTTTATTAAATTAGGTCAAAAAAGAACAAAAACGTTTGATTACAACCGCGGAGTACGACAAGGATGTATTATCAGTCCATTTTTATTTAATCTTTACTTAAATGAACTACCAAAATTGCTTGATACAACACCTCATAATGATCCAATATTTTTACCAAATGGTTCAAAATTATCTTCCTTGCTATATGCGGATGATTTGGTTTTATTATCGCATTCGCGTAAAGGTTTACAAAACAATTTAAATGCCATCTCCAAATTCTGCAAGGAATGGAAAATGATTGTAAATGAGAGAAAATCCAAAACAATGATTTTTTCTAATAAAAAAGTTACACAACAACCGTTCATTTTGAATTCAAAAACTCTTGATTCAGTAAATGAATTCACATATCTTGGTGTTAAAATGAGCTCAACAGGTAATTTTAATCCTCATTTGAAACAAATAAAAGAAAAGGCTTTACACGCTTTTTTCAAAATAACGCGAAAAATTGATTTCAAAAAACTAAGACCATCGCAAGCCAATAAGATTTTTGACTCCTTTGTTTCTCCAATTTTAACTTATTCTAGTGAAATTTGGAGTCTATATTCAAATCAAAATTTTGAAAAATGGGACAAAACTGAAGTAGAAAAATGCCATTTACGTTTTTGTAGATATTTCTTGGGGGTAAGCAATAAGGCCTCCAATGTTGCATGTAGAGGTGAACTCGGGAGATTTCCCTTGAAAATTTTCATCGATAAATTATCTATTAAGTTTTTTAATCATTTAATTTGCTTATCTGATGATACATTTGCAAAACAGTCGCTGTTGATGTCTTTTTCCTTATTCAAGAGAAAGAAGAAATGTTATTTCTCAAACTTAAAACAAATGCTAGATCGTGTTGATTCATCAATCTGGCCAGTTTCAATAGAACGTGTAATTGATAATGACACCTTAATGAATCTCGAATCATCAATGAAAAATAACTATTTTCAAGTTTGGAAAAACGTTTTAAAAAACTCTTCTAAGCTTTCTTTTTATAGCACATTCAAAGAATTTTATGAACAAGAACCTTATCTAAATGTATTAAGAAATTTTGAACAAAGGCGACTTTTTACAAAATTTAGAATAAGCAATCACCAACTAGCAATTGAGACGGGTAGATATTATAATATCCCAAGGGATGATAGACTGTGTTCACTTTGCAAAACAAACATGATTGAAACCGAACAACATCTCATCCTTCACTGTCCAATTTATTCTAACTTTCGTTCTGAATTCCAGTCCAAACTAAAAGAAAAGATTGATTTCTCTACAGACTATGTTCAGACTTTGACAAAATCTACAGATGAGTCTGTTTTAATGTATTTTTCAATTTTCATCTGGAAATGTTTTCAGTTCAGAAAACAAAAACTCACAAAGAAATATAATCCATTACATATTCCATTGCGCATTTAAAAAATTCCTTAACCTTATATTATTCATAAATATTACACATATATTTTAACATATAATACATATGATTCTTTTAGATCATTGAACAAATGATTCAATTTAAATCAAGTTTATTTGATTGATAATTCTATAGTAGTTTTAAACATTTAAGTATTTTAAATCATTGAACAAGTGATTTATTTCAATGATATATATATATATATATATATTTATACTATATAAACATTTTCATATCTTTTTATCAAAACTTTATGTCTATTTTTATCAAAACTTTATGTCTATTACTAGATAATTTGACTGTATTAATTAATTTAAATCAATGACAATGTGATTAGTACCAATTGTACAAAATAGTTATACATCTATACATTTATAGTTATACATTTAGTTATTCATTTAGTTATAGTTATAGTTATACATTTATACATTTATTCACTTAAACTAGCTTTGACAATGTCTGTAAAATATTGAGATCATGTCAATAAAGCCTATTCACTATCACTATCTATCTATCTATCTATCTATCTATCTATCTATCTATCTATCTATCTATCTATCTATCTATCTATCTATCTATCTATCTATCTATCTATCTATCTATCTATCTATCTATCTATCTATCTCTCTCTCTATCTATCTATCTATCTATCTATCTATCTATCTATCTATCTATCTATCTATCTATCTATCTATCTATCTATCTATCTATCTATCTATCTATCTATCTATCTATCTATCTATCTATCTATCTATCTATCTATCTATCTATCTATCTATCTATTTATTGATTTATTGATGTATTGATTTATTGATTTATTTATTTTGTTTATTTGTTTGTTTGTTTGTTTGTTTGTTTGTTGATTGATTGATTGATTGATTGACTAATTGATTGATTGATTGATTGATTGACTAATTGATTGATTGATTGATTGATTGATTGACTAATTGATTGATTGATTGATTGATTGATTGATTGACTAATTGATTGATTGATTGATTGATTGATTGATTGACTAATTGATTGATTGATTGATTGATTGATTGACTAATTGATTGATTGATTGATTGATTGATTGATCATGATCATGCTTACAAGGCCCCATGGACGATCACCCTTATTTTGATTTATTTCATGTTCTTCAGTTTTGTTATTTGTATTTTTGGTTTAATCCTCAGGGTCTTGTGTCTCGTCGTCTATTCAAGCAAGTCCAACAGTAACAGTAGCACCAGTGTCCAGCAGCAGTGTTACAAAACCCCCTATTCCAACACCCCCTTCTCCAGCTACATCACCCCACAGCAGCAGTGTTACAAGACCCCCTATTCCAACACCCCCTTCTCCAGCTCCACCACCACAAATAAGTATGTACTCAATTTTTGGTATTTTATTTGCTACAGTTGCGGTAGCAATATGTATTGCGCCACTATGCCCATTGTGTCTAATTATTTTCTTCGCCCAACACCACTCACTAAAAAATAATATATGAAATTTATGTAGCGCTTAAACTATCAATCAATATATATACAAGAAAGAGATATTAATAACTTTAAAAAATGTAAAAAATTCACATTAATTAAAAAATCTAATAAATATATATATAAATATATAATATAAAAAATTATTAAGTTCATAAGAGTTTATATTTTACATGTAAAAAGTCAAAGTTTAAAGCTTTCTTAAGGATGAGTCTTTAGATTTTTTTAATGTATGTAAGTTAGCTGATTGTCTTATATTCAATGGTAGATCGTTCCGGATTTTAGGTTTGGCGACAACAAAGGCATGGTCTTCTTATGCTTAAGTATAATCTTGGTACCAGTAAGAGTTCTTTATCATCTGATCTGAGCTTGTATTGTCGTTCAGGTTGAGAATGAACCAGGTTAACTAAGTATTCGGGAGACAAGCCATTTACTGCTTTTAACACTAACAAGGCAATCATCTTAAATTCTATCCTTTGTTTCACTGGGAGCCAGTGCAGTTTTATTAGCGTCGGTCTAATATGCTCGTGCTAACTCGCCAATATCTACTAACTATCAGTCTATAGGAATCGTGCGCACCCCATCACAACATAAAGCCCTTATTGAGGTTAATTTTACGTACCATATTTGATTCCAGTAGCATTTTATTCCTTATTGTCATTATAAAAGAAGATAACTCTATTCTGAAAAAGCATTTTAGCACAATCTGATATGATTCATTCTATTTCTTTCTTTTTTATTCACAAGATTTCGCGTTCTCTCTCTCGTCATTCGAAGAACCATTGACACGTCGGAGAGGCAAACAACATTTGCTACTATACATTTAAGGGTAAATAGTTATATTGATCTTTTTAACAGAGCGCATGTACTACCTGAATATAACTCTAACGAATTATGAATGGAAACCAAAATACAGTCAGGAAGGTCCAGGTGACGTTTTTTTTGATATCACACAAGAACTCCCTAACAAGGTATGTGTTGCTAAAAAAACATTTAACGATGTGCTTATGACTATTCTAATTTATCTATCCGACTGACAGGGTATGTGCTTATGCCTGTTCTAATTTATCTATCCGACTGACAGGGTATGTGCTTATGACTGTTCTAATTCATCTATCCGACTGACAGGGTATGTGCTTATGACTGTTCTAATTTATCTATCCGACTGACAGGGTATGTGCTTATGACTGTTCTAATTTATCTATCCGACTGACAGGGTATGTGCTTATGACTGTTCTAATTCATCTATCCGAATGTTAGTGTATGTGCTTATGACTGTTCTAATTCATCTATCCGACTGACAGGGTATGTGCTTATGACTGTTCTAATTTATCTATCCGACTGACAGGGTATGTGCTTATGACTGTTCTAATTTATCTATCCGACTGACAGGGTATGTGCTTATGACTGTTCTAATTTATCTATCCGACTGACAGGGTATGTGCTTATGACTGTTCTAATTTATCTATCCGACTGACAGGGTATGTGCTTATGCCTGTTCTAATTTATCTATCCGACTGACAGGGTTTGTGCTTATGACTGTTCTAATTTATCTATCCGACTGACAGGGTATGTGCTTATGACTATTCTAATTCATCTATCCGAATGATAGTGTATGTGCTTATGACTGTTCTAATTCATCTATCCGACTGACAGGGTATGTGCTTATGACTGTTCTAATTTATCTATCCGACTGACAGGGTATGTGCTTATGACTGTTCTAATTTATCTATCCGACTGACAGGGTATGTGCTTATGACTGTTCTAATTTATCTATCCGACTGACAGGGTATGTGCTTATGACTGTTCTAATTCATCTATCCGACTGACAGGGTATGTGCTTATGACTATTCTAATTCATCTATCCGAATGATAGTGTATGTGCTTATGACTGTTCTAATTCATCTATCCGACTGACAGGGTATGTGCTTATGACTGTTCTAATTCATCTATCCGAATGATAGTGTATGTGCTTATGACTGTTCTAATTCATCTATCCGACTGACAGGGTATGTGCTTATGACTGTTCTAATTCATCTATCCGAATGATAGTGTATGTGCTTATGACTGTTCTAATTTATCTATCCGAATGATAGTGTATGTGCTTATGACTGTTCTAATTCATCTATCCGAATGATAGTGTATGTGCTTATGACTGTTCTAATTCATCTATCCGAATGATAGTGTATGTGCTTATGACTGTTCTAATTTATCTATCCGACTGACAGGGTATGTGCTTATGACTATTCTAATTCATTTATCCGAATGATAGTGTATGTGCTTATGACTGTTCTAATTCATCTATCCGACTGACAGGGTATGTGCTTATGACTGTTCTAATTCATCTATCCGAATGATAGTGTATGTGCTTATGACTGTTCTAATTCATCTATCCGACTGACAGGGTATGTGCTTATGACTGTTCTAATTCATCTATCCGAATGATAGTGTATGTGCTTATGACTGTTCTAATTTATCTATCCGAATGATAGTGTATGTGCTTATGACTGTTCTAATTCATCTATCCGAATGATAGTGTATGTGCTTATGACTGTTCTAATTCATCTATCCGACTGACACGGTATGTGCTTATGACTGTTCTAATTCATCTATCCGAATGATAGTGTATGTGCTTATGACTGTTCTAATTCATCTATCCGAATGTTAGTGTATGTGCTTATGACTGTTCTAATTCATCTATCCGACTGACAGGGTTTGTGCTTATGACTGTTCTAATTTATCTATCCGACTGACAGGGTATGTGCTTATGACGGTTCTAATTCATCTATCCGAATGATAGTGTATGTGCTTATGACTGTTCTAATTTATCTATCCGACTGACAGGGTATGTGCTTATGACTGTTCTAATTTATCTATCCGACTGACAGGGTATGTGCTTATGACTATTCTAATTCATCTATCCGAATGATAGTGTATGTGCTTATGACTGTTCTAATTTATCTATCCGACTGACAGGGTATGTGCTTATGACTATTCTAATTCATCTATCCGAATGATAGTGTATGTGCTTATGACTGTTCTAATTTATCTATCCGACTGACAGGGTATGTGCTTATGATTGTTCTAATTTATCTATCCGACTGACAGGGTATGTGCTTATGACTGTTATAATCACTGTTCTCATCACAACCCATTGTTTTTACTCAGTATTATCTCAACGAATGCATTAGGTCACACTTCAACAAACAGCAAACTGCATTATGAAAAATAATGCTTCTAGCTAAAAGCATTATTTTTAATAATGCAGCGAGTTCCGCCTAGCAATCAATATAACGAAAACGAATAAGACAACGATAAGAACAATAATTATACTAGATAATCACTTCGGCACACAGCATTCGTGGGTATAATGCAGGCAGCTGAGGGCGCAGCCCTCAGCTGCCTGCATTATACCCACGAATGCTGTGTGTCTCAGTGATTATCTATTAACTAATTCATCTATCCGAATGATAGTGTATGTGCTTATGACTGTTCTAATTCATCTATCCGAATGATAGTGTATGTGCTTATGACTGTTCTAATTCATCTATCCGAATGATAGTGTATGTGCTTATGACTGTTCAAATTCATCTATCCGACTGACACGGTATGTGCTTATGACTGTTCTAATTCATCTATCCGAATGATAGTGTATGTGCTTATGACTGTTCTAATTCATCTATCCGAATGTTAGTGTATGTGCTTATGACTGTTCTAATTCATCTATCCGACTGACAGGGTATGTGCTTATGACTGTTCTAATTCATCTATCCGACTGACAGGGTATGTGCTTATGACGGTTCTAATTCATCTATCCGAATGATAGTGTATGTGCTTATGACTGTTCTAATTCATCTATCCGAATGATAGTGTATGTGCTTATGACTGTTCTAATTCATCTATCCGAATGATAGTGTATGTGCTTATGACTGTTCTAATTCATCTATCCGAATGATAGTGTATGTGCTTATGACTGTTCAAATTCATCTATCCGACTGACACGGTATGTGCTTATGACTGTTCTAATTCATCTATCCGAATGATAGTGTATGTGCTTATGACTGTTCTAATTCATCTATCCGAATGATAGTGTATGTGCTTATGACTGTTCTAATTCATCTATCCGAATGATAGTGTATGTGCTTATGACTGTTCTAATTCATCTATCCGACTGACAGGGTATGTGCTTATGACTATACTGCATCACATTTTCTCGATTGCTTGCTGCTAGAATTCTATGATATTATGTTCACAATTTGAATGCACATCCGTATTTTTACATTTGTTTATTCACTTGCAGTTGAGGTCAGTTTTTGAAAACCTTAGCGACTTCAAAACGATTGCTTTCATCACTACTAAGCTGAAGCTGATGACATCCGACGATCAGAACAAACTTCGAGTCCACTTTGTAGCTAACTTTACTGCTTCGCTAAATAATTCAAAAGAACCAGAAATATTTCTAATGTCCAAGAATGCTGAAGGAGATCTTGGTAAATTTGCATTGGATCGAGTAGTTGTGAAAGAAATAGTTTTTGGTATGTTCATTTTATTTGGAATCAATCATAATACACTCATTTCAAAAAGGTTGTCGAGGAGAGCTCCAGACGCCGGTTGCCGAATGGGCATTGTTCCCCTATTGGTAAACAAGACAAAATAAACACATTTCAATAATTGTTCCCCTATTGGTAAACAAGACAAAATAAACACATTTCAATAATTGTTAAAAGTTAGGTGAATCGCTTTTGCTTTCAAACGCAGATGATAGAAATTTGACTGAAACGGCATTAGGCATTCTGTTGGCAACGTTTCTTTGAAATAGGAGTATACATTCAAAGTGTTTCTATAAACGCTAAAATATACTGTCCGTTTTTCACACACAAATAAATATGTGCAATTCCAGTAAGCACTTTAATGGTATGCCGTCAAATTTAAAAATTAAACAATTATTGCAAAAGTTCTAATCAGCTTTTACTGGCCAGTTTGTAAACGTTTGATGTTGAGATTTGTTAAATAAAGCCTAAGGAAAAACATTTTACAAAAGTAAATCTGTAGCCTCCTCTCGCATCCGTTTTTAGTGTCGGGCTTCCTGTCCGGACAGGAAGCCCGACACTAAAAACGGATGCGAGAGGAGGCTAGTAAATCTAACGTGGCGAGGACAATCGAGAAACAACTTCTTCGGATATGACCTGCCCCAAATATGCTGATACAATACAATTATACCATACAATACAATACAATATTTTATTTTATGAACACATGGACTTGCGACATGGGTGCTTCTTCCATCACTTCGATCTTCTGTGCTTGATAACTATGGTCTTCTGTTTGTTGAATACCGATAGGTGGAGCTGTGCTTGGAGATTGGATTGGCGGAAATTGCGCAGAATGTTGTGGACAGGAGTTTTCTCAGAATCGTACATGCAGTGGTGTAGGAGAATGTCATGACTTCATTCTAAAACGTAAATTCGCATGTCTGTGGAAATGTCCCATAAACTGCGGCACAGGTAATAGCATGAGGTCACGTAACCTAACATATAATGAATGAAGTAACTTTGTAAAAATAATTCACTATAACCATTTCATAGACTTAACCTCAATTCAGGTTACTCTCATTTCGGCTGGAAGCTAAAATGTGTTGTTTTTATAAATTAGGCGGCGATATTTTGATAAACAAATCTCTGGTGCATTCCCAATTCTAGTAAAAGTATATAGCTCCAATGCAATTACACTGTGAGGCAACATACCTCATACTGTGTGCATATTAGTCTGAGTCATCTTTACGATACCACCCAGAAATGGCTTGTCGTTTACATCCAAACGCTAGAAGATTTTTATTTTTAAATTTATTTGGATTAAAGCTATGGCCTGCATATGAACATGGTTCTAAGATTAAGATGGTAACATAGTTTGTACATTTTTATTTCTTGTGATAATCTTAGTCCCAGCCTTCACCGTTACAAAGCGATGCTATACCAATGATCATTAGTGGACCTGAGTGTGACAAAGAGAGAGAATTAAAAAAGATATGATTTAATTCATGTTAATATAGTTGCAATATAATCCAATTTTGTTTGCAATGAGCTAGCGATTACTAGCGCGCGGTGTTGCAGATTAGTAATCAAATTATAATTATTTAGAAAGTTCACTCCGTTGTACTTGTAGGTTATAAAATATTTTTGCAATAAAACTTTGTGCAGCCTATGGCTAGTTTTATCTTCATCTAACGCTCGAATTGTGTTCTTTCAAAGTCAGAATATTTACGTTTAACGTGTCTCTGACTGACTACAAGTGGAATATTGATTACACAAATAAGGTTTCTGCAGAATATAAGCGACTGCACGATACATTTACCAAAGGGAATGACAGCTTCCTCTTTCAGGTAAATAACTGAAGTAACGAGATATATATTAACTGTTCACATGCAACTGGGATCACACGGGTATTAAATACTAATTACATTAGTAAAACTGCCCTGGTGCTACTCCCTATACTTGTCATATAATGGGTAGGTTTCTTAGGTAGGGTATTATTTTTTGACATTCTTTCTGAGATATGGTAAAGCAAATCAAAATTGTATGTCTGTGATAGTTTAAGGGTTTTGATAAACTGGGTCACACTCCAAACAAATAAGCGGTTCTCTTAGCTCAATTCTCTTGATAAATAATAATAAAGTCCAACCAAAAGAAAATCTAGGTATGTTGTCTACTTTTTCAGGTCAAGACAATATTTTCAAAAGCCTCTTCAACAGCGTACAAGTACACAAAATCTCACGTCGTGTTGAAGAATAGAGATGGTTATGTTGGAGTTTCGTTTTCTGTGGTTTTTGGTAAGCCACCTGCTACACCTGATGACCCCGAGGCGATATTCCGTTTTGACACGGACAGCGGATATCTTGGTAAATTTAAAATCGATGTTAAATCGATAGCAGTTTCAGAGGAAGTTCTTGGTAAGGATATATGCAGTCGTTTTGCAGTCAGCCAACTTTGTTTTATTTGTTAAAATGATTTATTCTTCATTATCTTCGATTCCTTTTATGAGGCCTTATGCGCCACAGTAGGGGCACAAAAGACTAATGAGCCTTCCCATATGAAAAACATTAAGGAGGTTCCAGTGGATTTGTATATATTTGTATTTGAGTGTCATTTTCATTTTATCAGAAAAGTATTTGTTTTAAGGTTATTCCGTAGAAATAAAAACGCCTGATGATTTTTTTAAACTTTTTTTAAAAGACAATTTGCAGATGTTCTTTCATAGGCTTTGCGTATAATTTGAAAACTAACAAGAAGCTTACTTGAAAGAAATAAAGATAGTTTACCGTGCATATTTACAAGTTATTTGTCAAGAATATAGTCATTTGTTGTCAGAAGCAGGCCTTTTCAGAGGGAGGACTGTGATGACTTTTCAAATTATCGCTTTTTTTGCTCAGACGAATATCTCACATTTTCGTAATTTTATTTAAAAGCATTTTCAAATGTAATTTAATAGGATTTTATTTCAGAATATGAAATCTTTTAACTTTGAAACATGCAAACAAATGAGCGATTTTGACTTTCTTCTTCTGTATTTTTCCTTCTCCAGTCACAAAAAAACACGACAGACATGCGCACTGTGCTGGCCCACAAAAAAAAAAAATAATAATAATAATAATAATAATAATAATAATAATAATAATAATAATAATAATAAAAATAATAATAATAATAATAATAATAATAATAATAATAATAATAATAATAATAATAATAATAATGATAATAATAATAATTATAATAACAAAAATATCAGAATAGCTAATAATAATATCAGAATAGCTGACAAAGTACAGCTGTAGTAAATGAGACGAAAAGTAACTTTCAAAATTTCTTTTTCGATTAGGGGCAAAACATAGTATAAAAAATAGTATATTTCTACTTGTAGGTTAATCGTACACACGAGGGAGCTTGCTCCTGCAACATGCTCCTGGGTCATTTTTCAAGACCGGTACACACGAGGGAGCTTGCTCTCGCAAAACCAGGGAGCAAAAGTTTTGTTGCGCAACACATTTTTTCGCATGAAATCGTTGGTACACACGAGGGAGCTTGCTCCGGGAGCATGTTGCGGGAGCGTGTTGTGGGAGCAAGCTCACTCGTGTGTACCGGCATTTAAAGATAAAAGCACCAAGGATTTAGCACGATATAATCAATACGGAAGTTCAAAAATTGTTGTCTTTGCAGGCTACTCATTCACTGACTGGAAGACTATCAATGATGGCTGTAGTAAATGCTGTGGTGGAGAAGTGACTCAGACAAGAACATGTACCGCCACAATTGGCAAATGCACTAATGCACAGGTCCAGAGAAAGATCAGGTGTAAACACGTCTGTGATCAAGTCCAATGTTCAGGTAAAAAGAATGACGCAGGGCCATTAATTTTCTCTCTTTATTTCATGACACACCAAACTGATGAAATGATTTCTACTATACAACATATCAACCTCAGTTTTAGACATTTTAGTGTAACTTCCTCCTGTTATTATATGGCTATTGTTGTTGTTGTTGTTGTTGTTATTGTTGGTTGCTTCCACAATAATATTGAAGGAACAAAAGATCAGACACGCGGGGATAGGCAGAACACAAGAGAAGTGCTAGAGAAGCACGACGCGTAGTAAGTAGAAGCAAGAAGTCAAAAATAGCTAACGCGTGCGTGCTTTGTGCTCTCATAAAGCACGCGTGTTGACCAATCAGAGCGTGCGGTATATTATAGTTATCTTATAAAGATCGCTAAAGAACTGACAATGTTGCCAATAATTTCTACGTCATTTTTTTGTTACCTTTTGTGGTTTGACTACACCAAATTAACATTTAGTTTCCAGGTTTTCAAACGCTAAAAACAACACGAATAACGATTGTTATTCAATACTGTGACATGACCAGGCTAATCTCTTAATGGTTTGTTTCAGGATCAGGAGACTCCGTCCCTTATCGTTTGGTTATCTTCATTTCCTTGGCATTATCTTTGTGTTGGTAAAGCATTAAAAGAGATCTAGATATCCCAATACCATAAAAAAAAAAAAAAAAAAAAAAAAAAAAAAAAAAAAAAAAAAAAAACAGAACAGCCCGCTAAACAACAGCATACTACGTGATCAGGCCTTCCAACATTCAAATGATTAATAGTGAAACATAACGGCCGTTCTACTTGGTAAAACAATCTAATTCCATCCACTTACTTTCATTCATCATTTTCAAGCGAGTTACAATCAAAGGCAACTCTGTCAGTGTTTAGAGTGTTAAAACCCTTTGAATGAAATTTATTGCCTGACAATAAAGTATAGCGTTTGGAAGAAAGATGTACTAGTTTATTTGTTACTGGACCTTCTACCTGAAATTACAAAAAATATCCTGTTTACATATTCTTAGCCTGCGCATGGGTTGCATCCGTAAAAATTGTCATTATAACCGTCTGCAAAACAGCGCACAATATCGTGTTCTACCGTACCAGAATTTTGGCACGTGCTCTGATTAGCTCTTTGTTACACGTAATCTGATTGGCTCTAAATGCTCTTCCCAGTCTTTCTCAGTTGTCAAAAATTGCTTTGTTGCTTATAATATTACAAATGCTTCTCGATAGAAAATTATGAGGGCTTGTCTTGTTACATGTGCAAATGGAAATATTTTGCCAGACTTGACTCATAAATACAAACCCTGTTCCAAGTAAATAACAGACTCGTTTAAAGAGAGCCTAGATATTGATCCCAGCAAAACGTTCGACTTTCGCCGAAGCCGATTTAACTCAAAACTCAACGGTTTTGACCTTTTGAACTCTGTAAAAACAGCCAATCGACATTTAGTTCAATAAAAGCATTGTAGGGGGTCTCAGAACACATTTTTGTGAGCTTCTTTGCAGCAAATACCTGATGCGACTCATGCTACATATTTCCGGTTTGTAGTTGAGTTGAAATCAATACTGACTATATGAATGGTCATAATCTATAGAAAATAGTTGATACTATGACAATTCACTACTACTCTTAAGACTAAATCACCGCATTCAAAAATTGAATTCACTGAGCCAATCTTATTCAAAGACTTCAGTAACCAATTTAATATTGATATATATTATTGATATATGTAATTTTTTCAGGTTTATGGCTTGATTTTATGCCTGTTGAGCTCAAGTAACATCGATAAACCCGGCCTTTTTATACTTTGTAGTAGTTATGCGTCATCTGCAGCATAAGCGCAGACGAAGATTATTTATCAACAGAGTGAAACAGTTCATAAAGGGCGATACAAACTAGGCGACAAGTCGCAGTGACTTGTCCACGCTTCATTATGCACTGGTTCAACAATCCAAGCGGTTATATTTCATGCGGCAAGTCGCAGCGACAAAATTCTCTACCAAAAATACTTAGTACATACGGGGGGAAATTGTCGCTGCGACCTGTCGCGGGGACAAGCTAGTCGCTACAACTTGCCGCCTAGTGTGTACCGACCTTAAGATAGACAAAAATCAGTTACAATCCACCTTTCCTGAAATTTAATGATAATCAATATATGATAATTAAATATAATTGCCTCCGAATCGTTATTTGTGGATTTCACACTGAAATGTAGATAGAGGCTTTCGTAATTAAATTAAAAATTAAAAAAGAAACTGTTTTGGTTCTTGCTTATTGACTAGAGGTTTATCAGTTGTTTTAATGGAATAGCATCACAGCTCTGAAGCCTGTCTCCAAGAAGTAAGATAAATGAAGAGAGAATAAGATCAGAGAAATGTTGGAGCTAAGAGCCCATGCACGTGGCGCACGTGCTTAACAAAGCTATTCTTCTATGAATCACGACCCATTCGATGTCAGCCCTTTCTCGTTCTAGAACTATCTGTACAATTTCACAGCGCTCTCCTGGCTAAGGCTTGTTTTTTTTTCCTTTTACTTACCTATTTACTTGGATAGCGAACTTTTTTTGCTTTTTATTTTATTTGCAATATATAGAAAACAAAGGATGCTGGTGGAAGGCATTGCAGCTAGTTTTCGTGATATCAATAGTGCAGACCCTCAGGGAACAGTATTAGGCCCCATGTTGTTTTCTGTTATGGAAAGTAATTTGAAATCATATAAGCAAATGGCAAATTATCAAGTATGCTGATGACATTACGTTAAGTATTGCAGTTAGAAATTGTCTTTATGACAAACAAAAAAAGAAGAAGAAGAAGAAGAAAAAAAAAGAAAGAAAACAAAGACTTTTCTTTTCAAGTTATTCTTGTCTATGTTGGTACACTATAATGACAGTGTTTATTGACGTATTCAAGAGATCACAATTCACGTTCCTAGCTCTTAATCTACATAAAATGGCCGAAACTCGTCCAGTTCATTTTTTTATGAACCAATACAGGAAACCAAGTATACATCCTTCCGTACGAGCGTGCCCATAGAGCGCGATGTTGATGATTTAGTTGGATTATTTTTTGGCGCGAAACTCAAGAAAGTTTTACTTGGAATTTTCAACAAAACAGGTAGCATCTTCTACGTGAAAAAAAATTAAAAAGCTGTTTGATATTTAAAAGTCATTGAAAGATGACTTAATGAAATTCTCAAATTATATTGACTGTAAAAGAAAACATTCCTCAAATAGGTTGTTTATTACAAGTAAACTGTGTCACGTAGATTTCATGTTAGTAGTCGGAAAAAAGATTGTATTGATAGGTTGTTTATTCTTTTTGAACTATGATAGCTCAAATCCCGGCAGCAATAACTACTTCTCTTGGCGACATCAGTTAACTCTAAAATGGGCTAGGATGAGTGTGCCTCCACACGGTAGTCACGTGAATATAGCTGTGTCAAGCACGTGCCTTGCAAAGTAAAAGACACGGTTTTTTATGTATGCGAAGAGTTTTATTAAATCCCGATCAGTACGCTGATGAGATTACGTATAAGTGAAAATATAGCGTTGTGAATCTAAACAAAACAAAATAGGCCATAGTATTGTAGGCCTCTCGATAAAGTACACGCGCGTGTCTTTTATTAAAGGAATAAAAAACGCGCATGCGTGCTTTGATATTGAAGGATTGGATAGGTAGAACATGAGAGAAGTGATAGTAAAACACGATGCGTAATCCTTTTATCAAATACAAATTTACAAAGTAAAAGCAAGAATTAAAAAAAAAATGTGCTCTCATAAGTACGCGCGTTGACCAATCAGAGCGCGCGGTATTTATTTTATAGTCCTTCAATAAACTTCCCTTAAAAAATGATAGAACTAGTATCAGTCACAATATTATATATTATTTTACAATGTCATAAATCTATTACCTGTTGTTTCAACGAATTAAAATTTCCACGAATTGCGTTGCCATTGGCAGCTTGATTTGACATATGGTGTGTTGGCTTGGGGTAATTCATACCATACAAACACTCATTTTCAGAGACCACACCTTCTTTTTCTTTAATATCAATTAATAAAATTTCCTAATTTGGGTTGACTATCAGACAACTATTTTTGTCTAGAATTTCAAGGTAGGAAACCTACCAAAATTATTTCGCACTTTTTTTAATATGTCAGTGATAAACACAATCACTGTAGTAGACTTGCTTCAAGGTCGTCTCTTTCTTTGCCAAAAGCTCGTAAAGAATACAGTAATTTCAATAGGGGATTTCCTAGTGCTAGAGCATGGAATTCAGTTGATGAGAAAATTTACTATTCAAAAAATACTTTAAAAATTGATTATTGATACATATAAAATATAAAAAAACAATCCCTTTTATCCATCCATGAATATAATCTATTACTATCAATATTTTTCTCCTTATATCTATATGTAATTTCATTAATAGTCAACGTAATTATAACGACCTTTAACTTAAAATGAATAATAGAACAACCAACTGGCCTTGGCGATTAGCTGATTGGTTTTCCCAGTTGGCTGGCATGAAAGGTGCAAAAAAAATATTGGTCATTATCATTTTCGCAATTTTAGACAATCTTGTTCCATTTGAGGTAATTGGCGGCGATCTTGAGTGATTTTAAGGCCTTGGGGAGGCCGTACTGAATGTATTTTCCATGACCGTAACGATTGAGTCAATATCACAATATGAGCACAACTTACATCGAAACATGTAACACTTATGTTTTCTCGGATGTTCGTTATTGTGAAAAACGACTATATGTCGTTTTAGCCAGAAGACATAACAATGAATTATAGCATTAACCCTTCAATAGCTAATTAATAAAACAAAGTGACTACTAGTTTAGTTTCGAGGAAATCGAAACTTAAGAAGCGAGAGCGTCCGATTTTAGTCATTCTGCTTATAAGAACAAATGAGTTCAAATTTTATGCATTCGTCGTTTTGTTTCATGTGTACGTTATTTGCCATTCAATGGTATTTTTGTACCGTATATTGTGTCTTGAAGACCAAGTAGTCAACATTGATAAAAAAGTTAAGTAAACGAACTAAAAAGGAATTTAGATGCTCGACAATAAAAATACATCGTTAAAATCGTTATTGGCCAAAGAGCAGAACAACATGATATGTATTGGATATAACTGCTCTCAGTCATTCATCAATACGCAATTATTGACGTCAACAGACTGTGTGATTGTCAATTTTCTTTGTTTTTTTACTCATTTTCAGTTATCGTACAAAAAAGCCTCGAAACATTACAGTTCGACTTAAGTCAGATAATTCGAAACCGCCCTTTGCGTTGCTAAGCTCTACCAACTGCAAAATGCGTGGATAATGTACACATGTTTTTTATTCCAACACCTCTGTATTAATTAAGGGGTTTATAGCATGATTTAGAGGCCGGCTTAGTTTCAAAGTCTCTTGTTATAGTGTGCGGATCCTTTGAAAGCCTTCCCAGTCCTCATTGCATGGCGGCCTCTGGCTTAACAAACCTCAAAACAGTGTTATCAACTCATATATGCATGAAACAGGTAAAACCGATATTAGGCCGATATAATGACATATTACATTGATCATGACAGTGACTAATAGCTACTCGGATGTCCTTTATTTTAACTGTCGTTTTTAGGTCATTTTGGCAACCGATATGGATACTTGGTAAAATGGTTCAGTTAAATATGAGAGCTAAGTCTTGAAAAAGAAAGTAACAATTCATACGATATCTCTTAAAAAAATGACTGCCATTTTGAAAAGGTTGAAGTACCACTCTAGGAAATATAAGAATAGATAATGAGTCGATTACGTTTCATTCGGTTGTGACAGAGAGTGAGTTCAAACCTTATCCTTCTGTCGCTTTGTTGGATATGAAAAGTATTTGTCAGTCAATGGTGGGATCGTCCAGGACATTTGCTATCGATGCAATAATCTTCAGCTTGCTAGGGACTTTGTATTTTCTAGCAGAAAGTAAAAGTACGACCTGCAAATCGAATTCCAACAATCGATTATGTAAAATTACAAGCAGTGTTGCAGTTTGTAAATTCAATAACATTTCCAATCTCTCAGATTTATTGGACAGAAGAAGCAATATCACACACCTGTAAGTACGGTGAGCATTTCATGAAAACACAGTAAAACACGTTACGTCATTAATTGCCGCCATGTTAGATGACGATAACAAAGCATTAAGAAAATGGTAACTTCTATTTCATTCCGACGATAAACACCTTCTTGTTTGTTCATCCAACATAGCCGCAACAGCTTTGTTCTTTATTCCTTCTTGGTGATGTGGTTGCAACCTAAGAATACCCTTACATCACCAAAAATGTCAAATACATAAATCTTAATATTTCTTGCCTAATGTTTGAGAGAATTTCAGTTTTTCTTTACAATAAATATACTTGGTGATTCATATCATGATATATATACATTTTCTAATTTCAGAGATGCTTCAAATAACTGCCTACGCTACTTGCCTACAAACTCGTTAAATTATCTCCACGGACTTCGAAGTTTGTAAGTTACTTTTAAAAGTATTTAATTTACGTACGAATTTGGTATCACCATGTAATATTTGTTTTGATTGTGTGTTAACTAGTACAAGGATATACCATAAAACAAGATGATTCTGTTGTTTTGCATGTGCCAAGACCGTTTGTAAACATTATGATGGACAATTCATCTGAAAGCATATATATGATATGTTGTCTTTTTGTATGGCAGGTCACTGGCGTTTAACAACATTCAAATCTTGAAGTACGAGGTTTTCAATGGTCTTGATTCATTGGAAATCTTGTGAGTAAAAACATAGGAAACGTTCAGCTGCAATAAGAATCATTCTGGTGTCAAATGGTTAAGTGCAACAGCGGCTCTTTATCAAGATAGTTGGCGTATTGTATAATGACGTCACGCTTGTTTATGTGGATGAGAGATAGGTCAGATCTGAAATGCTTTATTTGTCAGATGCGCTAATATGTCAATAATCATATTCAGTGTTTTTGACGTCCATCCTAACATATCTGCAACATAGACCTAAGTGCAACTGTGGTTTCTTCATTTCCAAATGTCCTGTTTTCTTTATTTATTGGAGGGCACGTGTATCAACACTCCAACAGTTCAGAACGAGGACTATTAAATATTCCACAACATCGTTACAGGCCGATAAGCAGAAAAATGTTGAGTGATGAATTTTATTATTATTATTTTTTTGGTTTCAGGAACTTGTCGTATAATCCTTTGAAATATTTCGCTGGTTCCGTGAATGCTGTTCTTCCATCACTAACTGTTCTGGACCTTACTGGAGTGAAGACCTGGGTACCAGACAAACTACTCTCCAAACTCCCCCTGCTGAAAAACACCATTGGGTTTTCATTGGGAAGCAGATGTTCAAACTGCTCGCTGTTTGTACCGGACACCATGAAAAACATTTCTTTTACATATACATTTAAATCTGGATATTGCGATGTCATTCAATTCAACCTTAGCGGTGTATTAGAAAAGCTAGCAAACATTGACAGCGATTTTCGCTTTCATTTCACTTGCGATTCTCCATTAAAATGCTTTCAAGCACATTTAGATTACAGTAAGATTTCAAAGCTGTACAACGTATGTTGGAACAATAGTTTAACGATGATGAAATTCATGGGTGTTCTAGGGCTCATAGGTTTATTCATTAATCTTGTCGTGGTTTTGAATATTTTGTGTTGTAAGGAACTGCGCAGCAATAACTCCATGTTATTTGTGTGCAACATGGGAGCTAGTGACTTCCTTTTAAGTGTTTTTTCCTTGTGTTTGTTGGTGCATTTAAGCTCTCATTCATATGACCATCTTTATCGCTCTCAAAGGACAACAAACTGGAAAATTGGATTTCTGTGGGTGATGGGTCAATGTGGCTCAGTGATTACATCTTTCTATTTGACTCTTGAAAGATACTTTGCCGTTGTGTATGCAATGAATCCCAATATCAGAATCCATGGTCGTCTTGCTTACCTGATGATATTAATCTGCTGGTTTGTTGCTATTTTCTTTACTGTATATGCTATGTACTTTCAGTTTTATTCTCAGTCAATTTTCTGTATTCCTATCAGGGTGAGGTACTCAATTGTGAATTCTCATATCTTTATATTCTCCCTCGTGATAGGAATGTGTGGTATATTTCTATATCTCACATCTCTTCTTCTATACGTTCACATTTACATTTGTGTACAACGATCAGCAAATAACGCAGGTGTCAAACGAGAGTCAAAAATTGCTAGAAGAATTGCTTTGTTGGTATTGAGCAATATCTTTTTCTATTGCTTTCCCCTTGCTATAACTGGCAGTGTAGCTGTTGCTATTCCAGGGTCAATGCCGATTACCAGTCAAGTTGGTTTACTGCTATCAGTGACCATCAACTCCTTCGTGAATCCATGGCTATACGCATTCCGCAACGATCGTTTTACGAAGGTCCTCCGAGATCGTATCAAGCCGTATTTTATCTGCATTTCAAAAGTCGCATCTGATAATGCGGTGACTGTACAGACAAGCACAAATGGTCAGCAATAAGTGTGATATGAAACGTATAGTCAGGGTACACGGTTGCATGGGCAATCCAACAACCAGATTCATTCCAATTTGAAAGCGGTTATTCTATAGTGGCATATATCATAGAAATTGTTAATTTTAAAACCATGATGGACTCTAGTTATTATTACAGTTTAGGTTGTAACGATGACTGTAGTTGATAAATATCCCAACACTACACATTCACTTCTCAGACTTTGTGACTAGTGAGCAAGCAAGTGTGGGGACGATTCAAGTCTACTCAGATAATTTGGTCCTAACGGTAATTCCGACAAACTGATTATCGACCATCTTAATGTAAAACCCCTCGAAAAATCTAATTAATAAAGAGTCACCAGAAAGGCAATCTTGGAAAGGCTCTTATAAAATAACTATTATATAACGCGTGCTCTGATTGGCTAAAACTTCCAAAAAGACATGTTTCTATAAGAGGATAGAAACACGGATTTAAAGGGTGTCGTCACTACAAACGATGAGGCCGTATTAAAAAGTTGTAAAAATAATTTAAATCCTAAAACTGACAAGCTTCATTTCTTTAACACTTTAATATCCAGCTAAGAATCACTAAATCCTTGACATAAACGCAATAAAGACCAATAAAATCTGAAAGAAACAAAAAAAGAAAATGTCCAATTTGAAAATCCACGTTTGTAGCGAAAATTTCACCATTTAGTCCTCTGTAGAAGGCACAAATGTAATAACTGGACCCAAACGAAATAAAGGACCCAAATGTAATAAACTTTATTTGGACCCAAATGTAATAAAAGTCCAAAATGTAATAAACTTTGGACCCAAATGTAATAAAAGTCACAAATGTAATAAACTTTGGACCCAAATGTAATAAAAGTCCTAAATGTAATAAACTTTTGATCCAAATGTAATGAAAGCCCCAAATAAAAATGTTCATCCTTGTATGAAGTCAGAGTAGAAATAAAATAGTCGACAAAAGAATGCAACTGATTCATTTCGTAGATGAGCTGCGGCATTTGCAGAATTGTTCAGTAGTTGAGTAGATATATTAAAAAAATTGAATACATCTATATAATAATATTGTATCGCATGAGATAATTATATAATAACAACATACATACTATATATCCTAAATTACTATAAAACATATATTTGCTATGATACAAACTGATAAAAAATGAATGAATAGTGTATAGAGTGTATAAATATAGCAAAACTAAAATATTACAATAAAAAACACTAAAAAACTGTTTTTGAAAAAAATAGATGGATACAAATCGGATCAATGGTATTTCTAGAGAAACAGTTGTAAAATGTGCAGATAAGTTATACACTCCATTGTGACGATAGCGATCCAGACGTTTCGGATGTTAATCCTTCGTCGGTGTTATAATACTACGGCGAAGGACTAATGTCCGAAACATCAGCATCGCTATCGTCACTATACAGTGTATAACTTATTTACACATTTTACAACAGTTTTATACATAGCAGGGGCGGATCCAGGATTTTTTTTAGGGGGGTGACTTAATTTTTAAGAGCTAACATATTTACCTTAAGAGTTACTTCCTTATAAAATAAAAGTCTCCGCCATCCTTCTTGGATGCTAATAAATATATAAAAAAAGCTCCGCGAATGTATGTGCGTTCTTTAGATGCCCGAGACGCTAAAAAGTGTTACTCAGTAGTCCTTTTGAAAAGTGTTGTTTATCAAAATTTCAACCAATCAATTTCCTATTTCTATAATATGAATATTTTTATAAACATTCAATTTATCCAGGAAAAAGGGGGGGGTGAACGTTCACCCAGTTCACCCCCCCCCCCCTGTATCCGCCCCTGCATAGATACTATGAAATGCAAAAAACTTTGACTACTTTGACAAAATACAAATATATATAAAAATTACTGGGTTACATTTCTAATATTTTTTCAGATAGTACTAATGCTAGGCAACTTGAAAAAAATATAATTGGAGGTATACCATAATTTTTTGTCAATTTTGATATATATGAAAATTGGGTCAAAGTGGTCAGCGTTTTTGCATTTTGCAGTAAACAAATAAATGAATAAGCTACAATATATTCCAGAAAATTAAAATACACTTGTATTTAGAAACTAATGTAGGAATATATATATCAATTGATATGTATTATAGCTTATCAACAGACTATCATTTTTTTTCATTCACTTATTTACTCATTTGCATGTTATTTCTTTATCATTTTTAACTTAGTCTGTATTATATATATATATATATATACACTCGTTTGCAAGAACGTTGTAGTATACATTTATACATTTATTCAAATATCTAATGAGATGCAAAAGGCAAAAGAAGCAGTTTTTACACACGAAACCAACTGTTTTATAATCTCTACGATAAAATAAACAGGAAAAATATTTTTTGACTTTCGTTGAATAAATCAAACTATTAATAAAGCGAGTTTTCTGTTTTGCATATCATTAAATATACCGAATAAATTAGATATTTGTATAAATGTATACTACAACGTTCTTGCAAACGAGTGTATATATATATATATATATATATATTGGCGCACTACAGAGTTTTGCTAGCTCGTGCTTTATTTTTATTTGATTTTTAGCCGTTTGTAAAAAGATTTTAGTTTCACTTTATATTGTCCTGGTGATAGACCAGTGGTCCAAAAGCTCGGTTTAGTTTACTAAACATAACTAGACCCTGAATTCAGGGTTTACTCGTGCCCAAGAACGGAGGTTCTTAAAAACCGAAAACAAAACAAAACAAAAAACAAGAAACAAAACGACACAAAATATGCAATACGGTTTCTTTGCGACATCTCGAACTTGCCTTTAAGCTCTTATAATACCACAGGCAGCCCAAGCAATCTACTCGCTTCGCTCGCAGCAACTAGAAGGCAGGAAACTATCATCCATACCACCTCTTCTTTAACGGCAAAAAATACTCCAAAATCAACAAGAATTACACAAAAACTACATCAGCATAAAAGCTCAATAAACAAGATTTCAATAAATTGCACTTTACTTCAATTTTTCACGAAAAAATACTGCAAATTTTCGCTTTTTCTTTCAAAATTCGGCAGATTTTCCAATCAGTTGAAGCGTGGACCATAGCGAGTGAACATTATTCGTTGTTTGCCCTTTGTTATGTTTCTCTCAATTTCGCAAAGTTCAGCCAAAAAAGAGATCCTTTTAGACTTGAAAAGTGACCAAATAGTCTCCTTTGGGTAAGATACCAAAAGATCCTTTTGAAATATTTGTCTTTTTTCGCTTTTGTTAATACACATCGCTAAACAATCGTTCTTCAACTCGAGTGAGCGAACTTCGATATGTATACGTCTACAAGCTCGAAAATTCTCACTTTCGCAATGAATTTCTTGCTACTTTTTGATCTTGTTCACTTCTAATAATTCTTCTTAACAATTCCACGAATTGTTTTTCCTTAAATTAAGTTTTATTTAGCTGTTTTGATGCGACATGGAAGCATTCGTTTTAATTATTTAAAAAATTGTTTATTAAAAAATAACTGAATATAAAATTGCAAAAGAAAGATTACTTAAGAATAAGAAAAAAGAATATAAAAAAAAAGAACCAAAAAAGAGATTGGCCGTTCGGAGACTTGAACTCGTACTACTTATATATAGCTTAATGGATCTCACTAACATCATGTATGGCGCGATGGCAAGTCGGGTAAGGCGCAGCCTGACAATCCAAAGGTCGCAGGTTCGAGCCCGTGGTCCGTCCATAGAAATTTCTTTCTTTGTTAGTTAAACTAGACGCTAATATAGTCGGGCTAGCAGGCGGGAAAAAAACGTTAAAAAGTTCATGCGACGTCATACTAATTTCAGAGAAGTTGTCCGAACGGTGCATACTCAGCTGATAAAGCTTTTTCCAACGGATAGAATCTAAAAAAATCCATGCAGTGGATAATTTTATTCGGTGGATAACTTTATTCACCATCCAGGTTTGGTTAAAATCAACTCAAGTGCCTGATATGTTATCAGTCGTTTTACTGTGGGCTTATAACTTTTATTAATTGTATTTACATCAACAGACAGTTGTACAGCTTTTTCAAACAAATTACAATCCTTTTCTAACGACATTAACAAATTGTTCAACAACTCCTGTATTCTAACATATACAAGTTCGACCAAGAAAGAGTAGCGATTTTGAACAGGCTAAATAAAATCGCCTTTTTATTTAACAGTACTAGTATTAGAAAAATATCTCCATTCAATAGGCTCAATGCGCTTACAATAAGTAAAAGACAAGTAAATAAAAACAAGTTTGTTATTCATGACTTACATAATACCGTAGTTGCTTTTTTCCCTTATGGCGGACTCGAGATCAGTTCTTGTGTCAGTTCAGACCTTGATCTCATCGCATGATACCTTGCTACTTTCCATATCTTGTAAGGACTTCACTTCAGTATAATTCGTTTTGTCACTGTCATTTGTGTTGACATTTGTGATATTTTTGCATTGGTCAAGGATCAGACATTTATGTGATATTATGGTTGACAAAAGCTTCATTTGGGATCCCTGTGGTCGAGTTCCCAAAGCATTATGGGGGACTATACACGACGTTGCCAGATAGATAGATAGATAGATTGAAGAAAAGGTAGAACTAAAGTCGGGCCGGCTAGCCCGACTAATTAATCAGACCTAATGGAACGTGTCTGAACTTGTCTAAACTTCTAACAGCGAAAAAAAAGGAAAAAAAAAACAAACAAGAAACTCGCAGCAGACTAATACTCGTGCCAGAGGCCTGGGCACGAGTAATGAGGAAGAAACAAGACTACTTTCTTTAATAATGATGCCCACATACAAATCAATTTTTAGATTAAAATACCGAGAATAAGTGCAAAGCCGGCCTAATTCAAACAACCTCGATCAGTACAGCGATGTCCTCTCAAGTCAGTTTTAATACCAATGAAACAACGACAAACCATTACTCACACCCCCCCCCCCCCGGGGGGGTACTCCCTTCAGATCTGGGTAGGGGTGTTCCGCTGGGATCTTGTAGGGGTTACTGTAATGACTTCAATGCTACGAATGTATATTAACTGAGACGACTCACACAGTGACTAATTGCGAATCACACCTTTAATCCACTATCTTACATCTAACTAATGAAATCTTATTCTACTAATGTTCATTGTTCATTAATTTAAAATCAAGTATTTTTTTTGTCTTGTTTTGTTTTCTTGTTTGCTTACGAACTCCAACAATATTTACAGTTTCTACAAGTCTTCATCTGGAATGTTTGTAACTAATATTTCACATAGTCCCTTAGATATGCCCCTGCGTCTTTGTCTCACTGGTCTCTCTTGTCGAGCTGTTTCTACTGGTATTTGTTTGTTCTTGTCATTTACTCCTTGTTTCGGAATCTTTTTAAAATAGGATGTATTTCTAGTAACGTCCTTGCCATTTGATGAGGGTGTTATCATTGTTCCCTTCTTCTCTTTAACAAAGTAAGGTTCAGGTCTGTATGGCGTTGATAATTTGTTTTTTTCTTGTCGTTCTTTATTGCTTAGATTTTGCTTTAGCTAGTTCATCATTTAGTTTTGCCTGTGCAATGATGGTAGATTCTGGTTTTGTTGTAGCTAACTGTGGTAGCTTGGTTCTAAATAGTAGTCGATGTGGAGTGTACTTGGTTGTAGTATGTGGAGTACTTCTGTACTGTCTCAAAAATGTGTACAAAGTTTGTTTCCATTGTTTACCTTCAGCATGAGCAGAGCGTATTGCTTTCATGAGTGGAGTATTGAAAGTCTCTACTTGGCCATTAGCTTGAGACCATCTGGGTGTAATCTTGCGATGTTTAAACCCCATATACTGTGCATACTGTGTCCAATTATATGTAACGCTTGACTTCCGGCATATGTAAATAAGTTTGATAGTTTGCTCTTGCATAACTTTGGACTTCCGATTCTTTTATAAGTTGGTTCATTGAGTATGTTTACAGTTGATCCAGTGTCTATTAACAGTTCAATGTTTGTATGGTGTTTACTTGCTCCCGGCTGTGTAGATTGCACAATAGTTCATAGCTTCCGTCGTCGTTGTCATCTGAACTATCGTCGTGTATTGGATTGTTGATTGCCTTAACTTGTGTTTTCCTCTTTAGCTTGCGACACATTGACTTGAAGTGATTTGGTTTCTTACAGTAATTACACGTTCGTCCTTTAGCAGGGCAGGTATTTGTGTGAGGAAATGGCCCTCCACAGTTTCGACAGACCTTTGAGCGTGTTTGTGCGGCTTGTTGGTTGTCGCGACTTTGTGTAGTACTTGGCACCGACGGCGTGTCGTGCATTTTTGGGTTTCTGTGTGATTGTTTCTTTCTTAAAACGTTTACTGACTGATCTTCGATGGTTGCTGCGTGTTGATCTGCAAGTTCTAACGATCTTCCCAGTTCCAATATTTCTTTGAGTGTTTTGTCGGGTTCACGGAGTGCTCTCTTGCGAAATCGGGTCAATCTGCAGTGTTGGATCACTGAGATAAGATATCGGCGTCAACGTTGGTAAATTCACAATCTTTGGATAGTTGCCGAAGTTCTGTAACGTATTCGTCAAGTGACTGGTTTGGCTTTTGCTTACAACTTCTGAAATTGAAGATCTCAATTTGTACATTCTTTTTCGGTGTAAAGTAGGTCGTGAGAACTTCTTTAGTTGCGGTGTAAGTTGAGGCGCTTGTGCCCTTTTCGGCTTCGTAGATATCAAATACTGTCTCTCCAGCATAATGAAGAGGTAATGCGCGTTTTCTACTGTCGTCCTTGAGGTTCATTCCGGTGAAAAGATTTTCTAGTCGATTTACCCATTTAATCCAGTGAGGACCGGCGTTCAGTTTGTCAACCTCGTAATCGAACGGAGGAAAAGGAGTTAGGTTTTGCATGTTTCCAAATGTTGAATAAACGAATGAGTGTACTAAACCATCTTGTTGTCCAATATTGTTTTCCTCGTCGCCAACTGTAATGACTTCAATGCTACGAATATATATTAACTGAGACGACTCACACAGTCTGTGACTAATTGCGAATCACACCTTTAATCAACTATCTTACATCTAACTTGCACAAGCATCACGGAATTCTGTGGACGCTGACCAAGTTTGCGGGCGCGATTTGTCACAACGAAGCTTTTATCAATGCAAACTTTAGAGCCTTGCTTTTCAAGCTTTTTCGGCTAAGATAGTAAATTTACGATGCCTTTTAAGGCGTGGGGTATATCGATAAAAGCCTCGAGCTTTGTGGAATTTGACGTATCGTAGATTCCATGATTTCTATGTTTTCCTGGCGTGTGTCTTCGAGAAGCTGTTCCTTTTACTCCTGTGTTGTCAAGGATATCAAGATCATTTTACGCGAATCTACCTTCCAAAGCGGTTATGGTTGTTTTATTTGTTTTAGTCTTGCAAATTGTGTATATTTAGAACATGATTGCGCTGAAAAGAGCATCCAATAACCTATCGATTCACCTCTTGCATGGTTAAACTAGACCAAGGATATAATGGAGCCCACTCACGATTTGAGACAACTTATCACCACAGATTTTAACAATCGGATTGCTCAAGGGTAATTTGAACAATTGTCTTTTATTAACTAATGTCATAGAAGTAGGCTAGGCTCTAAAATAAAATATCTGTGCCAGTTAAACACATGATAATTTAAATTCAAAATGACAAAGACACAAACTTCAGCTTTAAGAAAAAAATGGTTTTTAACTTGCATCGAGGCTTCCAACCAGTAAGAGAATGTATTTCACTCTCTCTCAGTAGTGCTTATTTTACTGTTCTGAAGTACTTTTGTTTTGATAAAAAATACGCTTTCACTCTAAAATTCATGTTCAATATCAACTGACGTGGAATTAGCATATTTACGATCATGTCTTTTTTACTTTGTATTTTTTCTCATAACCTTTTTTATCCCATACAGTGGGTAATTTCATGTTGTCATGTGTCTTGCCTATCATCCTAACTAATATACACTGTAATCGACACTCTCTTGTCCAAGAGTTTGATCATAACAAAACTCTATATATTTCATTTTTATAACAGTAAATACTATGAATATTGAATTCTATTTTATATTAAATCTGGAACAGAAACCAATACCAAAATCATTGTCCTTAACCTTTGGACACTATATTCATTTGTCATTTGAATTATATTAGAAAAAAAATACGCTAAGGAGGTTTTTGGTTTGATGAATGTAAAGCGATACTTCAGCTGGCGTAAGCCTTTGTTATTCATGTGCCAAGCAGACAGTGATTGGACGTTATTTCAATAGAGCTTATTGTTGTTCTGGTTGGCAAATTAGCATAACAATTTGTTTGTTTATAAACATGAAGTATCGCTATTGAACAAATAACCCCACTCGTCGAGGTCACCCCAAAACATGCCGGTAAATCATTTTTATAGCTTCCACATTTCTATAGTTGAATTATTCTTCGAACACTCCTTGTTACAAACGACACAGAAACAAAATTTAGAAGAAATTGACATAAAAAAAAGCTGACACGAGCAAGGCTATCGCCGCGATCTGTGGCGCCATTGCTGTTAATTTTAAATTTCCCTCCGCCACAGGAAACCCGCGCGTAAACTTGTGCTTAATAGTGCGCATGGTCAGTAGAATTCCGTGATGCTACTTGCACATGTTAACAAGGCATTATTTTACCTGCGCATGCGCTGAACTGCTGAGGCAAACAATTGTATGGCGGGCTCCTCACAGGAATGACGCGCACAAAGCCTATATTGTCAAAATGGCGCTTGTTGTGTAATATTTTTTTTACTATCGCTTGTTGTTCTTGCCTTCTTTTACAGATGTAAAAAAACAATGTACATTACAAACGTTAATTTCATTTCTTTAATATTTAATTCATTGACATTAACAAATAAACAACCATGAAATATTTATTCCAGCGATTTGAATAAGAAGTCATTGAATCAGTAGGCCAGAATGTCAGTGACAGGTCAATTTGAAGCCATGTTTAGGTCTCTTTACCAAATTTTCCCAGTTGTTCTCACCTAATAACATAAAAGTGTACATAACATAGATAAGAGAACAAGTTATAACTCAGTGGTTGATGTTCGAGAATTCATGTTATGACACAAAATTAAATATTCATGAACAACAATATTCAAGGTGAATTTAAACTTCGGACCATTGTAATGTCAGGTCACCGATTTTGCAAACAAATAAATAAATAAATAAATAAATTGTAGCACACGAATTTGGAAGATAGAATTTAGAGCTGCAAGGCTATAATATTCTCTTGATTTGAAAATGGAACCGATATTCTGTCTGCCGCTAAAACCACCATCAATAATATTTCACTTGAAAACCCTAATTAGCCAAATTTTGCCAACAATAAGTTTCACATCACAATGATAAGGATGAAATTAGGGTCTCATCAGTATAAATAACTCAGTGGTTGTTGCCCTCCAATAAGAGAATTTTCCCGTTTGATATAAGCTATAATTACTCCAGTGCATAATATCGAGAGATTTCAAACCAAAGCAAAATCCAATTCGAATAATCCGATTTCAAAACACATAATGAAATAAAAAAATATTTATCATACACTTACCTAAATTTATTGATTGGAACCATGTCTTTTAGTAAAAGGGATGAAACAACAGCTCTTCTCAGGCAAAAACAAGCAACAAATGGCGAAGATTCTTCGCACATGTTCGCAGAATACTATTACTTTGACTCCGTTTAGCAAGGCATCATCAATCTAATATTGAACGACTGGAACTTAAGCAATAACCTTAAAGTTATTTAAAACTATACTGGACTTTTCTATGCTCCAAAATGTTCTAAAGTTGGAAAAAAATCCATCGGCATACCAAGCAGTTATGAAATCCGACAGCGAACGCTATGATGATTCATGAGGAAGAGGTGTCTCAAAAGGCAATTTCGCGCATGCGCAGGTAAAATAATGCCTTGTTGCACATGTTATATTTATATGGTCACATGACTGTGACGTCAAAATACTCTGTTTATGACAAAAAATACCTAACTTCCATACACTGTTTATAACAAATTACAATTGTTTACAAACATTATATGATTTGTATAAATATAACAATTCAGACGCACGTGCTGCTCCTATCTTTTTGTTAAGTCAACGATCTTATTTCTGTCAATTTCCTGAATGCAATTTTTCTCATTTTTTGGACCCTGAGTATGACAGGAAGTTTGGATTAAATCGGAGAAAGAGTATAATTGGATACCCTGTTCATGAAAACAAGGTGGAAAAACCATACCCTGTTCAGCGGATCATCCCCGTATAGTCGATATAGGGTAGTACCCCCCCCCCCCCCGTGTCAGAGCATCCAAAGTCCCTTAAAATCAAGCTAGAGCAGCCACTTCAGTAGCTAATTAATAGGCAGCATTTTTTCGACTTGTAAGAATCATCACATTCGCTTAGTAAAGTTCTGCATGCAAAGCATGCACATTTTGAAAGTTGAAGCGTTTTCGCTCGACTCTAGACTATTTTCCTTGAGATAAACACTGAAATCCACTTTTAAGTATACGTTAACCAGATTATCTTTCATTATTTTCTTTAAATTAACACTTTGACACGAATAAATGTCAATTTTCCAACGAAAACAAGCCTATTTTTTCAACAAACTCGTAAGTTGATTGGTCGATTTTTGTATTTGACGACGTCTGGAGAATTTATGGTGTGATCAGTCGTATTAAATTCAATTTTACCTTTTTTTTTGTTATTGCCTGTTGTTGTTATTTTATAAAAGCATTATTTTAGTGTTTTTATACTCTGTTAGAAACACTTGGAATTGTTTGGAGAACACTCGAAAAGGTTTCGCGCTTGCATCCAAGTCTTCATTCTCCCTTCCTAAAGCAAGGACAAATTACGGAAAATTCAATATTCGTTTTAAAGGCGCTGAAGTTTGGAATTCCATTGAAGAAGAATTTAAATCACTTAGCAAACCGTCTTTCAAAAATAGTTTGAACAACGCTTTGTTAAGCAAGTATACCTATGATAAATGAAGTACTACAGAATCAAGAAATATCAAACAACATCGATCGATTCTTAATAATAAATAAATAAATAATTAAACTAGATAATTAATTTAGATTTATATTCATTTTTTTTTCTTCTTCTCTTTCTAGCTCTCTCTCTCCCTCTTTAGTATACCAAATATGTGTAGAATTGTAAAGGCTTATTGTATATATTGTTTTTTCTTTTTTCTTTTTAGTCATGATCTTGTAAAACTTATATCTAACTGCTTTCTTTATTTACTTTGATATTCTTTTGTTTTTTAGTCTTCCATGATCATTTTCATATGATTAACTTAAACCAGGAATATGCCAGCTGTCTCGACTAGCTTATGCTATTTACAGCTGACATGTACCAATAAATCTGGTAAATGTGAAAATTGTCAAAATAATATTTTAACTTAAAGGTACAAATAAAGATTGACTTGACTTGACTTGAATACCTTTTCTCGTTTTCTCCCAACAATCCCGCGTGTTTCTAACAGAGTATATAAACAGGAAAATCATCTTCTAATGCTTAAATTTTTGACACTTGATGCAGGCACTAGTCTACTTTGTTTAATATTAGGAGGTCGAGTTAAGTACGTCATGGCATGCAGGTAAAAAGTACTTCAAAACCATTAATCAGGCTTTTTTATTATATTATTTGTTAGAGAAGCAAAATTGTAAAAAAGGTGTTTAAAAATCATCCATGGGCTGGTCACCCTGATAATTTATATGGCTTCACCAAGGAGCGTCCATACATTTGGAATAGATGTGTATAAAAATATCCCTTTCTTTAGTGGCATACCACTGCCCTAGCATTTCTGGTCAACCATTCATTAAGTGGTCTTTCCAAGTTGTACTATATGTTCAGTTATGGATTTATAAATATTTTTGCATTTCAAATCATTTACACATGTTACTTTTAACCATTCTTTGAAGGTTCTGCAATTGAAAGTAGAGTAAACACCAAATAAACCTTAGTTATCAACTTTATGTTATGCAGAGGTAAAAACTAGTAAGAAATACTAGGTAGAACTGCGTCGGTGTTTCTAGAGAAAATGTGATGATATGTTTGACACCGTTGAATGGTTGTAGCGAAAACTGACGTTTCGGACGCTAGTCCTTCGTCGGAGTAATACGAGAAAAATGGAAAAAAAGAATGGGTATATATATGATAAAAATACAAAGGTGACCAATGAGAGAAAGGAAAACGTTAAAACAAAGCATGGCAAAAGGTTAAAATAAACAACTAGACCCTGAATTCAGGGTTTACTCGTGCCCAAGAACGGAGGTTTCTTAAAAAACTGAAGAAAACAAAAAACAAGACAAAACAAAACAAAGTGGGAAAGGAAGGAAAAGTCATTTTATTTTTATTTTTTTCGGTAATCATGTAAACCTACTGCCTGGATGCATAGTCACTTAGGCTTTGTTTTGAGACCAAATTGTCCGATAATCACACAAATTCTAAAAATATCTATCTGCTACAAATTCAACGGGTTTTGAAGTGTAAAATATACAATGGAGGTTAAAAAACGAAAAAATCCCGCACGGCTTTCCACGTGTTTCACACACTAATCCTTGTAACTTGATGATGACTGCAATCTCCTTGCCAGTCAGTTCGCGTTGCCAGGTTACGAAATGGTCACGAGAAAGGGTACTGGATAAATCCTATTCTTATCCCTTATTCCATTCACGGTTTTAGGAACTATTTCTTTGAATATAGCCCATAAAAATAAGGCCAATATATCCCATATGTCCAGTTACTGACAAACACATATCAAACTGTACATTTGGAAACATTGCATATACATGGAGTCCATAATTCATATTTAAACATTTTAAAGATAAGAATGAAAAGAAAAAAATCAACAACTTGACAGTGCAAATGACATAACAAGGATAACAATAATAAAAAAAATGTAATTCACGCAAAAACTGAGATTTGTTTTACAACAATATGGATTCTATTTCTACAAACATTTTGCAAGGTATTTTAATAGATTAAATTTTCTTACATACAACTCAATACCGAATATACTAATAACAGCAAAAAAGAGTTACCTTATATATCCAGTTACGAATCAAAAACATGCAATTATCTCTAGCAGATTTCTTATACACTTTTTTCTTATTAAACGTTGTCAGATCGAGCACACTGTCGCTCTCTTCGTCAATTTGCTGCTAAGATAGGAATGTTGGTCTCTTCGTTTTTCACTGCCAGGCAGTTTCCTCACGAATGGAAGGAGTAGCGACCACATTATTGCTGATATTTTCGTCTTTAGCTCCTAAAAGAGCTTCCTTACAAATGGAAGGGTTTGATTTACCTTCGAAGACAATCATCGCCCGCAAAAACAACTTACACGATCCAGATCGATGAAAAATCCCTCGTGGTTGATTTACTAGCTACCAATCTTCTTCTTCTGATAGAAAAGGAACGCCTAGTCACAACTGATTCTCGCTTCGTAATTAACTAGCTTCCCACGGTCAAACGACGAGTAACATAGGGAACAAACGTCGTGTAAACAAAACAAATATTACTAAAATCGAACCTATTAACATACTGCTAGTTAGATCTCTTATTTTTGAACAAGTTACTGCAGTTTATACTATTTTGCAGTTTGTTTTGTCGACATTTCGAATTATCCATGACATTGCGCATGTGCAAGTGTAAGAAAATAAACAAATTCAACAAGAGTATTTTTGCGAACGACAGCACCAAAAGAACAATAGAGTCTAACTATCGTAATTTCTTGTATAAAGAACAAAACTGATGTGGTATTAGGCGTTTTTTAAATTTATTTATTGAAGTTAGAAATTATAATATTCTCACACGTTTCGCTGAAAAAAATTGTAGAGGAATAACGGCTTAGTTCTCACCATACGGTTCAGGTTAATTAGTAGCACAAACGTCCACAGTCGTAAATTTATTGGGGGGAGGATAGAGTTACTGTTGTAGAAGCGGTGGACAATGACGTATTTATCCAGGCTTTTCTGAACTTGCAGAGACTTTTCACTTGGAATAAAAAAAAACTCAACTCATTTAAATAAGTGTGCTTCAACTTTGTCAACTTGTATTTTATAAAAGGAATAAAAAAACTTGCTTGCTGTGTTCTATCGAGAAATAAAGCGCTACACGTCGTGCTTCTCTAGCACTTCTCTCGTGTTCTGCCTATGCCAACGTGCTTTATTCTTAATAAAGCAAGCGAGCGCTTCTTACTAATTACTTATTACTAACTACTAATTACTTATATATTTTTTCGCGCATTTGCATAATCACAGCTGTGTTATATATGTAAATAAGTTTCAAAGTTTACACTATTCCAATATTAGTATAGGATCTCGAGTAAAATTCGGGATTTTACGAGCAAGTTTTGAAAATTTCCTTACCGTTTGAAAATTTCACAAGTGCTTATTATTTATGTCGAATTGTACGATGATTGATTGTTTAACAATTATGATAATTGGTAATGAATAAATGATTGAATGAATAATTCATTTCATTAAATAGGTTTACCTAATTTTTATTTTATTCATAATACAATTGTACATGGTTACTATAGCAATACTATATGATTTACATTAAACTTTAAGCAAGTTTGCAAAAACATAAAGTGATTTTGTAGAATCCAAATCTTGCATTAGGCTTAATTCAGCTACATTAATTCGCACAAACAGCCTATATACTCTGTAGCTGACTTACGTTTTGTATCCAGACAGTAATTGACCGTTTTCAATAGAACGTTAGTGCTAAAAGCTACTGTATTATGTAATCCAGTTTTACAAGCATGAGGTTGATCAATGCTTTCCTAACTGAGCTCACCTTTCAATCGGTCATTATAACGGCGTTTCTTTATGTTTTTTAGTTGTGATATCATTTCCAACATTTACACGAGACTTAGTGAAGAACTTGAATTTTGTAATGTCAATGATAGGATGAAAATTCAATAAAGTCCCATTGAAGTTCTGGCAATGTTTCTTGAAAACCCCCCTGAAGCGATGATGTCGAAAAGCGTGTAAAGCCGGATTTACGCAAGAGTTTATACTTAAAGATAAAGAAGTAGTTGCAATAATACTTGTTGGAAGATGCTCTTTAGAAAACATAGCTAGACAGCCTGTAATTATTATTGGAAAGAAAAAAAAGAAAACATTACTGAAAACCAACAGAGCGATTCGCTGAGCTAAGTTTGACTCGCGTTTTACACCAGCGTTTTGCGCTGTCTTTTTCACAGTAACGTAAATGTGGAGGTATAAAAGAAATATCAATAAATACAGCATCAAACTAAAACCTCCTGCCACGAGAGTGAACATTACACCTAGCGTTAGTTTATCATTTAATCTTATGGGAACACAAAGGAATGATAAAGCGTAGAAATTCTTATAGAAAGCAGAAACAGCAATACAAGCTGAACTTAACCAACACACAGCAATTATTAAAGAAGTAGTTCGAAAAGATAGTCTTTTTTGTGGATGAAGGGCATACACAATTACCAAATATCTCTCGAGAGTCAAAAAGAATGATGTGAAGATGGATCCTGCCTGTCCAAATACCCACACCAGACCAAACTTCCAGCAGTTTTGCACAGAGTGTTTGCTGGTATAATAAAAAGAATTGGTACAAAGGTAAACTGTGATAGCCACGGAATAAGCACTTAATAAAAAATCGCTCAAACCCATATTACAGGATAACAGCATCGATACATTTTTTCGTAGAACCTTAGAAGTAATGATAACTGCTACCACTATCAGGTTGGATATTAGCCCAACTGTACCAACCAATCCTTGAAACGTTAACACAATCATAGCGTTTTCCCAGCATAAACTTTCCCTGTGAATCATTGTTTGCTTCCATGTTGATCTTGCGCATGTTTGTCGATCTTCACAAGTAAATGTAAAGGAAGTTCCAAGTAAAACTTTAGATACCACTTTAATTAAAGACAAGTTGTAGTATGACTGATAACATGTTGATTTTCTAATGACAATGAGTGCAGTAGTATTGTCATGTCCTGTGGAGTTATTAGGATTAACAAGCAAAAAAGAGCAATTACTACAGCGTTTGGACAAGGAAAATCCAACAACCTTAGTCAGGTTGGGCAGTGTAAGTAGCCATTGCTCCGGTGTCCATTTTCTAATTCCTGTGAGATCCAGAAGAGTGAGTGAGAGAAAATGACTCGTTGAATTGCCAGTAAAATATCGCAGAGGATTGTAGGAAAGATTTCTAAAAGAAAAGGAAGAGAATCGGATTTAAAATACAATGCTGCACTTAACAAAGTGAAAATTATTTATTCCTTAATAACTTATTATTCAATTTATCTTCATGACAATCATTGTATTTTAAATTCAAAATTAGAATTTAACATTTAGCATTTTTTATCATATGGTAATTTGCTTAAAGTCATGCAAAGATAAAACAATATGGTGCAAAAATGTAGTGATGTCCTGAACGCCACTTTTTAGTTCTTAAACAAATATTTTTTCTGAAAGGTGTTTCAAAATTGAGATGATCAGCTTTTATTATTTTATTTTTACATTAAGGGTAAACAATGGATATATATGAATTTATGCAATTGATACAGAAATTCAGTTTATTAATGTAAGCTTTGCCAGTTGTTAATAAATGTAGCACAAAACATGGCCCCAGAAAAAGCAAATAAATCCGCTAGCTTATGAATGTTAAGATTGGACACTAAACCATCTTGACTCAACATTAAGGGTAAACAATGGATATATATGAATTTATGCAATTGATACAGAAATTCAGTTTATTAATGTAAGCTTTGCCAGTTGTTAATAAATGTAGCACAAAACATGGCCCCAGAAAAAGCAAATAAATCCGCTAGCTTATGAATGTTAAGATTGGACACTAAACCATCTTGACTCACAATATCTGTAAGGCCTCGAGGTCATCAAAAATCTCGTACTTCAGTACTTGAATGTTGTTGTACGCCAAGGATCTGCAATAGGAAGTATATGGAGAGAGATTTCAGTAAAGTTCTTAATCTAATCACATATGAACAATAACCAATTGAAATGTCAAAGGCATAGAACAAGGCTTCCGTGCTATGAACAGCCTATAGCCTAGTATCAGACCACCCCAAAAAATTAAAAATGTACATTTATCAAATTAACAAATATCAGCGCTTGTTATGTCTATCGCCACGCAATAAGTTTGATCTATGATAATTTAAAAATACCAAGAGCATAACGTTTCCAAAAAGCTTTCGGAGAAATAACCTTGATAATTTGGCAATATATAAACGCATGAGAAAACTTCAAGAACTTTAAGCTCAAAAGCAAGAATCGTAAGGCGGAGAAGACTATGTTGGTTTCAATATCAATTTCGGCATCCGTGCATGGCAGGGGCCGGTTGCTAGAAAGACGGATAACTCTATCCTAGGGATAAATATGAGCTATCCTTGGGATAAAGTTATTCTAGTGATAAATTGGGTTCCTGAAAGCACAGATAGCATTGTCCTAGGGATAAATCTCCGATAAAGTTATCCCACTTCCCGAACCTAGGATAAATTGCTATGCTAGGGAGAAGTTTCGACGTTTTTGTGAAATTAATACTCTTCAAACAACTATTAAAACGATTAAAAACTTAATTGTAACCTTAGATTTAATCAAGCATTGACAGAGCTCGATTTACAACCAAATACAAGACCAAATTGCTCGTTTTCTTTCGTAGTTTCGACGTTTTTCGCTAGTAAATTTTTCTTTTCGCTTGAATTAGTTTGACGGGACATTTAATATGATCCAAGGCGTTTTTGCGGTCTAATTTGAGTTCCTATATAAAACAATGTAAAAAAACGATTTCTGTTTTTCTTTTATATTTGTGTGATAATTTTTATTTGCCGGGCCACAGGTAGCATGATGAAATGCAAACAAAGCGTGGCCGCGTCTCATTTTTTTTCCCGCCGTTGAAAACCATGCAGTTTTTACCGGTATAACCAGAGAATAGCGAAGTTATCCTACACTTATATTCATTCTCTTTTTCAATGGCAGTTCAGCAAGAGAAATTAAAACATCCGTCTGACACGTTTTTGAAAATAAAGATAAACTGCGTTTGCTCAAGGCTAAATATTCAAATATTTTGCTGGCAACGTTTGATTAACAGAAAACACAACACATATGTCTTCTCAAATAAAAAATAATTCATTTTTAATTCACTACTTTTTAGATATTGATATTATTGAGAACTTACAGATACTGAAGTCGTTTGAGTCGCCTGAAAGCTCCTCTAGAGACTGAACGAAGGCAGTTGTTTGAAAGATCTCTGAAAAAATAAAATGAACCATCCAAATGATGTGATTGTAATGAAAATTATTATTTTCATTCTTAATACTATTCAGTTTGTATATGAACAATGATAATTAATAATAATAATAAGCTACAAGAGTTATTCTAATTGATTACACACTTTATTTCTATATAAACGTTTCTTATATACAACTACTTCAACAACCACACACACACATAAATATTTTTTCTTAGAAAATTGAAACATACTGTACTCGCCGACAAGTTATAACTAATTCTAGATGTATTACTGTAAATATAGGAATACGCGTGTAATTAAAATTGAACGTTTTTGAATAAATAACTGCACTTTTGTAAATATATTTAGATAGACCTGATGATGGTGTCAGCGACTCTGAAACATTGTCAACTTCTTGAAATTAATACAAATAAATTTGAATTGATTGAAACTGATTACCCCCAGTAAATGCTATGTATGTAAAAAAAAACTATCCACTTACAGATGTGTGATGTTATTCTTATCATCCAAAAGCGACTGTAGTCTTTCCATGTCATCCACTTTGCACATAGCTCCTTTGCTTGTAACTTGGCAGAATGAGTTGCGCTGCTTAATAGTACTCTTAAGGGATGTGCAGTTATAACTAGAGAAGACATTTATCATCAACGTAAAACACAAGACATTAAAGATTTTGAAATTCAAAACATTGTTTGATCGTATATAGCATGCCATATCTTTGACCTAATCAATTTCTAATTTGATGAAGCAGTCTCAGTTTTCATTCGGAGCATTCTTAAAAGTGTCCAAAGCTCGAAGAGCGCGATTTAAACATATGTTTTCTAAGTGTTAACACTAAAATTATGTGCATACTTTTCACGTACAGTCGAATATCATTCAAGTGCTTAAACAAAAGAGTTAATATCAGCATAACAGATAAAGACGATACATGGCTTATGCTCTATGTATATGCTATAGTTACAATAGGAGACCGTACGTTTCAATTTGTAGTGGGAAATTTGACGAGGCGACCATGCCCCACGGAGTGCCTCGGAACATAAGGCTCGGATTTCTCCTGTTTTTTTTTAAACAATAAGTTTAGTACTTGCATAATTCTAATACCAGGTTTCATGGTTTTGATGAAGATATTTTATCATATTAGATACGATTATGCACAATCTTGAATGTGCAATAAATAACAATAAATAAAATACCTGGTTGGTTTAATGTAAATAGATTATACCTAAAAATTTGCAAAATGTTATCTTTCATCTTCGTCAGAAAGAAAACCCACATCTGTGAATTGTAATCTAATATACGCCACACCACAAAACCGGGGGATATTTTCTCCTCTCTAAATTTTTTTTTGTACGGTCAGCATTCCTGCTTGTTAGTCGTTCCACGAACCAAAGAGCTCAAAGAATACTCAAAAATACTGCAATTTCCAGAAAAACACTCTTTAGTCTTCAGTAATCCAATCAATGCCAAACAAGGCAGTTTGAATGTTAGAAACCACAAGGACGCCATATTGGAATTGTTCGACAAGACGAAGGATATCGCATTTCTACAATGAACTCTTAACTCACAGCGATAAGTTTATTTATTATAATAACAATATTCCATGTATTAATAAGTTGATTTGCCAATGATATTTTCAAATTTACTGTTTTAATTTTGGCAGTCTTGTCTGTTTATGTCCTACATTTAAGCTTACTGTCAATAAACAATACACGTTTCTTTGCTAGAAAATGATTGTGATTTATTTGAAAAAGTTGCGCAACTGTCTGTTGATGTAAATATAATTCATAATAAACGTTCAATATCAAATCAAGAATGCACAAGGTCTCGATATGGCAATTTTCTTGCTTCTGAGTTTGCAAAAAAAAAAAAACCTACTCACTGCGCTGTAATCCGCATGTATAATTTAGATAAATGAATACATACACATTACGAACGCAACTCGTACAGCTTTATTTCACTGACTACTGATACACTTGTAGTTGAACTTATGTTGTTGTCGTTTTCGGATGTTATTGGAATGTTATTGATTGGTGTTGTTATTCTTGCTGTTGCTGGTTCGAAAACGTGCGCTGTACTAAATTCAACCGCGCACACCGACCTAAAGCTATAGTCCAGTCAATCTACGGCAGAACCCAACACTAATTGCAACAGAAGGTTTTTCAACGTGATTTGCCTTAGGAGATAGTCCTAAACAACATATCAAAAGTCCTAAAAAATCCTAGTTTCGGAAAGCCCTCAAAATTGACTTTTTGTAAAGCCTATATTTTGATATAGCATGAAAACGAGGCTCAAACAGGAAGTGGCCTTATTTCTTAATTGAAATGACCACTATCTGCAACTTTGTAAACGGTTATTCAAAAGAGCAACAATTTTAGTCTTTTTGTACATTTATATGAAAGTTCTACTTATTTATTTGATTTTTTTAATAATTATTACGTTTTAGCCTATATACAAAACACTGAAATGAGCATAATTTCTGTCAAGAAGTTACTTCAACGGCACCCCTTTTTGCTATCACATGGCAACATCAAGTGTCTCGGTCTTAAAAGAGAACACAGAGGTGTCCTATTCTCATCATCCTCATAACAGGAATCATTAGAGGAGTTGGAACAGCCAGATCCTTTGTAGTGACCCGACAGACCGCGGAAAAATTCAAGCCATGAGCTTTCGAAAGTTGCAACGCAACACCTTTAGGAGACTCTGTGCTGCAGCAGGTGGCAGATTCGTCATAACTGTTTTGTAGCTTCCATCCCCATTGCTGTACATCAATTTATTCTCCTTTACATTGCTGAATTTGATATGGGATATATTTAGCAGCTGCAGAATGTAGGAGGAAGGGTGTTTGGTTCAGTTTTTGTTAGTTTTATCGCCAGTTTTTCTGGTGATATCGCTGGTATCGAAGATCATCTAGAAATTGACCTGAATTTCAATTTAAGCGCAAAAGAATAGCATTTTCGTCCTCCACCTGAAAACCTTTTGTAGCATTCTTGCTTGGAATAGTTTGGCATTGATCCCTGAAATGAGATGAGCTTATAAAAAGCTCTGAATCGATGTGTCCCAATAGCAGTTTTGCGCTCCTGGCATTTCTTGACATTCCAGACTCTGCGTCTTACGGTACTTGGGTTCAGGAACAAAGAACAGATCATGGTAATCAAGGTCTGCGTAATAGAGAAGAATGACGTCTGAGCGACGTCTGTTTGGTAGAGGCGCTATCGTTGTATCCATCAAAGACGATAATCGCCTTGCCCCAATTCTTTATCAAGTAATTGCAGTACAGCTCACACACTTCCCTGTAATTTGTGGTACCTGGGTAAGGCTAACTTATCCTGTGTATCTAGAAGCGCTCCGCCATCTAAAACATACCGTATACTTCTCTGATTTGGTGCGCTTACAGCTTGAATCTGGGCAGAAAGTTTCAACTAGATGGCATCGGCTAAAGCTGGCTTTTTTGGTTGTGAGAGCATTAAGGAGGAATTAAATAGACATGCCGGATAAGTAACAAAGTTTGTAACAAAACAGCGCTGGGAGATCTTTGCACTGGTGTGACGCCAAGATTAAGCGCTGAAATAGTAACTGTGCGTTAATCTTATTGTAGCAAGATTAACTGCATGGTTAGAATTTTTATGTATGATACTGGCGATTCCCCAGTCATAGAAAAAAGAACCTTTCTTTTACTTTTTTGGCATCGATAGTATGCAAGAGCGGAACAGGTCAGAAAAGTTTGTGATCAGCAAGAGTGGAGAGGATGTAAATAGTTATCTCGGCTAAAAAGGATTTCTCGCCAAACAGGGACAATAAATGACATATCAGCAGAGCTTTATAGACGATGAAGATGTTAAACTAGACAAAGAATAGTTAAAATTTAAATTTAATGTTTTGTGCGGGCTTTAATTTTAGGTGTGGCTGAATCGCAGAATAATCAATTGACCCTTGATTTACATGTACTAAATTAAGTTGAATAGCAGTTACAAAACCCGGTGCTCTGCAGCCTTTCAAAAATGTATTGTGATTTATTAAAAAAAATTAAGTGTTGATCAAACTTGTGAGAATATATATTCATACAATATGTATTCATTTCAAAAGAGCACAGTAATATATACACAAAATAATCAGCACTGGCTATTACAAAGACAATAATACTTGCTTAGCTTGCAATTGAAAGCGAAAAACAATCCTGAACTGTGTTTAAAGTTTGATATGGATTTATTTTCTTGTTCTACGCTTCGAGCTCCACGGCGGGCACTACACGCGGAGAATGAATCAGAAATCGACATTGCCACGACAAAGTGTGACAAATGCGAGTCGACATTTCGTATATCTAATTATAAAACATGTCTAAAAACATTTTAAGTTCATAATTTAGATTCAGTGAAAACTTCGCAAGTTTTTTTTAAATTACTTTTACAAATATCTCAAAATTGATAATACATAAGAATGTATAAGTTTATTTTCACATTTAAATTTTAATGTGATATAATTGTATAACACTACAGTTTAACATTTAAAAAACTCATAATTACAATTTGATCTTTAGCTAATAAGACTCGTAGTTTTTTAGGTCTAGCGACACTTTTCCAATTAAATAGTTGCGAAAAATAAGTCAGATGAAGATTTTGCCTCACAGAGCCTCGTTTTCGTGCCGCATATTTCAGCCCGTCAACTCTGTCATGAAAATTCCTTATTTTCAGCATGTTCCGAAACTAGGATTTCTTAGGACTTTTGATATGTTGTTGAAGGATATTTTCTGATACTAAAACCGTTGAAAAACCTTCTGTTGCAATTAGTGGTGGGTTGACCCATGTTTTTTCGTAGATTGACTGGACTACTAGTCGACAGTTGCCAGTGGCAACCGTTGAAATCTACACCGCGTGATCGAGAACCAAGCAGAATCCCAACCAAACAACTTACGAGTGTAATGAAAAAAAAAAAAAAATGTAAGAAAGATTATTCGTAAATATATTGCAAAAATGTACCTATGTCGTCTAAAATACACTGTTATGTCAACAAATGTGACGTCATTCAAGGAGAAAGCAATCAGAAAAGTACGCATAATAGAAAACACAAAATGTACAATCCTGTAAGAGGGACTAGACAAAAGATCGGCATATAAAGTACGCATAGTAGAAAACACAAAATGTACAATCCTGTAAGAGGGACTAGACAAAAGATCGGCATATAAAGTCTTTGACTCATCAAATAAAGTAATATGTTTTTATCTGCAAATATTTATCCCATACTTATAAAAGTCGCAACCACAAAATAAATCATTGTAAGTTTACTTTAAGTAGTGATGTAGAAAAAAACCAGGACCCTCTACAATTATATTTGGGTGGGGGGGGGGGGGGGGGGTTGTTCAAATAACTGCTAGTTATTTCATTTCAACTAATAAACATTTTAAAAATTCTGATTCAAAGTAACTAGCCTGTGTAGTAATCGTTTCTTACCGGGGAATGGAGAAAATAACATTTCGAGAGTGCTGTGTGGCTTATATGGCCGTGCGTAATCTAAGACAGTTCTTTTCCCTTCCACGCGAAAGCAACGCTTGCTACGCAGGGTAGATTAAAAGCTTTCGATTCTAAAACTTTTGAATACATTTTCTCGCAAAAATGAAATTTACGCAATCTTTTTGAAGCACATAAGATTTTTGAGAAAGGTTATTATAACAACTATGCTGGAGTAGATGATTGTAACAATAACTAACAAGGATCTAGGCGGATCTTATTTAACTATGCTGGGGTAGATGATTGTAACAATAACTAACAAGGATCTAGGCGGATCTTATTTAACTATGCTGGAGTAGATGATTGTAACAATAACTAACAAGGATCTAGGCGGATCTTATTTAACTATGCTGGAGTAGATGATTGTAACAATAACTAACAAGGATCTAGGCGGATCTTATTTAACTATGCTGGAGTAGATGATTGTAACAATAACTAACAAGGATCTAGGCGGATCTTATTTAACTATGCTGGGGTAGATGATTGTAACAATAACTAACAAGGATCTAGGCGGATCTTATTTAACTATGCTGGAGTAGATGATTGTAACAATAACTAACAAGGATCTAGGCGGATCTTATTTAACTATGCTGGGGTAGATGATTGTAACAATAACTAACAAGGATCTAGGCGGATCTTATTTAACTATGCTGGAGTAGATGATTGTAACAATAACTAACAAGGATCTAGGCGGATCTTATTTAACTATGCTGGAGTAGATGATTGTAACAATAACTAACAAGGATCTAGGCGGATCTTATTTAACTATGCTGGGGTAGATGATTGTAACAATAACTAACAAGGATCTAGGCGGATCTTATTTAACTATGCTGGAGTAGATGATTGTAACAATAACTAACAAGGATCTAGGCGGATCTTATTTAACTATGCTGGGGTAGATGATTGTAACAATAACTAACAAGGATCTAGGCGGATCTTATTTAACTATGCTGGGGTAGATGATTGTAACAATAACTAACAAGGATCTAGGCGGATCTTATTTAACTATGCTGGAGTAGATGATTGTAACAATAACTAACAAGGATCTAGGCGGATCTTATTTAACTATGCTGGGGTAGATGATTGTAACAATAACTAACAAGGATCTAGGCGGATCTTATTTAACTATGCTGGAGTAGATGATTGTAACAACAACTAACAAGGATCTATAAGCGGATCTAATTTATTTTGACAAAAAGGGGCTCAAGCATAAAGGAACCAAACGTTATCACAATTTTACTGATATTTCCTCAGTTTCTTTCATCATTCCAGTTTCTTTGAAGTGTAGCCCGACTTCACGCCACTTAGTGCGTCTAGTTCTATTATACTACACTTACAGTATAGTTTAACTACCTGGAGGAGCACATACAAAACCTCTCTCAAGCCCCTTGTGAGCATCCAAAAAAGGCACTTGAAATAACCTCCTTCCATTCACACTCAACTCATCTCTTTCATGGATTATCCATTTGATCTCAAGCTAGACAATTTGATTTCTTTTGGGAATTTATTGTCATAGCGAAGAAAATGCATGTGGTGCATAAGAGTTCAAAACTAGTAAGGTACCAGTGGAGAACGTCGGTGGTTTTATCGAAACGATATATTAACTATATAAGTAAATTAGACACCGTTAAGGTGTTGTTAATACTCATATATTCATCTTACTCCGACGAAGGTCTACACGGTGTTTAATTTACATAATTCTATCATAAACGTATTAGAAGAAGCTATTTCAGTTCATGAGTTGAAACCAGCTATTTACTAATTGGAAGGTCATTTTAGAACTAACATTCCTTTCAATTTACTGCATTATGTAATTAGCATTCTAAACAAACAGCAAGTGCTTTTCTTGGTGGCTTGTTTTGTTCAAATTCTTGTAGAACTACTGACATAGTTTGTAATAATCTGTTGCACAAATCATAATGAAAAGCGACCAGAACAGGCGGTTACGCGTCACAGAATATTATTAAATAGCAAAATAGCAATGCTTTAATACTACAAATTTTATTAATGATATTATAATATGGTTCGATAAAATCCTGCAATTTGATTGGCTGAGAGGAGTGGTATTTATCCCAAACAGTGATATTTCAAGCGCGAGAGAGTGGTATTTCAAAATCACTATAGCAACCACTATTTTTGATCGTGAAAAAACGACTTTTCATGAGAAAGCTTTTCGGATGTCATCTATGTGTCAGTCATCTGTTCTTGACTAATCAGCGAACGAGAATTTACTTGAGTTTTGTAAAAAATAATGGTGCTTGATCAAAATTGCAGAATTTTATCAAACTATTTTATAAACAATTAATAGCATGTTTTGTAGTGATATTGGGCATTAATACCACTGGTGATATTTCAAAATTGTCCCAAATTTCACTCCCTAACGCTCGTGAAATTTTGGTTAACAATTTTGAAATATCACTCGTGGTATTAATGCCCAATATCACTACAAAACATGCTATTACCTATACATAATAGTTCCTGGAAGGTCGATAAAAAACATATGGAAATTTACAATAACAAACTGTAACGATAATAAAAATTGTGCAATTCTAAAGATACCACTTATTGCTTTTTTATGTTTTATTATCCACATTAACGCGAGAGTTAGACAAACAGCGAAAAAAATCTAAAGCGACTATTTTTTGACGAAAATCCAGTCGAGTTCGTATAAAGTTTGAATGCGACTTCCAAACGTATTTAAAACGACTGTGTCGAAAAGCGTGCAAAACTGGATTTAGAGAAGAATTCAAGCTTAATGACAGTGAAGTGGTTACAATAATGCTTGTTGGAAGACGTTCAGTAGAAAAAAAAGATACGCAACCCGTTATCAGTATTGGACAAAAAAAGAAGAAAACATTACTGAAAACCAAGATAGCGATTCGCTTTGCTAAATTGGACTCGCGCTTTACACCAGCGTTTTGTGCTGTTTTTCTCACAGTAACGTAAATGTGGAGGTATAAAAAAAATATCAATAAATACAGCATCAAACTAAAACCTCCCACTACAAGTGTGAACGTTACACCTAGCGTTAGTTTATCATGTATTCTAATGGTACACAAAGGAAAGAGGCGGAATATAAATCTGTGTAGAAGGCAAAAACAGCGATACAACCTGCACTTAACCAACACACAACAATTATTAAAGCGGTAGTTCGAAAAGATAGTCTTTTTTGTGGATGAAGGGCATACACAATTACCAAATATCTCTCGAGAGTCAAAAAGAATGATGTGAAGATGGATCCTGCCTGTCCAAACACCCACACCAGACCAAACTTCCAGCAGTTTTGCTCAGAGTGTTTGCTGGTATAATAAAAAGAATTGGTACAAAGGTAAACTGTGATAGCCACGGAATAAGCACTTAATAGAAAATCGCTCAAACCCATATTACACGATAACAGCATCGATACATTTTTTCGTAGAACCTTAGAAGTAATGATAACTGCTACCACTATCAGGTTGGATATTAGCCCAACTGTACCAACCAATCCTTGAAACGTTAACACAATCATAGCGTTTTCCCAGCATAAACTTTCCCTGTGAATCATTGTTTGCTTCCATGTTGATCTTGCGCATGTTTGTCGATCTTCACAAGTAAATGTAAAGGAAGTTCCAAGTAAAACTTTAGATACCACTTTAATTAAAGACAAGTTGTAGTATGACTGATAACATGTTGATTTTCTAATGACAATGAGTGCAGTAGTATTGTCATGTCCTGTGGAGTTATTAGGATTAACAAGCAAAAAAGAGCAATTACTACAGCGTTTGGACAAGGAAAATCCAACAACCTTAGTCAGGTTGGGCAGTGTGAGTAGCCATTGCTCCGGTGTCCATTTTCTAATTCCTGTGAGATCCAGAAGAGTGAGTGAGAGAAGATGACTTGATGAATTGCCAGTAAAATATCGCAGAGGATTGTAGGAAAGATTTCTAAAAGAAAAGGAAGAGAATCGGATTTAAAATACAATGCTGCACTTAACAAAGTGAAAATTATTTATTCCTTAATAACTTATTATTCAATTTATCTTCATGACAATCATTGTATTTTAAATTCAAAATTAGAATTTAACATTTAGCATTTTTTATCATATGGTAATTTGCTTAAAGTCATGCAAAGATAAAACAATATGGTGCAAAAATGTAGTGATGTCCTGAACGCCACTTTTTAGTTCTTAAACAAAGATTTTTTCTGAAAGGTGTTTCAAAATTGAGATGATCAGCTTTTTTTATTTTATTTTTACATTAAGGGTAAACAATGGATATATATGAATTTATGCAGTTGATACAGAAATTCAGTTTATTAATGTGAGCTTTGCTAATAAATGTAGCACAAAACATGGCCCCAGAAAAAGCAAATAAATCCGCTAGCTTATGAATGTTAAGATTGGACACTAAACCATCTTGACTCACAATATCTGTAAGGCCTCGAGGTCATCAAAAATCTCGTACTTCAGTACTTGAATGTTGTTGTACGCCAAGGATCTGCAATAGGAAGTATATGGAGAGAGATTTCACTAAAGTTCTTAATCTAATCACATATGAACAATAACCAATTGAAATGTCAAAGGCATAGAACAGGGCTTCCGTGCTATGAACAGCCTATAGCCTAGTATCAGACATTATAGACCACCCCAAAAAATTAAAAATGTACATTTATCAAATTAACAAATATCAGCGCTTGTTATGTCTATCGCCACGCAATAAGTTTGATCTATGATAATTTAAAAATACCAAGAGCATAACGTTTCCAAAAAGCTTTCGGAGAAATAACCTTGATAATTTGCCAATAAACGCATGAGAAAACTTCAAGAAGTTTAAGCTCAAAAGCAAGAATCGTAAGGCGGAGAAGACTATGTTGGTTTCAATATCAATTTCGGCATCCGTGCATGGCAGGGGCCGGTTCCTAGAAAGACGGATAACTCTATCCTAGGGATAAATATGAGCTATCCTTGGGATAAAGTTATTCTAGTGATAAATTGGGTTCCTGAAAGCACAGATAGCGTTGTCCTAGCGATAAATCTCCGATAAATTTTTCCCACTTCCCGAACCTAGGATAAATTGCTATGCTAGGGAGAAGTTTCGACGTTTTTGTGAAATTAATACTCTTCAAACAACTATTAAAACGATTAAAAACTTAATTGTAACCTTATATTTAATCAATTAATGACAGAACTCGATTTACAACCAAATACAAGACCAAATTGCTCGTTTTCTTTCGTAGTTTCGACGTTTTTCGCTAGTAAATTTTTCTTTTCGCTTGAATTAGTTTGACGAGACATTTAATATGATCCAAGGCGTTTTTGCGGTCTAATTTGAGTTCCTATATAAAACAATGTAAAAAAAAAACGATTTCTGTTTTACTTTTATATTTGTGTGATAATTTTTATTTGCCGGGCCACAGGTAGCATGATGAAATGCAAACAAAGCGTGGCCGCGTCTCATTTTAATTCCCACCGTTGAAAACCATGCAGTTTTTACCGGTTTAACCAGAGAATAGCGAAGTTATCCTACACTTATATTCATTCTCTTTTTCAATGGCAGTTCAGCAAGAGAAATTAAAACATCCGTCTGACACGTTTTTGAAAATAAAGATAAACTGCGTTTGCTCAAAACTAAATATTCGAATATTTTGCTGGCAACGTTTGATTAACAGAAAACACAACACATATGTCTTCTCAAATAAAAAATAATTCATTTGCACTACTTTTTAGAAATTGATATTGTTGAGAACTTACAGATACTGAAGTCGTTTGAGTCGCCTGAAAGCTCCTCTAGAGACTGAACGAAGGCAGTTGTTTGAAAGATCTCTGAAAAAATAAAATGAACCATCCAAATGATGTGATTGTAATGAAAATTATTATTTTCATTCTTAATACTATTCAGTTGTTATGAACAATGATAATTAATAATAATAATAAGCTACAAGAGTTATTCTAATTGATTACACACTTTATTTCTATATCACGTTTCTTATATACAACTACTTCAACAGTGAACCACACACACACATAAATATTTTTTCTTAGAAAATTGAAACATACTGTACTCGCCGACAAGTTATAACTAATTCTAGATGTATTACTGTAAATATAGGAATACGCGTGTAATTAAAATTGAACGTTTTTGAATAAATAACTGCACTTTTGTAAATATATTTAGATAGACCTGATGATGGTGTCAGCGACTCTGAAACATTGTCAACTTCTTGAAATTAATACAAATAAATTTGAATTGATTGAAACTGATTACCCCCAGTAAATGCTATGTATGTAAAAAAAACTATCCACTTACAGATGTGTGATGTTATTCTTATCATCCAAAAGCGACTGTAGTCTTTCCATGTCATCCACTTTGCACATAGCTCCTTTGCTTGTAACTTGGCAGAATGAGTTGCGCTGCTTAATAGTACTCTTAAGGGATGTGCAGTTATAACTAGAGAAGACATTTATCATCAACGTAAAACACAAGACATTAAAGATTTTGAAATTCAAAACATTGTTTGATCGTATATAGCATGCCATATCTTTGACCTAATCAATTTCTAATTTGATGAAGCAGTCTCAGTTTTCATTCGGAGCATTCTTAAAAGTGTCCAAAGCTCGAAGAGCGCGATTTAAACATATGTTTTCTAAGTGTTAACACTAAAATTATGTGCATACTTTTCACGTACAGTCGAATATCATTCAAGTGCTTAAACAAAAGAGTTAATATCAGCATAACAGATAAAGACGATACATGGCTTATGCTCTATGTATATGCTATAGTTACAATAGGAGACCGTACGTTTCAATTTGTAGTGAGAAATCTGACGAGGCTACCATGCCCCACGGAGTGCCTCGGAACATAAGGCTCGGATTTCTTCTGTTTTTTTTTTTAAAAAAACAATAAGTTTAGTACTTGCATAATTCTAATACCAGGTTTCATGGTTTTGATGAAGATATTTTACCATTAGATACGATTATGCACAATCTTGAATGTACAATAAATAACAATTAATAAAATACCTGGTTGGTTTAATGTAAATAAATTATACCTAAAAATTTGCAAAATGTTATCTTTCATCTTCGTCAGAAAGAAAACCCACATCTGAATTGTAATTCAATATACGCCACACCACAAAACCGGGGGATATTTTCTCCTCTCTAAATTTTTTTTGTACGGTCAGCATTCCTGCTTGTTAGTCGTTCCACGAACCAAAGAGCTCAAAGAATACTCAAAAATACTGCAATTTCCAGAAAAACACTAACTCTTTAGTCTTCAGTAATCCAATCAATGCCAAACAATGCAGTTTGAATGTCAGAAACCACAAGGACGCCATATTGGAATTGTTCGACAAGACGAAGGATATCGCATTTCTACAATGAACTCTTAACTCACAGCGATAAGTTTATTTATTATAATAACAATATTCCATGTATTAATAAGTTGATTTGCCAATGATATTTTCAAATTTACTGTTTCAATTTTGGCAGTCTTGTCTGTTTATGTCATACATTCAAGCTTACTGTCAATAAACAATACACTTACGTCGCTAGAAAATGATTGTGATTTATTTGAAAAAGCTGCGCAACTGTCTGTTGATGTAAATATAATTCATAATAAACGTTCAATGTCAAATCAAGAATGCACAAGGTCTCAATATGGCAATTTTCTTGCTTCTGAGTTTGCAAAAAAAAAAAAAAAAAAAAAAAAAACCTACTCACTGCGCTGTAATCCGCATGTATAATTTAGATAAATGAATACATACACATTACGAACGCAACTCGTACAGCTTTATTTCACTGACTACTGATACACTTGTAGTTGAACTTATGTTGTTGTCGTTTTCGGATGTTATTGGAATGTTGTTGATTGATGTTGTTATTCTTGCTGTTGCTGGTTCGAAAACGTGCGCTGTTCTAAATTCAACCGCGCACACCGACCTAAATCTAGTGGACAGTTGCCAGTGGCAACCGTTGAAATCTACACCGCGTGATCGAGAACCAAGCAGAATCCCAACCAAACAACTTACACGTGTAATGAAAAAAAATGTAAGAAAGATTATTCGTAAATATATTGCAAAAATGTACCTATGTCGTCTAAAATACACTGTTATGTCAACAAATGTGACGTCATTCAAGGAGAAAGCAATCAGAAAAGTACGCATAATAGAAAACACAAAATGTACAATCCTGTAAGAGGGACTAGACAAAAGATCGGCATATAAAGTACGCATAGTAGAAAACACAAAATGTACAATCCTGTAAGAGGGACTAGACAAAAGATCGGCATATAAAGTATTTGACTCATCAAATAAAGTCATATGTTTTTATCTGCAAATATTTATCCCATACTTATAAAAGTCTCAGCCGCAAAATAAATCATTGTAAGTTTACTTTAAGTAGTGATGTAGAAAAAAAACAGGACCCTCTACAATTATATTTGGGTGGGGGGGGGGGGGTTGTTCAAATAACTGCTAGTTATTTCATTTCAACTAATAAACATTTTAGAAAAACAGTCAGTTATATATGACAAACAATTTGGGTTTAGAGCACAGCATTCTACTGCCCATGCGCTATTACTTCTAACAGAAAAAATTAGAACCTCTATCGATAAAGGACTTTATTCCTGTGGAATCTTTTTGGACCTTCAAAAAGCCTTTGACACTGTAGATCACAGCATCTTATTAAACAAACTTTCTCACTATGGGGTCAGAGGTTTACCCCTTCAATGGTTCACATCTTATCTCTCTAATAGGAAACAGTTTGTATACATTGATAATGTAAACTCTAATTATTTGAATATCTCATGCGGCGTCCCACAAGGCTCGGTCCTTGGCCCGCTTTTATTTTTAATTTATGTTAATGACTTATACAAATGCTCCCAGCTATTCGATTTTCATCTGTTTGCAGATGACACAAATTTATTCATAAACAATAAAAATCTATCTGAACTAGAAGCTCTTCTTAACCAAGAACTTCACCAAGTTGGCATTTGGCTATCAACTAATAAACTATCTTTAAATATTGATAAAACCAGTTTCGTCATTTTTCATCCTCCACAAAAAAAAAATCCCATTCATTTTGCAATTAAAAATCTTCAATCAAAATATAAGGAACGATTCATTTGTAAGATATCTGGGCATTATATTCGATAGTAATTTAAACTGGAAAAAACATATTCATGAACTCACTAAAAAAATCTCTAAAAACATAGGCATTCTCACCAAAGTTGTGTCAAAGGATGTTATGCTCCAACTATACTAGCTTTATTTACTCATTAATTACTTATGGAATACAAATTTGGGGTAATACCTATGAAAATTCGCTTAAACCTATAATTACCTTACAAAAAAAGGCTGTACGTGTGATGACATTCTCCAAGTGGAATGCTCATACCCAACCAATTTTTATAAATTTAGGACTCTTAAAATTCACAGACATAATTTTCATTTCTAATGCCATCTTTATGTATCATTATCAAACTCATTAATAATTCATAAGATTGTAGTCCAATGTAATGCTGTTATCTGATCATGTGACGGTATCTTTAGTGCCAGGTAAAGATACAGCAAACTAGAAGTCGGGGGCGGCTGTGAATATTTTCAGGGGAGTGCGGGGCTGATAAAGCATTAATGAATAAAACATTAATGCTTTATCATTTTTTCATTTTTGATAAAGACCTAATGATTTATTCATTAATGCTTTATCAAAAGCTGCTAGCAACAAAGGCAAGACAAAATATTTTTTTAATTTTCAACTATGCATACATGCTATAGAAAAAAGTACTAAGTTACTATTACATTAGCTAATTATTATACTTACTTATTTAGAATTAAATATAACATTACTAAATGTGCAGTTATTAAACACGATATTACTAGCTTTACCGAATTCAGGTTCACTAATTCATCCTTTTTAGCAACTTCTTGCACAAATTTTATTATCCAGAAATTTAACGAGTCTGCTTTCATCTCCTCCAGGTTTGTATCACAGTCTTGGAGAGATTTCATATCACCAAAATTGAAGCTTGTGCTTTCATATTCTGCTTTCTTATTACTGCGGGTCTTTTGCCAATCACAAAACATGCCGACCGCCCATTTCGTTACGTATTTCGTATTCTTCGGAATACTTGAGCTCAGACACGCTGCTTCGACTTAGGTTTTCTGAAACGTCGTCTCATTTTATCATATAGAGATTTCTTTAACTTTTAGTCTCTTAGCTTTTTATCTTTAACAACAGTCTCTTATTCTTAAAAAGCCTCAACAAACTGAGCTTTCGGTATTGTGAATATTTAATTAGACTGAATTCCCTCGATAGTTTTAATTTCGATTCATATATTTACAATAACCATGCTACCTATTGTATCTAATGAATGAAACCCATTCAAACTTTGATTTATTGTTTCATCTTTTAAATTCTTTACAGATACTGACACAAATATAATAATGAGGTATTGTTTGAAAGTTCCTACAACTAATTGCATTTATGACCTTACTAAAAACGATAAAATAAGATTTTGCTTTTTCAGATTCTAAAACTGTATGAATTATGAATTATAACAGTTTGATAAGTAGTATAAAGAACTCAAGAGAGTGTTTTATCGGCGCTAAAGATTCTCGCCTTCGGCTCGAATCTTTATCAGCCGATAAAACACTCACTTTCGTTCTTTATACATTACATTTAAAAATAATCTTTTACCTAAAGCCTTTAATGGCTATTTCCAGAGTGTTTCTTCATCACATAACTATAGGACAAGACTAGCTAGCAAATCAAGTTTCAGAACTCCTGTCATTAGAACAAATTATGGAAAATTTAATTTAAGCTATGTTGGTCCAACCATTTGGAACAACATTGATGAAAATATAAAACTACTTGCTTTAAAATCTTTCAAAGCTAAAATGAAAACTTCCTGTCTAGAAAGATATCAATTAAGTTAACTGCTGACTCAATTGCTTATTTATTACTTAATACTTAGAATTGTACATTATTAATAGATTCAATTATTTCCCATATTATTCATTATTATTATTTACCATTTCTATATTAATCAAATTATACCCATATTATACACTTATTTTCATTTATAATTTTCAATCAGTTTTTCTACTGCTCTAAAACTGAATTGAAAATTATACATACTTATACATACTTTCCTTTCTTTTTTTCCATTTTCTATATGTTAAATTGTATGTACTATATATTACCATTTATTCATCACGACCTTTAAATTCTTAATTAATAATTGCAGCTACTCAGCTCGATTAGTTTTCTATTCTGAGTAGATATTACCAAAATTTGTTTAAATTTGTTTTTCTTGTAATTTGTAATTTGTTATAATTATAATTATGGTAATAAACTTATTATTATTATCTTGACCAAAGGGGCTCAAGCATAAAGGAACCAAACGTTATCACAATTTTACTGATATTTCCTCAGTTTCTTTCATCATTCCAGTTTCTTTGAAGTGTAGCCCGACTTCACGCCACTTAGTGCGTATAGTTCTATTATACTACACTTACAGTATAGTTTAACTACCTGGAGGAGCACATACAAAACCTCTCTCAAGCCCCTTGTGAGCATCCAAAAAAGGCACTTGAAATAACCTCCTTCCATTCACACTCAACTCATCTCTTTCATGGATTATCCATTTGATCTCAAGCTAGACGATTTGATTTCTTTTGGGAATTTATTGTCATAGCGAAGAAAAAGCTAATTTATTCCTTATGGGAGGTAATGTGGTGCATAAGAATTCAAAACTAGTAAGGTACCAGTGGAGAACGTCGGTGCTTTTATCGAAATGATATATTAACTATATAAGTAAATTAGACACCGTTAAGGTGTTGTTAATACTCATATATTCATCTTACTCCGACGAAGGTGTTTAATTTACATATTTCTACCATAAAACGTATTAGAAGAAGCTATTTCAGTTCATGAGTTGAAACCAGCTATTTACTAGTTGGAAGGTCATTTTAGAACTAACATTCCTTTCAATTTAATTAGCATTCTAAACAAACAGGAAGTGCTTTTCTTGGTGGCTTGTTTTGTCCAAATTCTTGTAGAACTACTGACATAGTTTGTAATAATCTGTTGCACAAATCATAATGAAAAGCGACCATAACAGGCGGTTACGCGTCACAGAATATTATTAAGAGACAATCTCTGTAAAAGTGAACCACTGCATTTCGACCTCCAGCAAATGCTGCCTTCAAACTTTTATCACAGAAAGGCTATTTATAGTGAGTAAATAAAATGGCTTTAGTTTTTGGAAATTCCTCAAAACGAATTTTTTGGAGCGATTTTTTTATTGACTGCTGTAAACGCTAAAATGTTCAGTTTTTGTCAGTAAAAAATCATTGATTTTTGAAACGATGTAGCTCGCATACAAAACACACTTACGCGATACATTTTTTACCACAGTTTCAATATTTGTTCTTTTCTAGGAAAATGCAAAAAGATTTTATAAAAATCAAAAAAACAGTAAAAAATAGTTATATTCAATTATAGCCGTGTTTCGACATTTTGGGATATACGAAATAAACCCTTTCCTAAGCAGCTTTTATCTCCTAAGTCCAGACTCGTCAGCTCTAACCTTTTACACCACTCTATTCCTCTAATGATACTTATTATAACTGTGTAAAAACATTATGCGCTTTTGGCCTAGTTTTTGCACAGCGACCGTGGGAATTTAGCCCTTTTTGCTAAAATTAACTACATAAATATGCAAATTAGGCGGAAATCAAATCGCAGAATTCTTCTATCAAAAACTTTTATTTGCTTTTATTTCGATACTGCATGTCTAAATACACTAAATATGAGCGTTTCCTTTATTTAAATGTATCCAGGGCTAAAGAAATATCACCTTATGACCGGTTTTTGAAACCGACAACCGATATTGTTTTGACGTTTATGCAAATTACTTTTCGATGGTTGCGATCAAAGCAAAAGTTTGATGAAAAAATTCCTTTTCCTTCTCGATCTTTATTTTAGTTATCAAAAAAAGTCTTTTTAGGCCTTTATGTATTTATACCAAGTAAAAAATAACATCTGAAATGAGTTTTAACCTGAACGGAATTATTCGGAGTTGGAATGTCAAATAAAATATTTTTTGGCAATTAATCGTCAAAGCTCGTGGCTTGATTTAATTCATTTATTGGTTCGTTTGTTCGTTCATTTGTTCATTCATCAATTAATTCCTTCATTCATTCTTTTATTTTTTATTTTATTTTTTTATTCATATATCTATGCATTCATTCATGATTCATTCATTCATTCTTTTATTTACTTTGTTATTTATTTGTTTACTTTTCGATTGATTGCAATTGTTTTTTTTTATCAACTCTCATCTGTTTTAACTAAGTAAGTACAGTAACAACAGACCTAGCTACAACACCATAATGTCACACCTTGAAAAAGGGGGAAAAACGGTTTTACAATGATTATGATAATGATGGTTATGCTAGTCATTAGGATCAAGATAAAGATTAGTATGCTAATGAATATGACAATTGAGCTGCGTCATATTCTCCATTTATTCATTCATAAATTGCTTGTTTGTTTGTTTGTTTGTTTGTTTGTTTGTTTGTTTGTTTGTTTGTTTGTATTTATAAGGCTTTACACATGCATATGTGTGAGTCCACCACAACAGAACTAGGCTCCAATAGTTGCTCATTAAAAATAAAATCCATACGGATAAATAATTGAACATAATAGTATTACAGGAAATATATATATAAAGGGAAAAAATAGAAATCTAAGGTTTGGCTGTAAGTTTGTTGGTGCGACAGCACTTTGGGCAAACAGTTTTCCAAGTTAGTGGAATATCAGTGTCATACCTATTTAGACAGTGTAACAGCTTCTTTCTAATGATACTAGCAGATTTACTTAGACGTAATTCCTCAGGTAAAGAGTTCCAAACTTTTGGTAGAATGCACTAAAACGAGTTTTCTCTCATGTCAAACATTGCAGATCTTACTAAAATCAATTCATACTCAGTTATGGAATTTCGAGTCAAATGGAGAGATGCAAGGTGATTTTCGACACTGTTTTTGCAATCTAACAGATTGTATAACCCTGAAATAACTCTCGAGTCTCTTTAATGTTCTGAGGTATATGTAATATTAAACGGCAATGACCAGAATAACCTCTCGAACCTCCAGGTTTAATATCAACTCTCATTATAGGTAGACCACGAACTACAAAATATACCCAAACATCACCAAGTTTCAACTATTTTTTTTAATACCACGGCAATCTAACTTTTTCATAACCACACCAACCAACCACTCGCAGCACTAAATAACAAAGTAAATAAAAGAATGAATGAATGAATCATGAATGAATGCATAGAGATATGAATAAAAAAAAAATAGAATAAAAAAAATAAAAGAATGAATAAAGGAATTAATTGATGAATGAACAAATGAACGAACAAACGAACCAATAAATGAATTAAATCAAGCCACGAGCTTTGACGATTAATTGCCAAAAAATATTTTATTTGACATTCCAACTCCGAATAATTCCGTTCAGGTTAAAACTCATTTCAGATGTTATTTTTTACTTGGTATAAATACATAAAGGCCTAAAAAGACTTTTTTTGATAACTAAAATAAAGATCGAGAAGGAAAAGGAATTTTTTCATCAAACTTTTGCTTTGATCGCAACCATCGAAAAGTAATTTGCATAAACGTCAAAACAATATCGGTTGTCGGTTTCAAAAACCGGTCATAAGGTGATATTTCTTTAGCCCTGGATACATTTAAATAAAGGAAACGCTCATATTTAGTGTATTTAGACATGCAGTATCGAAATAAAAGCAAATAAAAGTTTTTGATAGAAGAATTCTGCGATTTGATTTCCGCCTAATTTGCATATTTATGTAGTTAATTTTAGCAAAAAGGGCTAAATTCCCACGGTCGCTGTGCAAAAACTAGGCCAAAAGCGCATAATGTTTTTACACAGTTATAATAAGCATCATTAGAGGAATAGATTGGTGTAAAAGGTTAGAGCTGACGAGTCTGGACTTAGGAGATAAAAGCTGCTTAGGAAAGGGTTTATTTCGTATATTCCAAAATGTCGAAACACGGCTATAATTGAATATAACTAATTTTTACTGTTTTTTTGATTTTTATAAAATCTTTTTGCATTTTCCTAGAAAAGAACAAATAGTGAAACTGTGGTAAAAAATGTATTGCGTAAATGTGTTTTGTTTGCGAGCTACATCGTTTCAAAAATCAATGATTTTTTACTGACAAAAACTGAAATTTTGCGCGTTTACAGCAGTCAATAAAAAAATCGCTCCAAAAAATTCATTTTGAGGAATTTCCAAAAACTAAAGCCATTTTATTTACTCACTATAAATATTCTTTCTGTGATAAAAGTTTGAAGGCAGCATTTGCTGGAAGTCGAAATGCAGTGGTTCACTTTTACAGAGATTGTCTCTTAAATAGCAAAATAGCAGTGCGTTAATACTACAAATTTTATTAATTATATTATAATATGGTTCGATAAGATCCTGCAATTGGATTGGCCGAGAGGAGTGGTATTTATCCCAAACAGTGGTATTTCAAGCGCGAGAGAGTGGTATTTCAAAATCACTATAGCAACCACTATTTTTGATCGTGAAAAAAACGACTTTTCATGAGAAAGCTTTTCGGATGTCATCTATGTGTCAGTCATCTGTTCTTGACTAATCAGCGAACGAGAATTTACTTGAGTTTTGTAAAAAATAATGGTGCTTGATCAAAATTGCAGAATTTTATTTTATAAACAACTAGACGATCTAAGATCGCTTACATGGGCTTCCCAAATATTTGCATGTGTAGATTACCGTTAAAAACTGATGGCGTCAAATGAAAAATAATGAAAGACTAAAATCTGTCGAAAGACTAAACTGATTGTGATGTTTTATCGGAATATCAAAGTTATCACACATTGTTCGATATAAACAGCTACAAAATGGAGCAAGCGATCACGAAGGAGTCTTTTTGAATGCGACTTTTGTATCTTATTTCTACTAATTTTTACAAAAGATGAGAAAAAAAAACATGCACAAAGATAAATTATTAAATGCTATAAATTTCTTCTCTTTTCTTAGTAGCAAAACCGCAAGATTTGCAGCCCCAGTAAATTTTGCATTATTTTCAATACTTTTTTATAACTTTCACTCCCCCCCCCCCAAATTGTTTTGAAGTCATTTACATTTTTCATTCGATTCTATCTAAATGTGCAATTTATTCTTATAAACAATACATTGTTTGAAAGAAAATTTTATATGATTCTTCATCTTTTATAATCCCAATAATAATTCAGTACTACAGGTCAAATAGAAAGTATTTTAATGAAATTTTCAAACAATAACAAACACCACTATAAAACAGTACATACAGTAAATGCAACTATTTCATGCCAATTATATTGTTTTCTATTGTTCGACTAGCTTTATATTTCAACGTTTGGTAATAAGTGGTTTGTAGTTATTCACTATTATTAGTGAATGGTCTCACAGTTTATGAAAAAGATTTCAGAGTGCAATATATTCAAGAAGTATCAAATGTAATTACTACCAGTAATTTATTAAAAATAGTGATGTTTGAGCAATAGAAAACAATAAAATTAGAGAAAAAAAATTAGTGTAATTAGAGTGGATTTAATAGAGTGAGTGCATTTAACGCGTGAAACAAATACTGATACTAAAACAATAGTGAAATGAAAACAAAAGAATATAAAGGAATTACGTTACTGATAATAACTATTAGCTCAAAATCCTTTTCACGGATTCAGTGTGTACTCACTCTAATGTTGTGAAACAAAAGTTAGCTTATTAAACTCTACTAAACATGAAAAATTTCATGTGTTCATTTAATAGTGAAATTAGAGTTTAGTAGTTTAATAAGGTAACTATTGTTTGATAGGTTTATAAAGATCACCGTAGTATTACGTTTGATCTGATTGCAAAAAACACAAACATATTAAAACAATCTCTAAACGTTAACTGTTTGGCAGAACATCGTAAAACATAAAAATCGCCAAATGCATGTCATGCGTCATATGGCTACAAAGGACTTTACATGAGATATAAAAAAAACAGAGAAAACGTAATGTGAACAGTTTAGCAAGTTTTTTTTAAACAACTATAGTCTGAAATGTTGTTTTTGGATGCTCTTTGGAAGTTAAACAGATGTACCAGACGCTGGGTTACTGACAGAGATATCAGTGATGATGTTCGAGTTAACGTCATATGTCAAGTTAAATTTCTCCAACTTCAACAGTTTGTCTGCAACATCATTTTCTTCCATTTGTAGAATATCTGGTATTGTCGATAGGAGGGATTCTGCAAATGCAGTGAGCTGCAAGGATTCTCCGTCTGATCCGTCTCCGATAACAACTTTGACACACACATCTTTGACGCAGTTTAATACACGACTGCGTTGTCCACAGCTATCACAATGTGCCAGGGAGTTGTTGACTTGGAGAATTTTCTTGAAACACTTATTACACTTCAGAAATTTCTCTATCTTGGCGATTGAGTAGATCTGGTCTAGAAACTTCTTTTCAGTGACTACGTCTGATTTGTCAGTGTCAGTTTCTGGCAAGTTTGCTAATTCAGGGCTGTCAAGGACCTCTTTTACTTTTGTTTTATCTTTGATGGTGGTAATCTTCATAACACCTTGCCAGGATCTCATTCTCACTGGACTAATAGTGTAGACATGGCCATTTTCTAATTGAGGTATGAAGTTTTCCCACGCGTCTATGGGAATAGTGCCGGAGTCGTCACAAAGGTGGCCAGAGCATAACTTCAAGTTTTTTGGACGACGAACTTCACCAAATCCTGCAACTTTTCCTTTGACGGTTATTTCTCTGTATTCCTCAAAGTTATCTAGGATTTCGTTGACGTGTAGGAAAGGAGCAGCGGGTAGTTCGTCGTATTGGAAGTTGTATTCTTCAGCGTGGGGTGTTGTAATAGTAGCCTTTTCGTTGATTATCACTTTTTTGCCATCCGATGTTCTCGAAAACTTTGAAATTTTCACTGGCGAGCGGGTGTTTTGCTTTTCAAGCAAAAGCTTTCTTTTGTTTGGCGAGTATATCAACGCGGGTTGTGGTCCCTCAGCTGTTTGCAGTGTCACTGATGTCGCTGACGTTCCTTGTGCAGACAGATCATGGACGTAAGCTATCACATGGTTCGTTTTTTTAGGTGAGGAAGAAAAATTCGAAGTGAAATCTGGCCATTTCAATGTAGATTTTGATGGTGAGTCAGTCATAATTCCAAGAAGTCGTCTTGCAGTGATGCCACAAATGGAATGAACGTCGATTGCAAATGAAGTTGTCTTCTTACTTATTAGCACGTGTAGATTACGGATTTTGATTGGATAAAAAAATGTATTGTCCTGTGTTCGGATTGGCTAATTTCTGTCCCTCCGTACTCTAACTAAAAATTCCCCTGCCCCCCCCCCCCTCCCCCGCCAGGAGCTGACCGACGGCAATGCAGGCTACCCAGGCTACATGATGTATGGCTTTTTTTAACTCGTTGAAATTTTTGTTTTCGTGTATATCCATTTGAAATAACAAGATTTTTGTTGATGTATCGAATACACTCTAATAGTGTGACAAGTTTAAAGCAACAACAACAACAACAAAAAACACACCTAAATAGCAGTGTATAAATAATAAAAGGCATGCAATAAGCTGTCGAGGTAAGTCAGTTTTATTGGCATAAGTACTAGTACTATATTTGAAGACTGTAAAATGTAACCGTTGATTAGTTTGATTCTACTTCTAGGTGTTTTGGATTATATCTTATTTTTGATTGCAATTTGAACAGCATCATGATCGGAGTAATAAACAGGTAATACTGAACATCTTATTGTGATATTGCTGTAGTTAGCCTCTTTTACATAAACATGGTCAAGTAGACTTCCAGAAGATACAAATGTTGGAATTTGTACGATTTGAATATAGTTCAATGATTCCATGAGAGTTGCAAGTGGTTTGATGTCATTTTGATTGTAGATGTTAATGTTGAAGTCACCAAGAATTATATCAATATCATGATTATTTAATATATTTCTAATGTTATTGGTGAATTGTAAAATGCTAGAAGTATTTTTTCTGTAGAGTAATAAAATGGATTGCTTTATATTTGCTATGTGGTTAATAAGTACAACTCTAATTGCATTTGCAATTGGTAAATATTCGTATTCCTTGATTTCAATGTAGTTTTTAGTACAAAGTGCTAAACTTGAGAACCTGTCTGAAAAATGATCTTGTCTTTGGAGTGTAAATGGTTGTAAATTTTCTATTATTTGGTTGCCATTGGTATTTGGACATAGTTGTGTTTCTGTAAGAGCTAAAACATCACTACTGAATACAGCAGAATCATATTTTATGTCAATACTGTGTCTATTAAGAGACCTTATATTAATGAGGGTGATTATTAATGGGATTGTTGAGTCTCCAGTTCCGTTATTATGATCACATGTACTATTATCAAGTTCTGTGAACTGTTTTCTTAATCTTTCATATTCTTCATGCACTTTCACATTAGCTTTCACATGTTTATGTTCAATATTTCCAAGTATGTGAATACCTTGTAATGTTTTTGCACGACTTAATGCAACATATATTTGTCCATAGTTGAAATTTTTTTGTCTATTTAAGTCAAAGCTAATTACTATTTTATCTAAAGTCAGGCCTTGTGTCTTATGCACTGTACATGCCCATGCTAGTGTTAATGGGAACTGCACTCTTTGTATTTCAGGTGATGATGGCTTATTAGGTCTCAATTTAATCTTTACTAATATTGGTTCAATGGGCACAACCTTATGTTGTTTGGCATATTGCTTATTACTAGTATTTATCATATTGCGTCCTGCTTTAGTGTCATCAAATTTGACATATATTATTGAAGGTTTTTGAGTGATTGGGTTGATATTTATTTTCACTACAGTACCAATTTGACCATTGATCAGCCTGTCTGCTATATCAATATTTGCTGTAAGCATTACTCTTGCAGTTTCTTTTAAGTGAAATTCATAATCAAGTCCACCTGTTTCAGACCTTCCTCTAGCTAATAACCTTTCAATATCTTGTTTGCTCACATTTTTAGGGTGTTGGTCAGTTGCTCTGACTGCAAACATGGGTTTGCATATTTGTTCTAATTTCAATTTGTTATGTTGAGCTACAGGATTGTTTTCTGCCCATATATGTAAAGCATCTGATGGGTAGTTAATATCTGTTGGACTTATTGATCTTGACTGAATAACCTTGATGTCCTCATCTGATTGAGCTGCTGTTCTGAATCTGTTCAATAGTGCAGTGAATGGTTGGTCATTTTTCTGCCTCATTATTTCTGTCAACTCAATCATTTCAAACATATGCCAAGGATGACAAAGATTGAAAGTATCATTTTTATAGTTTTCAAATACCAGTCTTCTGCGAATTGGTGGTAACTGATATAAATCTCCAACTGCAATAATACTTATACCAGCAAATAGCTGTGAATTTGTAGTGCCAAAGATTTCTTTTAATCTTTGATGAACATGAAGGAGACTTGAATTAGCGACCATTGAGATCTCATCTATTATTAGCAACTTCAGGTCAGACAATGATAATCTCAGTTGTGTTCTTTTTTGGTCTGACATAGCAGGTAGAATATCCCCAGTATTGATAGGTATTGCCAATGCTGTGTTTATTGTTGTACCTTCAATATTAATAGCTGCTACTCCAGTAGGTGCTGTTAGTAACACTGTAGGTTTTTCAGGATTCATTGGTGCATATCTGAAAGTCTTGGATACAGTGTGATAGATTGTCTTAATCAGATGACTTTTTCCTGCTCCTGCACCACCAGTGATGAAAAGATATAACGGATCAATATTTTGTGGCTTAAGACTATTCAAGCTTTTCATTTTATTTCTACACCATGAAAGTACTTTGTCATATGCTGTACGTTGCATTTTGTTTAATGATCTTACTGACTGACGTAATTGATCATCAGATTTCTCTGATGGTTGGTTATATGATGTAATTGCTGCAGATGCAGTAAGATTGTCACTACTTGCAATATTTTCTGTGAGATGTGATGGTTCTTGTTCATTGAATTCTTCATCTGGAGAGTCATTTTGCATGTTAAGTTGTAGGTCAGCATTCTCTTGATCATTTATAGAATCAAATGAATGTACAACTCTATTATCATGATTGTTCCTTAGCTGTTCTAGAGCTTCAGTTACTGCATCTGAGTCTGGTTCAAACATTTGCCTATTGTATTCTACAATATTTTGTACTCCGGGCTCATTAAATTTTGATGCATATGTATTGTCATTGCCAAGGAGACTTTGTTCATCTCTCCAAGGGTAATACAACATGAGCAAATGATGAATAAACAATTCAGGTTCTTTGGTTTTACTTGGTCTATGATATCTTATCACTGCTTTGACTTTTCTGCGTTTCATTATCTCTTTTGTATTCATTAGTCTGATTCTTTCAGGGAGTAATGTATCATTTGTTTCAACACTGTTATGATGTTTTGCAACTAAGTCATCAGTAAGTACTTGTGGCTGTGCATCAACAGTTTCACTATTTTCTTTTTTATAATCTTTATAATAATAGGATGCAAATTGTGCAAGACAGATGTTTTCTATAACTGGAATTGAGACAGGTCTGATGCTGTAGCGCTCTATGATGTTTGATTTGAATATATCAGTGCTGTCATCATCCAAATCATCAAGTTCTTGTTTTGTTTTGGTGATCCGTATGCGTTTATCTGCTGTTTCTGTACTAACAAATACTGTTGCAGGAAATATTTTTCTTAACCAGAGCTCTGGCATACATCTATATACACATTCTTGTGAGCTGACTTCTCTAGTTGACAAAAATGCAGCCCCTATTTTCCTTAGTCCATCTCTGACATTCATATTAGCTGCTTTTGCTTCTTTTGCTGCATTCATTATTGCTTGAGAACATTCAGTTTCATCCTTTGTGAAATATGAACACACATACGTAATGCACTTGTAATGATCAAAGACAGGTTGTAAGTCAACGTTAGCTTTGAATCCTTTTATACCAGCAATGAAGTAGTTGTTTATAAAGCAGCTGTCAATTGGTCTTTTTAAATGCAACTCATAGTTGCTGTCTGGTGAAATAGCTAATGCTGAGTAATATTGTTCTTCTGTAATGCCAACAGAATTGAAAATGTTTTGCTCAGTCAGTGAAGAATCATAGCTAGACTTACTTGGATTTAATACTTCATCTATTTTCTGTTTCACTAAAGAGAGAATGTTTTGCCTTTTCTCTAGAATATTAGTTTTGACAGTCTCATCAATGTCATCAGGAAGGGGTTCAGCTACAGTTGTAGTATTGGTGAAAAACTGTCCAAAATTAAACCTACATTGAATGTTTTTGTACTTTCTACAGGTTTTAGAATGGCTATGTTTTTGGAACATTTTAACTAAGTTGTGTAGCTCAGTATCATCCTTCTCATTTGGAAGATAAGCCTGTACATGTTTATCTATATAGTCTATGTATTTTTGTTTATTGCCATGGTTTAGTTTAGGACAATCATTACACCATATGAGGGCATGTAGGTGAGGACTACCACGCATCTGAAATTCAATACGAAGAGCATAATAAACTATTTTACCAATTGGTTTAGCTTCTGTGAGCAATACTTCAGTAAAAAATGTTTCTACTCTGTATTGAAAATGTTTAGCTACTACAACAGGGTTAAGATTAAGCATTTGACATCTTTCATTGTAAGACAGGGCATCAACTTGTTCATCTGTGAGATTGTTTCCTTGTATTCTTGCTAATATTTGAAATAGTTCAGGCCATCTGAGATCAGCACATGAGAGAGTCATAAACCAAGTTGGAATCCCAAGCTGCTTGACCATTGCAATAACTTCATACATGAATTTTTGCCAGTATGGTGGTGTACCAGGTATTTGCCTTAGAAATAGATATGCCTGATCCTGACAAATGAGGTTTACCAATCTCTGAGGATTGTCCCTTAATTGAGAAGCAGTTACTGTGTGACCATGGACTTTTTTGAGAGCAATATTTATGCTATCTGATACTTTCTTTTGTTCAATGATATATTGTGCAAAAAACAGATATTCTGGATTAGTTGCAAATCTTCCACTGTAATGAAGGAGCCGTGCATTGAAGTATTTAACAGGAGTAATGGAAATTGGCCTTTCTGCTGTGTATCCATATATACCTTTAGGAAACAGTACTGGAAATGCAAGCTCTTCACATTGTTTATCGAGCATAAATGAAACAGGATGTTTCTTTTCTCCAGGTGCTATATCAAAAATTTCACTTCCAGTTGATTGGTTATTGTTATCATTAGAATATGTAGGTACTGCTGACTGTAAACATGTCTCATGTACTGCACCTCTGTGCTCATTAAGTGGATCATCATCTTCTTCACAATCATCATCTAATTCATTTTCTTCGACTTTATTTTCATGTGATGGATTGTCTTCTGTTATATTACATTGTTGTGTATGATTACTATCTATGTTAATAGTTGAAGTACATTGTTGATTTGTGTCATCATATTGTAATGTTATGAGACTATTGTCAATATTGTTGATATCAACTACAATATCTTTGTATAATGGATTGTTTGCCCTGAGCCAATAAAGAGCTTGTTGTAACAACTCTGGTCGTACTGCTTGAAAGTACACATGTCCTCTAAATTCCAACTTTCGCTTCAGTTTTAACATTATGATACCTGATCTCTCAGGTGCACGAGGCAACTGGTTACATGTCTGATCACATTCAACTGGTACATTACATATTGCACCTTTAATTTTTCTCTGCTGTCCTTTTGGCATGATGATAATCTTTTGAAAAACTATACGTTGAGCTATGAGTATTTGTTCTAGTTTTTCTAGTAAAGCTAGTTGCGGTGGAATTTCATCAACATTCATGTTATTAAATACAGCCTGGCAGGGTAGTTTTCCTTTTATAACTTTAGAGTGACATGTGTTGCATATATACTCTTTCCCATTATATGACTTTTTGGTATTAAAATATTTTTGAGAATGGTACTTGTTTATGTTGCATTGTTTCATTGATTTCTTATATAGTAGTCGATGGCATACATTGCATATATAAAAAGGTCCTTCTCTTATTTTCATATTGAACTCTCTAAGGCATGATTCTATTGAGGATCTTTTGTTTTTTTCTTTTCTATTTTGTAGCAATTCATTCTTTTTATTTGAATCCATTGATTTATAATAATTTTTGGGTGTAGTGATTGATTGACGCCTCTTCTTTTGTCTATGAATTAATTCTTTCTTTCTTGTGATGTCTATTTCTGAATATCTCTTTTGATTTTCTTCTACAAGTCTTTTTTTGGTTGCAGGTTCCTTTGTGTCATAATGATATTTTTCTCTGTGCTTTCTCATCATACTTTTTCTCTCATTTTCGTTTATTGTACTAGAACAAGTTATGAATTGAATTTTATAATTTATTGCAGTTTCAATTTGTCTATTTTCCATAAATATATTACTTATTGTATCTGTAAGTACATTTATCCCATTTATATTTTTTACATGTTTTATTTCAGGTGTGTCATGGTTAGAAAAAAAGACAAGAGAGAACAAATATTTTAGCTTAGAATGCTTTTGATTTATACAAGCTATGCTAGAAGTTAAAGTTGACATCAGAAATCCTGTATTTTGCATATGGTTATTTGATATTAACATCTGTAATATTTTCTTACTGTGAATTGAATTTTGTAATACTTCATTGCTTTGCTTGTTCCATTGTATTTTTATGTTTATACTTCCACAAATATCAACAAACTCTGGTAAGTCATGTGCTGTGAGGTTTAATTGAGAGGCACTGTTTTGAATTGCATCTAAAGTATTTGACCTCCAATAATTGCAAGGTGAAATGATGGAGTAACATATAGAATAAAGTGATATTTTAAAAGAACTGTGTAAGGTGTTAAGTAATATATCTGCTGTGTTTTTTTTGTCAGCTTTTTGATTGTTCCCTATAGGTATAACAGCGTAAACAATGTTGATGCCTTTTAATTCATATGTTGTTGCTGAGCCATATAAACTTTGAAAATATTTCACCAGATTGACTATAGATGAAATATGCAATAGTACGCACGTACCTTGTGGATGACTGTTACCATAAATATCTCTAGCATGAGAGTCAAATATTTGAAAATAGTTTGAATCAGGACAATAAATAATGGCAACACCAATGGAACTAACAATTAATATAAATGATGTGTATTGTTGTGATATCAATGTCTGAAAAGCCCTTAGTAGTCCCATACAATATTGAAAACCATCAATACTAAGATCACCATGTACATTACCAGTGTAGCTTAAACTATACTCTAGTTGATAATTTTCCTCTAGAACTGTGAGCATTGTAGGTAATTCAGTAAACATTAAAAATGATTGACGGGCTAATTGTGACAAACTGCTGTAGAGCTCATTTCCAATGTGCATTATATGTTTTAAATCATTGGTTGTGTTTATTCCTTTCATTTTGCAATATATCAAAGCACAAAGACTCATGGCAACGCACTGTTGTCCAGCATTTTGTCCAAATATAATATCATTTCCTTGACAATATGGAGCTTTTATTGTCTTACTAGGATCAACATAGTGTAGAGCAGGACCTGGGTTTTTCTCTATGTCATTACAAAGTTTGTATTTCGTACAATTCCCCTTATGACTTGCATCCTTGAACTCATTGTGTAAATGATTACATAAAAACAACTTTAACCATGTTTGACATTTTTTATAGTCTTTACTTGAATGCACTATATATCTATACTTTCTAGAATACGGTTTTTTTCTCATTCTGTGTACAAACGAGATGGATTTTCGTTGTGCAGTCCTATTACCTCTATGTATGCTGGAAATAAAATAATGAATTTGTGAAGATTTAGGTATGTTTTTTAGTACACGATGCCTTACATATCTCTGTATATTCCTGTTTTTCTGCGAGAGACAATGTAACTTTTTGAATGGTATTCTGCTTGGTTCTCGATCTCGCTTACTTCCATGACATTCACACACAATACGATTACAATTATCATAATACAAACACTTAGCATAGCGTGAGCGAAAGTTTTGAACTTTAATTGACACTACAACATTATTACAATTGTTGGCATTACAAAAGTTAGTAGTTTTTTCGAGTATATGACAGTCATCTATAGTATTTGATAAGTTATGAATAATGTTTATGGCGGTCCACATGGAAAGCAAAGCAATATTTACAATCAATTGAAAGCTAACAAAGGTTATAAAAAGCTTACTACATCCGTGTTCAAAAGCAATAAATACTATTAAAAGAAATACAACCAAAAAAATACTTACTGCAAGGAATATTTTAAAGTATTGACTTAAGAATATCATTTGTAATTGACTCCTTCGCGATGACAAACTATCCAACATGGCGGCTTTCTTGTCTATCACGATCGAGCGATCTTCTTGGTAAGTTGCTGGCTTTTTCAGATTCTTGACTTCAGTCACATCTGATTTCTTCATTTCAGCATATATGTAGTCAGTTGTTATGTCAGTTGTTTTAGTCTTGTCAATTGTGTTGTCGTTGTCAGTAATATGTGGCTCATTTGAACTTGCTATCTCGTGAGAACTAGTTAGAACTTTTAGGCTATCAATGCTTAGAGATTCGTGGACCGGCCCGGTCCGAAAATCACGCTGAACATCTTTTAGTGTGGGCCTACCACGAACGGCGTGTGCGTTTGTAAGTGAAGTCAGCGTTCTAGGCTTGATTTCTTTCATGATGTTTGAGAATTTACAATTATTTCAAATCACTCTAGCTCTCGAGTGAGCACGATGTCGAAGTAAAAGAAAAGAGTTCGGCGAATTTTTTTAGAGTGTGACCGTAACCGTTGGCAACCGTTCCCAGTCCTCGCGCAAATTTCCTATTTGAAGCGTAAAATTCAAAACACGGGTAATCCTAGACATGGTCTTCCACAGGAAGCCCATGTAATTAATAGCATGTTTTGTATGTGATATTTGGCATTAATACCACTCGTGATATTTCAAAATTGTCCCAAATTTCACTCCCTAACGCTCGTGAAATTTTGGTTAACAATTTTGAAATATCACTCGTGGTATTAATGCCCAATATCACTACAAAACATGCCATTACCTATACATACTAGTTCCTGGAAGGTCGATAAAAAACATATGGAAACTTACAATAACAAACTGTAACGATAATAAAAATTGTGCAATTCTAAAGATACCACTTATTGTTTTTTTATGTTTTATTATCCACATTAACGCGAGAGTTAAACAAAAAGCGAAAAAAATCTAAAGCGACTATTTTTTGACGAAAATCCAGTCGAGTTCTTATAAAGTTTGAATGCGACTTCCAAACGTATTTAAAACGACTGTGTCGAAAAGCGTGCAAAACTGGATTTAGAGAAGAATTCAAGCTTAATGACAATGAAGTGGTTACAATAATGCTTGTTGGAAGACGTTCAGTAGAAAAAAAAGATACGCAACCCGTTATCAGTATTGGACAAAAAAAGAAGAAAACATTACTGAAAACCAAGATAGCGATTCGCTTAGCTAAATTGGACTCGCGTTTTACACCAGCGTTTTGTGCTGTTTTTCTCACAGTAACGTAAATGTGGAGGTATAAAAAAAATATCAATAAATACAGCATCAAACTAAAACCTCCCACTACAAGTGTGAACGTTACACCTAGCGTTAGTTTATCATGTATTCTAATGGGTACACAAAGGAAAGAGGCGGAATATAAATCTGTGTAGAAGGCAAAAACAGCGATACAACCTGCACTTAACCAACACACAGCAATTATTAAAGAAGTAGCTCGAAAAGATAGTCTTAATTTTCTGTGGATGAAGGGCATACACAATTACCAAATATCTCTCCAGAGTCAAAAAGAATGATGTGAAGATGGATCCTGCCTGTCCAAATACCCACACCAGACCAAACTTCCAGCAGTTTTGCACAGAGTGTTTGCTGGTATAATAAAAAGAATTGGTACAAAGGTAAACTGTGATAGCCACGGAATAAGCACTTAATAGAAAATCGCTCAAACCCATATTACACGATAACAGCATCGATACATTTTTTCGTAGAACCTTAGAAGTAATGATAACTGCCACCACTATCAGGTTGGATATTAGCCCAACTGTACCAACCAATCCTTGAAACGTTAACACAATCATAGCGTTTTCCCAGCATAAACTTTCCCTGTGAATCATCGTTTGCTTCCATGTTGATCTTGCGCATGTTTGTCGATCTTCACAAGTAAATGTAAAGGAAGTTCCAAGTAAAACTTTAGATACCACTTTAATTAAAGACAAGTTGTAATATGACTGATAACATGTTGATTTTCTAATGACAATGAGTGCAGTAGTATAGTCATGTCCTGTGGAGTTATTAGGATCAACAAGCAAAAAAGAGCAATTAATACAGCGTTTGGACAAGGAAAATCCAACAACCTTAGTCAGGTTGGGCAGTGTGAGTAGCCATTGCTCCGGTGTCCATTTTCTAATTCCTGTGAGATCCAGAAGAGTGAGTGAGAGAAGATGACTCGTTGAATTGCCAGTAAAATATCGCAGAGGATTGTAGGAAAGATTTCTAAAAGAAAAGGAAGTAACAATAAATCACATGGTACAATATGAAATTCCTATCATTTAGAATTCACCAATGGGTAAAATAGCAACCAGAAGTAACTTTGGACGCAAAAGAATGCCTCCAGATACTGAAAATAAGGCATATACGGTGAGGCAAACGCATGAGCTGAGAACACTTAAACTGGAGAAGAAAATTGTAGAATGAAATAATATTAACTTTTGGACAATTCTTCCCGACGTTTCCTTTCTTTATATTGTATAACAATTTAGTTACGATTTGACAAATTATTCTAAAATACACTGAATGGATATTGAGTTTGTTAAAGTCCCACACAATTTAGATTGTATATTGATGTTAACTGACGTAACTCTTTAAAAAGAGGATATATGTCTGTCGACTTACAATATCTGTAAGTAGTGAAGACCTTCAAAGGTGGCGAGCGTCAGCACTTGAAGTTCATTAAATGCCAAGGATCTACAACACAAAAAAATAAAAAAAGAGTTGTTTAGCAGACATAGCATTCTCAGTACTGTATGCAGAAGTCCTGTTTAAGATCAACTATGTCTATATTATGTGAACTTCTAAAAATATCTAATATGACATTGAATGTTAATATTGGTAAATCTCTTCAAGAGTGCTTTTCTAGAATACATCCATAGCTCCTTATCAATATCTTTGCTTTATATTAAAAGACGGTTAAATTGTGATTCGTGCATTGAAATTATGCAAATGTTTGTACATAAATAATATTTTGAAAATTAACATCATTTTGTGGTGGTTTTTAAACTGTGTATGGATCTAACTTCATTAATTCGAAACACAGCACAGCACTTATCGAAAAAGCAAACGGCAAGTTTGGTAAAATCAATTGGTATAAGTTTACTAGAAAATGTCCACTCCAGAAAACTCACAGTTTTGTAAGGCGGTTTAGTTGTGTGAATTGTCTCCCAGGTATTTCTCTAAGGCAGTTATGGGAAAGATCCCTGAAACAGCAATAAAAACATATCAAAAGTCATCAACTGATGGTTCTAATTAATGTATTCAACTATTCGTTTAAATGAAAACTACTAAGGAGTTTAAATTATGTTAAAACCAGAACAATTACCGAATGTATTCAACCCATTAGACAAAACCCTTTAACGTTATGACATTACTAATGGATACACTAAAATATATTTAATTTCTGCAGTGTTACAGATTGGCTAACATTGGCAAACAAAACAGCACCAATTTTTGTATTAGACCTAAAAAATGCTTAGTTCTGTTTACTGTCAATTTACAATCTTTGTAAGAAAAAAAATACCAATGATAATCCTAAATGCTTTATTAAAGTATACGTATCGGAAATAAAAAATGCCTATATACTCACAGATATGTGACGCTCTGATGTTCACCCAAAAGCGTTTGTAATCGTTTCATGTTGTGCAATTTGCACACAGCGACATTACTTGTTACTTTGCAAAATGAATCGCTGTGATTCACGACAAAACCTATGCTTGTACAATTGTTTGAGAAGGCATTTCTTCCCACTAAAAAATAAACCAACAGAAAACATAAAATCTTAGATTGTGCGTAGCCGGCCATGTCTCTAACATTGAATGTTTGCCAGAGAGAAACAGATGTTTTTATTTATTTAAAAGCGTTGTCAACTGAACTCCTTGTATTATTCATTCAAACTATATTCTATTCAATTGAAGATGTACTTGATTTGGCTGACATTGATTAACGACTTTGTAGATCGTCCACAAGGGAAAAAAAGACAATCTACCTGACTGTCTTAAAATGATGGTTTTTAATTCTCTTGAAGATCTCTCACTGTGGTCACGTTTGAACTGTGTTGAAAGTCCAAGACTGTAAAACAAAAATAGTCCCGCAAAAATTGTATTTTGTATGGACAGACAGACAGACAGACAGACAGACAGACAGACAGACAGACAGACAGACAGACAGACAGACAGACAGACAGACAGACAGACAGACAGACAGACAGACAGACAGACAGACAGACAGACAGACAGACAGACAGACAGACAGACAGACAGACAGACAGACAGACAGACAGACAGACAGACAGACAGACAGACAGACAGACAGACAGACAGACAGACAGACAGACAGACAGACAGACAGACAGACAGACAGACAGACAGACAGACAGACAAAGTAATATGTGTTCTTACTAATACTATATTTAGTATATATAAGTTCGCTTATGTTTCATCCTTAGCAGGTTCATTATTATTCAGTGGCAAATTATGATTGGCATTGGAACAATTCAGGTTATCGAATTTGAGGCTGGTAAGACTTTTGAAACTCTTTTACACAAAGAATGACATTGAAATGTTTTGAAAATGTTGGGTGGATAATGTATTTTCAAGAGTCTATCAAAATGCTCTTGTTTTCCTAACTCTGTCCCTTGGACAATATACGGGATGTAGGAGATTAGTTATACGTGCAATCACTAGCGAGGTTTGAGGTTCTTATATCTAAGATCGTATGAAGGTATTAATTGTTTAAGTAAACAGCTTCGAATGACCATTTATTGGTATTAACTAATCGTGCTAACAATTGATTTGCTTAGTTTCTCCTCAATTAATCAGCATTTAAAAATATTTGATACAACAATGCATTTATATGGGCATGAACTTACAAAAATTAACATATATCTATATGCTTGAATAATATAATATGACTAAATATAAGAGTGGCAAACAACTAGAATGATCTTCCTTGGTGAATGAATACTTTATTTATAAATAACATTTACAAAGTGCATTTGAGTATGACAACTAATCATTAGTCTTAATGGCATGCAGCCTTCCTGGGGGAAGTTAACAGAATATTCCAGATCACTGAGCAACTTTGGTCCCTGTATTTGATAATTTGATTGCCAATGCATACCGTATGCTACCGTAATCATGTCTAAATCGTATCGGTCATAGAACATTTTACACTCAATTGTTCTATATAGATGCAGGGAATAGAAGCCAGCAAGTATGGAAGTATATCTATATCAGACCATATAAATTACCCTCAGTTATATTTTGTGATCACCTTTCTTTAGAAAAGAATATAAGTGAGGATATTCCAGTATTTATTCCATTATTCTGATTCAATTCCATATCCCATTGTTGTTTTTTTTTCTTAAAACACAGGACAACATCGTGTCTTGTTCATACAAATGATTGTCTAAAATCATCTTATTGTCAGGGGCGCAGCATCCTACACCCATATACGCACGTGCGCACTTGAAGTTACTGAAAAGTTTGAAATTCTTATTATCTTTATTTGTGCGCAACCAAGGGCAAGACCCTCTTTGCTTGTATTTACACATCTATTTCGAGCACGAAAACAAGAACGCAGTGTCTTTTGTTCAGTTCACGTACGTTTCTTTTAGAACATATGTGCTTGTGCGTACCTGAAAAAAGGACCACGGTGCGCGCCTGATTCTGATATCAAATCCGTGGCAGCATCATTGACTTAACGTGTCGTTGCGAACTACAGAATATAATTCAAAGCATGCTTGACTATTTTTACTCGGTGTATACATTATGTTTAAACACTAAACAACAATAACTGATTTGTCAATCGGTGCGAACTGATCTAGCTGTTCATCAATGCATGATATTCAGATTTTTTATTAAATTCAATGTTCTGTGACTGACGTCAATTGTGGTTGAGTCATGTTATGTATGGACTGAATATTTTCATGTGTGTGCATCAGATTATCTAAGGATATATCCGAAAGAAATTTCCCCATGCTTCTCTATTGTTTCAGAACAGAAAGGTACCCGAATTTATACATGTCATTTTAGCTGAAAGCAAAGTCTTACTATGTAAACTACGCCTGCGTGTTTTTTGTTTATTTGGAATTGCTTTTGAAAACTTAATTTACTATCAATATAATGTACCGAGTACACCATAGAAAAAAGAGAGGTTTCTCAGATGGCCAACTATATTATTGTCAAACATAAGACACTGCGAGTAAACTTTGAGACCTGATCTTTATTTTGATACTGGTAGGTTGTTTTGGAGCCTAACAGCTTTTGTGTTTTGACAAACGTATATCCATGCTTATGTTTAGCTTTATTGTGAGGACCAGTCTCTTTATGTTATCTAAACGTTTCTATGGTGTACTCTTTCAGAATTGAATAAAATTCTACAATTATGGCTTATCTACATTTTTCACACTGATTATACAACACACTCAAGTGGCTAAAGCAGCCTTCACGTCGGTTTGTTAAACCAGTTTAGAAAAAGCTGAAAGAAAAAAAGACACAAAGAACGATTAATCACAAGCAGCAATAAGGGAAAATTGAGAAAAGCACCAAAAACATATCATGTCTACTTAAGCAATAAAGGATCGATTTCCGTGTTTTATCGGTGAAATAATGCACGCGTGATGTTCTGGAGAACACGAAAAAAGGCCTAAAGGCCGGTACACACTAGGCGACAAGTCGCAGCGACTTGTCGTCACGACATGTCGCCTCAGTGTGCATTGGTTCAATATTTGTCGCCAATACATCTGATTTTGTCGCTGCGACAATTTCCGCCAAAAATACCTAGTACACACGGGGGGAAATTGTCGCTACGACCTATCGCGGGAACAAGTCGCTGCGACTTGTCGCCTAGTGTGTACCGGCCTTAAGAAAATCACGAGCGTTCACCAGGCATGGAAAAGGATTAAAAGCAGAATTAAAAGAGCACGTGATGCCATTCTCTTGCGAGACCATGCTATTTTGTGAAAGCGAGGTCCACGAATGGAAAGAGCATATTGAATTTAGTTCAAATAATAAGGTTACTAGTCACACGGAACCGCACACGAACAGTGGTTTTGAGATTTGACTTTTTTCTTACTTTGAGTATCGGTTGTGAAAATATTCAATTGATGAAATATGCTAAAATAACTTTGCAAATTTAAGAATAATCGGGGGTTTATTTCAATTTAGCTGCTTGCTTGAGTCCCGTGCCCCCCGTGCCCTCATGCAAAAAACATATTAAATGTACAACTCGGTAGGTTGTAAAATACTGAACTGACGTCGAAAAACCTTTCTTCCGGAGGGGGGGCCGGGGGGGGGGGGGGGGGGCACTAAAACAAGAGAACAGGTATTGGTGAAATTTTAACATTCAACTGCTCATATCTTAAACGCTTTTTACTTTTTTAATTTACATTTTTGCCATTAAATTGAGAAAACGTCATTGAAATCAAAACTACAATTTGTGGCGTCCCACTTCTGTAGTCTATAAAGTGAGTGGTTTATTTATTTTTTTATTTACATTTTGATGTAGACAATTGCCATTAGCAAAGTAGCGACGGGCAGAGACTTCAAACTGCAAGCTGAAAATAATAACAAGAATAAATATTATTTTGATGATCTACCACGTCCAATAATAGTAATAAAAGATAAACCTGTTTTAATAAATTCCAGTATCAGACAGTCATGTTGTCAGAATCTTATTCTTTCTTGTGAAAAATAACACAACTGTTCATTGTGTGAAAACGTACACATCCACAGACCACAACAATAGTATTTTTTACATTACCCGTGCATACGGGAGGACTAGTAGCCTTTCCACAATCCTCGTCGTACTCCAACTTGATCCCGTAGCAAGATCCTCCTTGTTCGCTATTGCATACTCGCATCATCTTGTAATGACCAATAGAGCTCTTACAGCACTCAGAAAGGTAACTGTTTGTATCGAGCTTCCAGTCGGTTAACTTCACACCTACAGGCAAACATTCACTTGTCACGTCATTATTTCTCTATATAGAATACGTCATTATTTCTCTATATAGAATACGTCATTATTTCTCTATATAGAATACGTCATTATTTCTCTATATAGAATACGTCATTATTTCTCTATATAGAATACGTTATTATTTCTCTATATAGAATACGTCATTATTTCTCTATATAGAATACGTCATTATTTCTCTATATAGAATACGTCATTATTTCTCCATATAGAATACGTCATTATTTCTCTATATAGAATACGTCATTATTTCTCTATATAGAATACGTCATTTTAATTGAAATGATCACAAGCCTGATGATGGTTAACTCGTCGCAAATTTACTTGATAAATGTTTTTTAGTGATGTATTGAATTCTTCAGAATATGTCTGCTTTTAACATGTTTATAGTTTAGTGGTACGTGGTCTCATTTACAACCATTTTCATTGAAGTGCGACCCTCGTAACTAAAAATCTTTCCTAGGAACCTGTATTTTTGTTGACGTCAATCAAAAAGCTAACAAAGTGTTCAATGGGAAACAAACGAGACAGTCTCTCTCACACTTTGTCTGCTTTTTGACTCACGTCCACCAAAATGTAATGTAGGTGCTTATATAGCGCATTTCAATGTCTCAATGCGCTTTACAATATTTTCCTATTATTTATATATAGCATTTAATCCGGTTTTACAAGCATAAGGTTTATGAGCAGTGAGTATGCGTCATTGTAGGCCTATCACCGAGGATGGTCGCTATCTGCGTCCTCAGTCGTTCTTTTACGTCCCCCCGTTAATGGACGGGACCTCCAGTTTAGCGTCCTTATTCTAGAAGACTTGAAGCCTAACAATTACTTAATAGATAATCACTGAGGCACACAGCATTCGTGGGTATAATGCAGGCAGCTGAGGGCGCAGCCCGAAGCTGCCTGCATTATACCCACGAATGCTGTGTGCCTCAGTGATTATCTAGTATAATTATTGTTCTTATCGTTGTCTTATTCGATTTCGTTATATTGACTGCTAGGCGGAACTCGCTGCATTATTTTAGCTAGAAGCATTATTTTTGATAATGCAGTTTGCTGTTTATTGAAGTGTGACCTATATGCATTCGTTGGGATAATACTGAGCAAAAACAATGGGTTGTGATGAGAACAATGATTATACATCGAAGAACATTCTCCGCAATTATTTAAAGACCCTGAATGATGGTCCGGTTGAGGTTTCGAACCCGCAGTCTCCCGGTTAAAAACCAACGCTCTCCCAACTGAGCTAACCTGTTAATCGGGTTCCTATGCAGGTTTCTAGGCAAGACTCTTAGCTTTGAAGTTGGCATTTCAATGAAAATGGTTATAAACTGAATGAATGAATGAATGAATTGATCGATTTGAGAATGTATGAATGAATGAATGAATGAATGAATGAATGAATGAATGAATGAATGAATGAATGAATGAATGAATGAATGAATGAATGAATGAATGAATGAATGAAAGAATGAATAAGAAAATAAAACATATCGTATATCATTAGTTTGTACTTACCTTGGTAGTTTTCCTCGACCTTGATGTACGATTTGTCCACTGTGAATCCTGCTAGTTTTCCTGACTTGATCATGTCTGTCAAGTTCTTAACTGGATCATAACCAGCAGTCACCTTAAGAATCACAGTGAAGTTTACGATAACACTGCCTTGTACAACGCTATTCACTTTCACTTGGGTCCCTTTTGGAAATTGATTCTCCATCTAACAAAATGAATGAATAAATAGATAAACAAATTTTTGAAGTGTATGATTAACTTGATGAATTAATAATGAGTAGACGGATGAATGAATCGATGGCTAAATATTGAATACTTAATTATATAATAAATGAAGAACAGCCATGAACAACAACGTCAATTAGTATACGAAAGATCTATTTGGAAGATATATCTGGATACGCAATTGACTGAAATGACTATAAATAGATGAGTAAATGGATGGTTAAATTGATGTATGTACTTTAGTGAATGGTTAAATGAATGATCAAGTTAATTGTTAAATGGATGTATGGATGGATGGATGGATGAATGGATGGATGGGTTGGTGGAATGGCAATAGAATGGATGGACGGATGGATAAATTCATGTGATTTGATATAATGTGGTGTGATTATGCAATTTGTTGATGCAATTTGATGCGTTGTATATATTCAAATATCTGCTTACCCCATCTTCAAATCTTTTGGAAAAGTTTTTATATTCGTCGCTGTTTTTGTCGGCGTACTTAGGATTGTAGGTCTCTCCAGTGAGTTTAGCTTGCGCAACAATCTCTGCTGTTGCTGGTGGAGGTGATGTGGTAGCTAGAAACAAAAGAGAAAATTACATCATATTGATGGTCATTGCGATATGGCGATAATGAGAATGATGAAGATGTGATCATAACAGTAATGGTCAGTAATGAAGACAAGTACAATGATGATGATGATGACAATTGTGATCACGATAGTAATGGTCAGTAATGAAGACAAGTATAATGATGATGATGATGACAATTGTGATCATGATAGTAATGGTCAGTAATGAAGACAAGTACAATGATGATGATGATGACAATTGTGATCATAACAGTAATGGTCAGTAATGAAGACAAGTACAATGATGATGATGATGACAATTGTGATCATGATAGTAATGGTCAGTAATGAAGACAAGCATAATGATGATGATGATGACAATTGTGATCATGATAGTAATGGTCAGTAATGAAGACAAGTACAATGATGATGATGATGACAATTGTGATCATAACAGTAATGGTCAGTAATGAAGACAAGCATAATGATGATGATGATGATGATGACGATAATGTTTAGCGACTACGTCAAAACAAACTTTAAGATTTTGAGATACATCTGCAGACTTTGAAATTGTGAAAATTGTAAGATCGCGGGAGAAAAGAATTTTTGTTCAAAGTCAATTTACACGAGAAGATCAATCTTCAGTTTCCTTTGATTTATGGTAATTCCGAAACTCACACTGCTCACAGTTCTGCGCATATTTAGAATTTTAAAGTTTTACATTTCTTATCATCAATGAATACAGAGCTATTTCTTTAACGTGAAAATCCGAACAGTTTTCACATTTTCAAGCGAAAAATTACGAATTTTCTTGAACTTGTCCCAGTCCACGCTAGGTGAAACCTTGATCTGAATTTTGAGGCTACTTCTTAAAATATCTTGCAAACCAATACACCTATATTTTTTATTTTCTAATATCATACCTAATTTTTGAAATGATGTTTTTTTTAAACACATGTGATCGATGACAAACTTCTATGCATGCTAGATTTTTTTATATTTCGGAGTGTTTCGTTCAAAGCATCGATGAGGCCCGTAAAAATTCTGACATTTTGCTTTATTTCTTGTCGTTGTTGAGTTTTACTGCCAATGTTCTGCTTTACATCGATAGCCTAATGTATAAAGAATACCTTAAAGCAAATCCAAAACATTTGGTATTCACCAAGCTCAGTAAAGAGACACTTTTGTGAATGATGACCATTTTCGAATGTCAGACGCTAAATTGACAAAAGTGGGTATACTTTAAAAATTTTCCTCTTAAAATCCAATACGGGGACTTTTTTATTTTATATTTTTGATCAAAAACTCAAAATGTTTTAGTTTAGAAGTTTTATGAAAATTCTATTTAATATTATTATTTCTACGGAATTACCTTCAGTGATGTAATTTACTTACCACTAGGCTCTGCAGTCGGTGTCGCGCTGGACGTAGATGATGATGTAGTTTTTGTGGTGGTGGGAGCTATCGTCGGGGATCCTCCAGCTGTACTGGTAGCACTTGATGGAGTCCCCGCCGTATTACTTGCGATTGCTGCTGTTGAAGAAGCTGATGCCGTTGTTGGTGTGGCAGATGTAGCTGCTGATACTGCTGGCGATGATGATGTTGCTGCTGCTGATGATGTTGATGTAGCTCCTTGTGATGTGGACGGCGTTGCCGATGGACTTGCTGAAACTGTAAATACAAAGGAAGAGGAACGTTAACGGCCATATTTCTAGGCCATGCTAAGTAATTATGATGGCAGTGCATAGTAATGGTGACCGTGGTATTGAGGACAGCGGTGATGATTGTTAAGGTGATGGTGGTGGTCTCAGTGATAAAGATCACAATAACATGAAGAAATCTTTGACTTTGGGCTTACCTGAAGATGAAGACTCACCGTTTGCTGTCGAAAAGAAAACAGAAACAAACAGTCGTGTTAGTACAATTAAATCAATAGACTGCATGCCAAGTATACTGCCAAGAATACGACCGAAATGAATTGCGGGAAAACGATTTTTTGTTATGTTTATATGCTGTAGATCATGTACAAACCATATCAATGTATCCCCGTTGGACTCTTAAAGCAGTCACCATCACTGAGTTGAGTCTCCATATAGTTGTGACCACAAAGCTCATTTGCGGACTATTCCACAGACCTTGAGTCAAAGATTCAGTTTTTGCACTAATGATCACGTGGCCGGTCACCATAGCAAAGCTATGGCTGTCATGATAAAGCTCATTTTTAACGTACAAGAAATAAAAATTATATTTTGAAGCGGTCAATTTTTTCAAAAACATTGTATATGGATTTGAGTACAATGACCTAGCATAAAAAAAATACCGCTCAGACCTCGAGTTTTGTTTTATTTTATTAAAAGCGCGCGTTGTATATTTCCATGATATCAAAATGAAAATTCTTCTTTAAGGTGATGTTACACGGGCCAACTTGTAACGCCGATTTTTCGTGCAATGCTATTGTGCCATCGTTGTGTTGCTTTTTTTCCGGACTGTTACACGGGGCCAACTTTTGGCGCAACAATCATTTCAAAACTCAGTTCATGCGCTGCCAAATAACTTATAGCTGTCTAATATTCTTCTTCGTAAGCATTTTTTTTTTTTGTATTTTTATCAAATTCAAAAGCTTCATCTTGTCTGTTTCATTAAAGACGTTAGACGTTTATTGCAGTTGCTGCACTCCTTCTTGTGCATCCGCCGATGGTCATGTTACACTCATCGATTTGCAGAATATTCGTCATCTTGCGTTGCAAGTTTTTGAAGTCAGGTCAAAAACTTGTAACATGTTGCAGAGCGAAATATTGCGCGAATTAATATGTTTTATTTTCAAAAAATTGCATTACATCCAATTCATGTTTTTTATTTTAAGAAAATTCGGCTTGTATAGCACTTATTTAAAATATGTTGTTTTTGTAAATGTTTTGATCGTTTCTATGGGGACGAATATTGTACATTAATTGGAGCATATCCGTCTAAGTAGGTGGCTGTGAGAGAAAAGACGATTTTTTTCAGAGCTGCATATTTTGTCATTTTTATCTCATTTTTTTTATTGAGTCTTCGAATTCTCTTCGCTTGTTATCTTCAATCACCTGTCATTAACTGATGAAATTTGCCAATGGAAAATGGCGAGATTTTATTTCAGAAATTTTAAATTTGGAATTGATCATATTATTTTCCTTTTAAATAAAGCTAATCAAATATAACGATATACTTGCTTATTTTTAAGAGAAAAACAGGCTTGGTTTTTGTGATTCAAATGAGTGAAAGTGACGAAATGAACAAAGAAAAGAAAACACATCAAATGATTAAAAAGGACTGAGGGAATTAAAGAAATGTGATTTCAACTGCCAACACATAGTCTTATTCATGTTTTAATTATTTCATGAAAGAAGTGCTCTCCGTCATTAGCATTGGAAATACTCAAAACAACGTATAATTGCACATTCAAATTCTGTGTCTCCAAATGGTATTGACAACATTTAGCCACTTTTCAATAATTTATAGACTAATCTAAATAATCGAAAACAATTCTTTACATCGATTGGCAGTCTTGGCACTTTGGCGAATCCTACATATCTCTGTAAGTTAAGCAAGAGGTCCTAAAGTTTGACAGTTACTTAAGATACTTGTTTTATTCTTACACTCTAGCCAAAATAATTTATTTAGCTTGTACAACTTGCGTTAATTATGAAAAGTGATATCAATATGCATGTGCCTATAAACGCATAAATAGTTCACAAGCCTCCGGCGAAGCAAAGTCTCTCACGTCGAGTATTAATGCTGCATTCATCCATAAACTGATTCCGAGTGTACCATATCATCTCGCTCACCATTTCAGTATCATGCTAGCACATCTCAACAGATCTGACAGATCTCTTAACTTAAACTGAAATCATTATCGAATGCAATCTTGTTTTCTCCGCTATACGAAATGTCAAACATTCCATAATCATTGAAAAATAATTTGGTGGAAATAATAAGTTTGTATGAAATATAGCAGTCACTAATATTTGTCCTCAGTGACACCATTGCTGGCTCAAATTCATCCAACACTGAGTTATTGAATTCTGTGGTTGCCAATCTTTTTGTTTGAAAAAAAATAAGCCAAACGTACTTTTCTTAAAACAAATGCATAACATAATAAATATAGAGTATATAAAAATAACTAACAAAATGATATTTTCTTTGGCGATTTTATTCCTTAATTATAGAAGGCTTCAGTAATTCTGGGGATGACATTTTTGGATTTTTTTTTTCGTGGTTTAATTAACTATATCGGCATTATTTGCAGAGTTTTTCCTTCCTTTTTTAACATATTTGTTTTTCTTTTGTTCTGCTTGCTAACTGTTATTGTAGGTATATTTCGTTTTTTTTGCGTGGTGTTAATTTCTTAGCTCGTATTTTTTTGTATTTTGTATTCATTTTTATTTTTATTTTTTGTTTGTGCCGTCTAGTTTGTTGCTATGTCAACCAATTTACTTACTGCAGAGCAATTCTTTGATGGGAACTCGTGCATAGAAAGTAAATTTGATTAGTTGCGAGAACAAAATGATAAAACAAAGGCCAAAAAAATAATTAAGGAAAATAGGAAAACATCAGAGAAAAAAGGAAACGAATAGAATACGATCGAAAGTAAAAAACAAACGAATGAGAAACACAAATAAAAATAGAAATGTGTGCAGTGCAATTCTATAGGACACTTTGCATTTTCCTAGTGAATTTACTATGATGCATGTAGAGACTATGTAAGGCAGTTCATATCAGCAGTGTATATCGTCTTTACAATTTCCTGTCACTTTCTATGTGTGCATCTATGGCCAAGACCACCACGAAGGAATAACAAAGGGGAAAAAAGAGAGAAGAATTTTTAAAGCAAAGAAACAAACAAACTAAAGTAGAAAGATAGATGAATGGAAACAAACAAAAAAATAGCAATAAAAGTTGACGTATGGTGTAGTTTGTTTTTTGCTACTCCCATGATCGTGACTGGGTCAGTGGTTCTTTAACTCCGATTTTACGTCGTTATCCGAGAGGACGTGAGGCTTCCATTTCTCCTCAATTATTTTAATACCGTGAGTGTTGGTCCAGCCAGGGCTCGAATCTCCGACAGTCAATGTTCTACCAAATGAGTTAACAGTCGGCAGTTTAAGCGACTGATTAGTCATGAAAAGTACCTTGAGGCTTCCTCTTGAAAACTCAAATAAGACACATTTTACCACATCAACACGTATAAATATGTTGTCTTAATCAGCAACGAAGAAAAGTGTCAGAAATAGTACAAATAGTACGACAAATCGTAAAATTAAAATACTTTCTTAATTAAACCATTTTCAAATATGTGAACGTTAATCATTATCTATTTGCAAAGCAGAAAATAGTTTTTTCAAAACTTTTCCAATGACAACAGTGATGATCCTAATCGCGATTATGAATTCCACTAAACTAAAGCCACAAACGACTCTTCGTCTTATTTTCTTTATTTGGTCGTTGTTCAGGTATTTTGGTCAGGCCGAAGAAAAAAATTATTCATACTGCTGCATTTTTTAACGCGTTTTTTCGTTTAGAAGAGAAAAAGCTAACTAGCTCGATGCCATCTCACTAGAAAAAGAAAGTTCCATTAGAAATTACATCCATAAAACAAACGAATTCTTTGATTTAGTCAAATGCGAGAAAACAACTACAAATTACAATCAACGCAAAATAAAACTAAATATATTTTTTTTATTTCACTCAGATTTTTTAAAGTTATCTAGTAGCGCTACAGCGAATTTATTGTAAAGAGAACTGTAATTGGACAAATTTCGAGTCCATGTCAACTTCATAAAACTGATTCTGCTTTTAATAGAAAAAAAAAAAACATTTATAAGATACAACTATTTTGCACTTGAGCAGCTTGCATTCTTATAGAAAAATCGGGGTATACTATTATTATTATTATTATTATATTATGTTGTTCACTATATTTTGAATGTTTCTACATTTTTAAATTAAGAATTGATGTATTGAAGTATTTTTTTCACATTTCTATATTTGCGTTGTGAATGTATTTTTATCTCACCTTTGATAAACATCAAGCTTATTACGACAATCACAATCTGGGAAAACGATAAGATACCCATTTTGTACTGAAAATGTGGAAATGCAAAGTCCAATCCCTTGACGATATGGGTTTTGAAACAAAGTGTCAAAGCACTAGAGATAAAAAGCCCTTGAGAGTAAGCAGGTTATTATGGCTTAGATAGGACAAAGACTTGCTACTAAATAGATTGTACGACGTCATAGCTGATCTAGCAAACCGTATTGGCTGATATTGGGATTGATGCTAAATTACACTGTTGCAGTTTCCATAACAACAAATAGCAAACTCTATTTCGATCCTTGAGAGTTAATTTGGTGGCATCATTTATGATGGTTTTTGATAATATCCTAATGAAATTGATGGTTTTGGTATTTTTATTGTTAATTTGAAACATTTGGTAACACGTACGTACCAGCGGGTATTTACCAGTAGTAGTCAACTCACTCTCAAATCAATAACATTATATTGATATTGATGATATCCCAAAAGCATTTAGTGATTAAATTCATCGTATTCCTATATTGTTTGAGACTACAACTGATTTCTTATCATATCTTATACAGTTGAGTTGAAATTCGTGACTTTACCACCAATTAAAATAAAGTTATACGTCATTGACTCGCTTTTGAAAAATAATTCAATGTTTTTGTATAGGCTCGGTTCAGAAATTGCAGTGCAACTATCTATAGCTAATTTATGAACTCTTTGCACGAGAAAGATTGTATTGTATATTTAGTTACAGAATAAGATTGTAGTACACATTTATTACAGAAAAAAGGTTTCAATACACATTAATTGGAAAGGTTAAAATACACAATTAGAGAGCAAATTAAAGTTTGTAAGACAACTGAACTTACAACGTTGTGGTACAAATTTGTTGAAACACCTTTTAGATATATCATCTTTATAATGTGATTTGTACATAAATTCAAATATTTTGATACTTGAAAACTAATACAGATCTTAGTACTAATTGATTCCGATCGAAACTGCAAATGCACCTATCACATACTATTGATTTGAATCACTGAGGATACTTGTGCATCAATGTAATAACAGTTTTTTCAGCAATTTGATATTTTTTTATTCGAATACAAAGTCACAATAACCAGCCATAAATATTCAAGGAAACCATGTGAAATAGAATGACAGCAAGGGGGGCACTGTGGGAGACCGGAAAACAAACGAAAACATGTCAGTCTTTTTTTCTTGACCGTCAATTATGCATGAACTGAAGCTTAATCAACTATTCTAGAACAAAAACAGCGAAATAAAGACCCAAATCAATTATGAGCATGCATTTAAGTGGCATGTATTCTTGTAAATTTTGAGTTAAATTATATCAAATAAGAGAGAAACTTTTGCTTGACATAGCTAAACTGGATGTAGATATATCCAATGACAAACATATAAAAGGAAAAAATAGGAAAAAAAAACTGCATGTAGCTCAGGTTGAAAGCTCCAGAAATAAGAGGTTTATAAGGCCTACGAGTGCAGCCTTGATTTATATACGAGTAATGCAACGGAACACTAGAGTGCTATCATTTGACCATGAAAAATTAGTCAAACTAATAGTTGGTAGTGCCTCGAATCCAGTGTTTTCTGTTGTTATCAACAAAAATATTAAACAGGCATTGTCATTTCACGGTAGAATAAAAACGAGTCTATCATCAAACTTGTAAACTTTTATAATTACACTTTAGCATAGTAGAGTCCACGCACTAGAGTGCGGTCAGTATGATGCGTGAAAGACGCGTAATTTTAAATACTAAGTACTACTAATTATAACTAATCACCGAACCCACTTATGCACCGAACCGTATCAAGGTTGCTTTCGCCAGCATGCATAATCAATAAAGCTGAAAACGATAAAATGTACTGAAAGGGAAAATAGATAGCGTATCTAAAAAGACACGGCATTTTAGCACAAATTTTTTTATTGTCTTTTTATTACATTGTAAATGCCCCTGCCGTTGAGGTCGGCATTGCATTTGCCGCGACCGAATTGAAAACATGGCTCTTCAATAGTGAATGTGGCTATCCTTTACCACTCTATTCGTCAAAGAATAGGGGATCTCGATCAGTGTTGGGAGTTTGTGGGTTCACCGAAGGTGTCGTCACAGCAATGCCAGTTGAGGGCAATTTCAACATTCCTAAGATATTAAACGAAGTGATTGAGCATCACGTTCTCCCGTTGTTGCCATAACTGATTTTTGCTTGCTGACAACGCTAGTATTCACAATGAAAGAGCTCTGGCAAACATTTTATCTTTGAAAAACATTACTCTTGTAAAACTGCTCGCGTACAGCTATGACTTAAGGCGATTTACAACAGCGCACCGACTACTTTTCATTTCGCGCAAAGGATAACTTAATTTACACCTATGGACTTGAATTTAACATTAAATATGTAGTTATGACTGAAGTTTTGAATAGTGCCAAAATTAACTCGATCAAGTTTATTGAAACGATAAAAAATAGATATTTTAAAAATCAGTCTTTCGCAAATATCTCGAAAAATTGATCAGCTTCAAACAAGTGGTAAACTGCATAGTAAACTTCAAACCAATGCACAACATTGGATTGTCGAAGGCAATGTCTCGAAAGACTCCTGGAAGACTTAGAGACGATATGGTCCTCGGCATGCATTTTTGCAAATTTCTCCTGCTGTTGCCACAGGAAGCCCAATGTCTACAAGTGATATTTATAAGGCTTTATATGGGGTATTAGCCGTTGATCTTTGTCGTGCTATAACTTTGTAAAGAATAAAGGAAATTAGTTCAAACATTGAAGTGATGTTTGTTGTATTTTGCTCACACTATGGTAGCGATTTCAGCGTATTTCAGCGTTTTTTAGCGTGATTGCACCCCCCACCACTAAAGAAAAGACAAGGAAGGAAAGCTCTACTCACGTCAACGGACAAAGCTGCTTCGAAAATCGCGAAATTCTCATACTAAAAGGAGCTCCTTTGATTCGATACTCCGTCACACGAAAGTCAGATAGTAAACGTTCACCATTATCAAAAAATATTTCATGAAATATATCCCCTTGATTGATTAATCCAACGAGACTTTCCAATAACCAGCCATTTTGAAAAAGTTCAAATCCGTGGCAGGAACATCCTGTGCAGCACGTGACGGTGAATGCGCGGACAACCCCTGGACTCTAGCCAAATTCCTACCAACACGTCATCCCCACGGGAGAATCAGTTGTCATCACTGGCCAATCATATGAGACGAGGACGACTAGACTGCCTTCAAAAGGCACAGTGATGACAGTGATGACAATGGATTTTTACAAATGTCACCTTACCGGGGGTGGTTTAGTAGGTATAAATTGTTAGACTGATTCTCCCGTGGGGATGACGTGTTAGTAGGAATTTGGCTAGAGTCCAGGGTTGTCCGCGCATTCACCGTCACGTGCTGCACAGGATGTTCCTGCCACGGATTTGAACTTTTTTAAAATGGCTGGTTATTGGAAAGTCTCGTTGGATTAATCAATCAAGGGGATATATTTCATGAAATATTTTTTGATAATGGTGAACGTTTACTATCTGACTTTCGTGTGACGGAGTATCGAATCAAAGGAGCTCCTTTTAGTATGAGAATTTCGCGATTTTCGAAGCAGCTTTGTCCGTTGACGTGAGTAGAGCTTTCCTTCCTTGTCTTTTCTTTAGTGGTGGGGGTGCAATCACGCTAAAAAACGCTGAAATACGCTGAAATCGCTACCATAGTGTGAGCAAAATACAACAAACATCACTTCAATGTTTGAACTAATTTCCTTTATTCTTTACAAAGTTATAGCACGACAAAGATCAACGGCTAATACCCCATATAAAGCCTTATAAATATCACTTGTAGACATTGGGCTTCCTGTGCACATATTTGTCATAAAGTACACAAATATAAGTACATAAGTAATATACAGGGCTTTAAATAACGTTTGTTTAGACACCGGACCTGATGTCCAACCAAAACATTTTTTTCGCAGGACATGGTGTGATCTTTTTCGGACAAATAAATGAAAAAAATAATAATAAAGATGATCGTTAGAAAAGAACGCTATGACTCAGCAAAAAAAAAAAAAAAACAAAAAAAAAAACAAAACAAAAAACACTTCAAATTGAATTACAATGTTTGGTAGCAGAAAACGAGAACAAGCGACATGTAAAGAAAATTTTCAATTTAAAAAAAAATAATTTTAATATGATAGGTAATACTTAATGAGTTTTATTAATGCTAATTTGTTGGCATTGGAATGGCTTCTCACATTTTTGCATCTTTGCAGACATTTCACTCCGCTTGTCTCGTCTTTCATTTTTTTGTCAAACTTTCAATCAACAAAATTTATGTTATTCAAATCAATCCATTGGCAATTTTGTCATGAATTTCTTTATCACATTCTCGAGTTATGGAAACGAATTGCAAAGAGTTTAGTAAAGTTTTTTGACTTTCAAAATGCTAGTTTCTGAGGGTTTCTCGCAAGCTCAGGCCCTTCGCTGCAAAAACTCATTTGTAGCGGCAGTACATACCATGCTCCGTCAAAAGACATTTCTCAAATAAAATCATATTTTTTTTTGCTTCCAAGGCCTTATAAACTAAGTAAAGAACACATGCATTAATTAACATGCAGAAAGTAAAATATTTTCTAAAAACTAGTGAATTTTTGCAAATGTTTGATTTGCGGTATCAAGTGGCTATCTAGCTTTAAATAATAATTTAAAGTATCAAATATATTTACCAAATATGGTGTCAAAATTATGCTACACGTTTCAATGGACCATTTTTAAGTTTCTGATAAAAGTTAAAATATTGAAATACGAAAAAAATAGAAACTATAATACAATTGTAATAAAAGGTATGTGGAATTGGAATTTGGAATAATACTGGAATACTAACGATAAATCAGTTATTTTGAACCACTGTCAATTTGGTGATCATGGAGTCCTTTAGCGTAAGCAGTTTACTAATTCACCTAGCAACCATTCAAGACAGCTCAATATAGCCGGAACTTTATTTGCATTATCATTCAAAACTTGATCTGTTTACCAATCATATCCTTTCAGTGAAATAGATGACTTTAGATGATAATTTCGCCGCTCAGTCAATTATGTTGTGTCAGTTGAATGGTGAATAATCATGATGTAAAAATAGTCGAAGAAACAGCTGCACTTATGATCGAACTTCTCTTTCCGACAATCATTTTTATTTTTTTTCGTATGTTTATCGGTTTGTTTGTATATATTTGTTTGTTCATTTTTTCGTTTGTTCATTCCTTTGATATTTTGGCTTGCCATTTTATCAACTTTTTCACTCTCTTGTACGTAGTTGGTATTTTATCTTTTCTGTTTGAAAGTCATGTTCAAGGCTGAAACATTGTGAAATGAAAGAGGTGATTATTGTAAGCAGTCTTTTCTTTAACGCTAATGTATGGATATTTCAGTCCAATGCGACAACTAAATTTCGAAGCGGAGTTTAAAGGACTGCAGTAATTATCAGGTGGATGGGGGTAGAATGAGTCTTTTAAAAAAAAAACAGAGGGACGCTATACCTATATTAACTGAAAGAATATTAAACCGTCTATTAAAAAAAAAAACCTTTTAAAGATTGTCACTTAGGGGTCGACCAAGCAATTGTTTTTGAGGAGAGATAAATGATTTTGTAGATGCAACAATTTATTTTTGCTTTTGTAGAGCTTCTAAGATTCAAATTCACTAACATGGACTGCTTGAGTTTTTCCGGCCCTTTGATCGGACTGTGCAAGATATTTATTATCAAGTACTTCTAGCAGCTTTGCACCTCTCGATATCCGGCTGAAAAACTGTAACCACTTACACGGTCTTAACGCAGTCTTGAACTATAAAGTGCAGATAATTTATTACCAATGCATGGCAATGAATTGATTGTAGAGGAAGCAGGGTTGTTGTAGTTTTAAGGGTATTTTGAGGAGGGAGGAGGGGGTCAATGACATAATTTGTTTTTTTAAGGAGAAGGTGTGGTTAATGCAAAGTTTCTTCTTGTGGTTCTCATTTTACAGCTCATTCCTCTTATAACTATTTGACAAATGATTTGATAATCCCTAATGATCTAACCGTTTTTTTAAACTTGCACGCTATACTGACTGGAACGGTTATAAACTCAAGGGTTTTCATTCGGTGATTAATTCTTGATGCTATCCATGGATTGGAAGATAGTAACTGATAAAACATTGGTCTAACACATCGTATACAACAACAGAAAGAAGAATATGAAACATTGCCGAATAAAGAAAAATTACATTGAATTGCAAGCCGATATTGCACTCGTTACAGGGGGATTTCAAATGATGATATAGCCATAGTATGAAGTTGGTTCATTTTCGCCGGGCCAGCCCTTGTGAAATATAAAACATATAAAAGCAGCAAAAAACTGCTTTGAATTGTTCTGCCTTTTGTGATAATCAAGTTAGGTTGTTGCTGTCGATGTAGGTGGGGCAGACACTGGTAAAAAACGCGCTGCGCACACTCGGAAAATGGTGTTGTCATTCTCGGGAACGAGCGGGTTTTTAGTATTTCCTCCTGAAATACAATGTTGACCAATAAAAAAATCCCTTGAAAAATTATAATAAGATTAAAAAAAGTATTAAGGTCAATTGTAAAGGGCCATGTCAACTTGAAAAATGTTTCACTCAGTCGTAAAAGGCCGGCCTTGCAAGAGAGTCCGTACAAAAGTGCAAAAAAAAAAAAACTTATTGCCGTAACTTTGTTTTCTTGACGAAACTCATCATAGCTGCCTATGAATGAAAACTATAAACTGTGTAAATATGATCAAAATCTTTTCAGTATTCGCGATATTTTTAAGACTTTTCGAAAAAAAATCTGTCGGCTTTTTTTCATGAATCAAAATATTAAAAACCGAGCGTTCCCGAGAATGACAACACCATTTTCCAAGTGTGCGCAGTGCGTTTTTCACCCGTGTCGGTGGGGCACACACACAGATGCTTTCCGAGGTTGAAAGTCTACAGGAAGTCCGATTCAATAATTTTAATCTTACCTTTGTTAGTAGTCGAGGACGATGATGAAGTTGTTGGACCTGGTGTTGTTGACGTTGTTGTTGATGCTGATGACGTTGGTGTTGTGGTTGTTGATGGCGTTGTTGTTGATGGCGTTGTTGTTGTTGATGGCGTTGTTGTTGTTGTTGGCGTTGTTGTTGTTGTTGGCGTTGTTGTTGTTGATGGCGTTGTTGTTGTGGTTGTTGAAGTTGCATCAGAAGGTGACGGCGTCACAGAGGTTGTTACTGTGGTTGATGCTGTTGTAGCTGAAGAGTTATTTCAAAATAAATTATTATTGACCTTTTTAACATGAACAGTGATTTTACCAAGAGAGCATAGGGTAAGAGGAAGAAGTACTGGTACTGCGATCATGTCAAATTATCATACCACGTACTTTTTCATTCTAATTTTCGAACAAAGCACAATAAACGAACCTGTTTTAGGAATAATTCTGTGTGGTATTTGACCAATTGAATTAGTTATATGATAGAAAGGCACCTAATATTGAGCATCCTTCACTTATCTTATATGCTCTGTTACCTTATGCTCTGTTGATATTTCTTGATTGCAGTTTATATGTTGTATAGACCAGTATATCACGTGTCCTGTTCAAGAGTTCATCGACGTTTTGTGTTGCCTTGTATACGATTCACGTGAACTACCTTACTCAGATCAGTTGTGGCAACTGCTAAGTCACTCTACCTAATATACACATGGTCCTGACTAGGCTCCATGGCCACCACCACTGTGACCCATGGTACGTATGGAATGGTAAAGTGAGCTGTAGTACGACTACAGTTTTAACTACATTGAGTGTACGCTATATAAGGTGGGTAATACACATAGTCCTGACTAGGCTCCATGGCCACCACCACTGTGACCCATGGTACGTATGAAATTGTAAAGTGAGCTGTAGTACGACTACAGTTTTAACTACATTGAGTGTACGCTATATAAGGTCGGTAATGCACATGGTCCTGACTAGGTTCCATGGCCACCACCACTGTGACCCATGGTACGTATGGAATTGTAAAGTGAGCTGTAGTACGACTACAGTTTTAACTACATTGAGTGTACGCTATATAAAGTCGGTAATGCACATGGTCCTGACTAGGCTCCATGGCCACCACCACTGTGACCCATGGTACGTATGAAATTGTAAAGTGAGCTGTAGTACGACTACAGTTTTAACTACATTGAGTGTACGCTATATAAGGTTGGTAATGCGCAAGTATGAAAAAGGGACAGTCCAATATGTGTATGCTGATTGAAAAGACATGCGACACAATTCAAATTCAAAAACAAGTGTTTGTACATGATACATCAATCTTACAGAGCCACAGTGTGACAGCCTAAATGGTACGACGCTATTTAATGAATTGTTATCATTAATTCCGAAGTGATACACTTAGCGACATCAAATAACTTGTTGAAAATTGTCTATTGCAAAAAAAAAAAAAAAAAAAAAAAAAAAAAGGCCAAGAGAGTATCATTTCCGTGACGTAAGTAATTTTCTACCAATCAGCAGTGGAGCTCTAAAGGTAACGTTGCATTTAATTATACTGATTCTATTTGATTTTTTAGTATTGTTGCCCTGAGTGCTAGATAGAAACTTACGTGTTATGATTGCGCTGGAACTTGTGCTTGTAGATGTGGGTGATGCATTTGAAGAACTGGAGCTGGTGCTACCTATTAATAGTAAAAGTGCAAGGCGTGAAAGACACAAGCATGAGCTACATGTGCAGCTTACATCTTAGAAAAAGTGATTGTGCATTTAACTCTATCAATCATTTAATCGACCCTTGTAATTCATTCAGTTGGTTTCCAGCAATTTTACTCCAAAACAGGACCGGTACTGAAATAATGCACTATTTCTCAGGAACAGACTAGTTAAATAATGCACCATCTCTCTGGAACAGTGTACTAAATAATTCACTATCTCTCTGGAACAGGGTACTGAAATAAAGTACTATTTCTCAGGAACAGGGTACTTAAATAATGTACTATTTCTCAGGAACAGGGTGTCTTTTTTGCAGTTGGAAAACAAGATTATTATATATACAATACGTCATTCAGAAAATAGGATTTATCCATTTGGTCGGGTGATGGATGTACAAAATGTTACCTTAATCACAGCAGTGATGGGCTGGTTTTTTAATGATTTGCCAATTATTGTGAATTATCTTCCAGTAAACAAACATTTGTATGCATGATCAGTCAGTCCTTTTGTCAAATAAGCTCAGTCTCAGTAATTCAGATAATTGTAACTGTGTTGCTTACCCGATAAAGAAGTTGGTGAGATGCTTGAAGAAGTATAAGCTGATGAAAGATCGGATGAAGAACTGACTGAAGAACTGACTGAAGAACTGACTGAAGAACTGGGTGAAGAACTGATAGAACTCGTTGAAATAGCTAAAAGATGAGATGAAAGCATATATCTATAGTGTTTATGTGCATTGCTAGAGCTGAATTATCATGCAATGGATAAAACATCAATAACCTGAAGTCATAATACTTTCAATGAAACAGATCAGTCAATCCATTGTTATTCCATTCCCAAAACAATCAAACAATCAATCAGTCACGAGGATTCTGCTTGAACGATGACATTTTTTGTGGGGTCTTTTATTTTAAATATAGGCTCTTGATTTTCCTAGTTTGCCAGAGGATGATGAGCACAAACTTTCCATCCGTAAACTGCTTAAGTTTCTTTTAGGAAGTCGATCTGCTTAGATGTTTTCACAAAAGAGGTTTGATAAATACTTTTTTTCCTTTCATAGTCTGGAATTATATTTTCTTCCTGATCGTGCTGATTGTGGACTGGGTGAAACGTTTAGTTCACAGCTTGAAGAAACGTGGTGTACATCAGCTTCAAAACTAGTTTATATACGTTTCGTTCTTTGGAGGGCTTCGGTGATTGAGTTTCTTTTTCAGTTTATGGGTACTTGTGAGGACCAGTGGCTGGCCCGAATACACATATTCGAAAAGCAAAACCATGACTATGATCGTTGCGCTATCCCTAACCCTAACCGCTAGTTACGTAAGATCTAATAATTATTGCAACTGCAATTGCAACTCAGTAAGACTCTTTCTGACAAAGAACTCCGATGATGAGTTTAAACTTGGATCTTGAACGATTAAGGGGAGATTGGTTCACGTCACGTCTAAGTGCAAGTCATAACCACAATTCATAATTTATGGATAGTTAAACCTTTGTTATTTAAGATTTCATTCATTTTACCTGATATGCTAGAACTTATCGAAGACGAGACGGACGTCCCACTTGTAACTGTGAAATACAAGATAAGCAAATTTACAGGTTGTTCATGCATTTGGAGTAGCTTATGTACATGGATTCACAATTAAATAGCCGTGTAAAAGAGAACCTTACTTAGATCTTTGCTCCATTTTTATAACTTGAACTGTTTTCAGATTTATCTCAAGTGATGCCACTTTATATCGATGTATATGTTGTAGTTCGTTTATTCACTATTGAAATCTTCACACCAGCCGTTATATCGATTACACTAACACAAAAAGACAGCCAATTCCCTATTATTCTAATCTGCAATCAAACTAGATGAAACTTTTATAATATTTAAATTGTGCACCACATCCTTTTAATCGTTAAACATATGTATCTTAAAACTGATTTCTTTATAACAAAATATATTCGATTTTAATATTAATCTAATTATATCAGTAAATTAAAACCAAACTTAGCAGAATTTGAATTGAAATTTTTCGGTCTTGAGGTGCTGGAACCCTTGTAGTGTTTTATCATGTCTTAAGGTAGTTCGGGACCCTTGCTACTGCGCATCCTGCTCGCGCATGTGAAATAAAATAAAATTTATCGTGCGATTAAAAAGAAATTTTTTGTTAGAGCCAAAATATGGCCATTCTTGAACTTTTTGTTAAAAAATAATATCATAGCATTGCATACGGGCCTCAAAGCAACTAGTGTCCATTCCCGCACGTCCAAAACATTGAAATCATCTTATTTTCCGCACGTTTTTAGCTTATAGCTCCAAAATTAGCACGGTGACACCCAATTATTTTTCAATTTTTATATTTGGCATAAACCCAGCTTTAAAATTTTGAAATAAAAAAATGTATGGTCTTCGAGACTAAAAAATGGTAATTTTGACTTTTTTGTGGTAAAGTGTAAAAAAATTAATGAAGCTCTTCATTTAAATATCCGTAAAATATCTCAGTCGATGTCTTTTCCAACGAGTAAATTCATGAGAACTATAGCAAAGATAGCATTTTGTCAGACTCTTATAGCAGATTTGTGAAAAACTTTCAAATTTGTTCGCAAGAATTTTATTTTCAACAAATTTGATGTTACTTCTTTTAGTTGAAATGAGGCAAAAATGGGCCTATTACCACCCCCCACAGTTCCAAAACAAGCACGGTGACCCCTATTTTTTTATTTCATTTCTGTTTTTTATATGTGCCAGTCCTTATTTAGAAAAAGTTTTAGAAAATTCTATCGGCAGGAAGTGTGGATCCCGAACTACCTTAAAGCACAAGCGTCCTCTCGCTACGCTCGGGCTTTTAAACCTGATAAATCCAGCTCTTTTATGTACATATGTGTATATAATGAGGTCTAGAAGTCTTTTTGTTATGTCAAATACTAAGTTTCTAAATAAATGTAGACCCCTTCGCAGTCTAAGATAAATGTGCGCGATTACCGAAATGACGATTTGTAAGTAAATGATAAATAAAATAAAGAAGTGTAATTGACATACATCATGCTATCACACTTTTTTAAGTAAGGATTCCATGCAAACAGACACCTTTTAATTAACTACATTTATTTGTATTACCATTGATATTTGTTTGTCGTCGGAGTTCTAAATATATAAAAACAGCATAACTTTATCACATATGAAGGTTTATACAAAAATACTCAAATCAAAGAAATATCGATTCCATTGTTTAACGCTCAATTCAACATGGCTAAAGTGAATTTGAGTCACAATTTGTAGATCTTTTCCCAAGGCTGTTTTGACTACAAACCTAACATGACCTAAATCCATGACAACGGCCCTTATTTCATGTTTAAATAAAGTCTTCTTGAACCTTACACACAATAAAACTGGCATTTTTTTTCGTTGCATTGCAGGTGTATTATTGTTTTCACCAAGAAAAAACAAATAAAAATATACTTTTTTTTCATATCTCAAATTATTTGGTTCAAAACTTCAACTTAAGATCATCAAAGCATATTAGTGAATTCATACACAATATAATACAGAATAACTGTATAGCTAATATAGAATACACATGTCATTCGTCTTTACGAGTTTCCGCTAATGTTTTACAGCGAAGAACCCCCATTCAATTTCATTTCACAACTGTTTTGGGAACCAAACCGAGAACAAAGCGTTGCGGTATCATAACAAACCGTTATTATCAAAAAAACATGTAATATTTATGATGCTTCACATGATCGTACAAAAATTGTATTTTATCTATTTTTCTAATGTCTAACGTCGCAGTACTCACGCTTGGAGTGATTCTACATTGATGAAAAGTTCACAAAGCTCCCTGTCATTAATTCATGTCGCAGTTCACAGAATTCGAAAAAAACCTCGATGAAAAATACAATGAATGAATGCATGAATGGATTAATTAATTCGGTTAGTCGTGTTTATTTTTATATAGATATGATGATTGGTCGGCATGGATGGTGAAGAAGTTGTTTTCGCACATGTCACGATAGCTTTTTTTATAACTAGATCTTCAGGTAGTGAAACCTACGGTACGATTACAATACTGCTACAATATGATTTGAATGTTTGCATAGAAACAACGGTTACGATACGATACACTACTTTTTCCCACTCATACAAAACGACTCTAGCTCTACAAGTATGTGACCAAAATCAGTCTAGATTTTTCATCAAGAACTTAAACATAACTACATGAAAGCACCGTCTCTTCAGTATTGATGCGGCAGAGTTCTTAAACTAACAACAGTCACATGCACGATTTGACTGCGCATTTTCATTAATTCAGTGAAACGCTTGAAGGAAAATTAAGCCCAAAGCTATTTGTTAAGTTCTCAGCAGGATGACAGGACACTAAAACTGTCACTAGCGCGTTTGTAGGTTGGGATTTCTCGCTGCAGAGCCGGTGACTTTTACAATTTGCAGCGAGTACTTTGGCAAAGCTGATGTGCAAGAAACATACATGTTATAAAACTTTTCATGACACAAATAATCAATCTCCCAATAACAATTACGTTTCAGTGTCGCTGACACCATCATCAGCTTTAAATAAATACAAACTGCTGTTATTTATTCAAAAAGTCTCTGAGGATTAATTTAAGTGAACAATTTTGCTTTGATAGAATCACTTTGATATTTAGACACGGTTTGTGCTCACGAATGAGAAACATCTCATAAATCAAACAATCAAATTTACTAGAGCATTTCTTTAACACACGAAACATCATGTCAGAAGTTTTAACAAGCGAAACAAAGTATTATATTAACAAAGCAATATCGTTATTAATTGGGTTTTGATACTTTGCCAATACTGTCAGTTGGACCATAATTTATATAGAAGACTATCTTTAAAGCAACTGTTTGATAAATTGCCAAGTTTATAATCGTGATGATTATACAAATTTAAAATTCATTTTACCACGGTCCATTAGATCTTACGAACGTTAAAAGTAGTTGAACTTGAAAAAAATCTCCTTGTGTCGGTATTTGACTACGCCTGGAAGACTGCAACTGTTAAACCATATAATCATATTGCTCCCTATCTATTTGACTACGCCTCTAAGACTGCAACTGCTAAACCTTATAATCATATTGCTCCCTATCTATGTGACTACGTCAGGAAGACTGCAACTGTTAAACCATATAATCATATTGCTCCCTATCTATGTGACTACGCCTGGAAGACTGCAACTGTTAAACCATATAATTATTGCTCACTATCTATTTGACTACGCCTCGAAGACTGCAACTGCCAAACCATATAATCATATTGCTCCCTATCTATTTGACTACACCTCGAAGACTGCAACTGCTAAACCATATAATCATATTGCTCCCTATCTATTTGACTACGCCTCGAAGACTGCAACTGCTAAACCTTATAATCATATTGCTCCCTATCTATTTGACTACGCCTCGAAGACTGCAACTGTTAAACCATATAATCATATTGCTCCCTATCTATTTGACTACGCCTCGAAGACTGCAACTGTTAAACCATATAATCATATTGCTCCCTATCTATTTGACTACGCCTCGAAGACTGCAACTGTTAAACCATATAATCATATTGCTCCCTATCTATATGTGACTACGCCTCGAAGACTGCAACTGCTAAACCTTATAATCATATTGCTCCCTATCTATTTGACTACGCCTCGAAGACTGCAACTGTTAAACCATATAATCATATTGCTCCCTATCTATTTGACTACGCCTCGAAGACTGCAACTGTTAAACCATATAATCATATTGCTCCCTATCTATTTGACTACGCCTCGAAGACTGCAACTGTTAAACCATATAATCATATTGCTCCCTATCTATGTGACTACGCCTCGAAGACTGCAACTGCTAAACCATATAATCATATTGCTCCCTATCTATTTGACTACGCCTCGAAGACTGCAACTGCTAAACCTTATAATCATATTACAATCGTATTCCACTTTCCGGAATTCAAAAAGGGATTGGGGCCGAGTTATTTTTTAATTAAAATTAAGATATCAACCCCCAAACAAGAAAGATCGTAACGTTTTTAGTATTATCAGCAAGTTTCAGCGTGTATGGATGAATATGTACTGAGTGGCAATTTTTTGAAAGTCGCCAAAATAATAAATAATGTATGAGGTTTGAAGACATCATCCCCTACTTGTCCCCAAAACCACACATTCTCTCAAATTTTGAAGATTTCTTTAAAACCTACAAATCAGTTAATATTTATTTAAACTTTCTGCAACTAGGTGATCTTGGTAATTTTAGTGCGATCTTCCATGTGGCGAGCTTTGTTTTTTGATTAGATAAATATTTCTAAATTCGTCTCCAGTCCCTTTTTGAAGTCCGGAAAGGCGAATTATAGTCAGCATTTAGAAGTAGTTTTATTCAAGTGTGATAATCTAGCTGACTAGTCCCATGTACCGCGGTCAATCTTCCAGATTGCCACAAATCACCTGTCGCATATACCGCTCAAATCATGATGAGAATTTTGATTGCTTTTTAATACACTAATAAAAAGTGGACGGATTTTTAGTGAGATTTTTTTCAGAGTCAGTCATTGTTTTCAAGTTGTTTATACTAGTCAAATTGCTATTTCAAGAAATTAGTGATCATGAATATTCATAAAAAAAATTGAGCAATATTTCCCGGGTATAAAAGATATCTCTTAAATGATTTTATGCTTTAAATATTTGATTATCATTTTCAATAAACGATATTTTTTCTAGAAAAAGAGAGACGCATTTCAAAGCTGCTGATTCCAATAATTAGTCCTTAAAAGTTTTAAATCTTCCTTTAGCAAGGAAGCTTTAGATACAAGGATCAATTTTTGCTTGAAGCTGAAGATTTTAGATGTATTCGTAACAAGTTTAAAATAGATAGGTGGCTAGAAATAGTAACACGCGCTAATAATTCTGATGTGTTATGTATAATCATAACTGAAAATAGCAATGATAGCCAATTTGCTGTACTTGGTAACGTGACGGAAATCACCTGGCATCAAAATTTTGGTTTACAACCCCTTCACGCGCGGGAATAAAATTTGAACTTACATGCAAGACTGATACTTTCATGTTTCAAGTTTTATTAGCTACAAAGAGTACTTGCAGTTTGACAGCTGAAATAAAAAACAAAAAAGTATAGGAAAATGCAAATTTTCCGTGTTTTAAAGGTTATTGTTCCTTGAAAATATCGTTGCTATGTGATTTCTGTCATGCAGCAAAGCCCTACACGTTCAAACGCACTGATTCCGTCCGTCCGTCCGTCCGTCCGTCTGACCGACCGTTCGTTCGTTCGTTCGTTCGTTCGTGCGTTGGTTCGTTGGTTCGTTGGTTCGTTGGTTCGTTGGTTCGTTGGTTCGTTGGTTCGTTGGTTCGTTGGTTCGTTGGTTCGTTGGTTCGTTGGTTCGTTGGTTCGTTGGTTCGTTGGTTCGTTGGTTCGTTGGTTCGTTGGTTCGTTGGTTCGTTGGTTCGTTGGTTCGTTGGTTCGTTGGTTCGTTGGTTCGTTGGTTCGTTGGTTCGTTGGTTCGTTGGTTCGTTGGTTCGTTGGTTCGTTGGTTCGTTGGTTCGTTGGTTCGTTGGTTCGTTGGTTCGTTGGTTCGTTGGTTCGTTGGTTCGTTGGTTCGTTGGTTCGTTGGTTCGTTGGTTCGTTGGTTCGTTGGTTCGTTGGTTCGTTGGTTCGTTGGTTCGTTGGTTCGTTGGTTCGTTGGTTCGTTGGTTCGTTGGTTCGTTGGTTCGTTGGTTCGTTGGTTCGTTGGTTCGTTGGTTCGTTGGTTCGTTGGTTCGTTGGTTCGTTGGTTCGTTGGTTCGTTGGTTCGTTGGTTCGTTGGTTCGTTGGTTGGTTGGTTCGTTGGTTGGTTGGTTCGTTGGTTCGTTGGTTCGTTGGTTCGTTGGTTCGTTGGTTCGTTGGTTCGTTGGTTCGTTGGTTCGTTGGTTCGTTGGTTCGTTGGTTCGTTGGTTGGTTGGTTCGTTGGTTCGTTGGTTCGTTGGTTCGTTGGTTCGTTGGTTCGTTGGTTCGTTGGTTCGTTGGTTCGTTGGTTCGTTGGTTCGTTGGTTCGTTGGTTCGTTGGTTCGTTGGTTCGTTGGTTCGTTGGTTCGTTGGTTCGTTTGTTTGTTTGTTTGTTTGTTTGTTTGTTTGTTTGTTTGTTTGTTTGTTTGTTTGTTTGTTTGTTTGTTTGTTTGTTTGTTTGTTTGTTTGTTTGTTTGTTTGTTTGTTTGTTTGTTTGTTTGTATAATAATTGATAACTTCCTGTATATATTGGCAAAAAGGTAGAACATTCAAGAATTGTTTGTTATACATCTATGATCTTATATGAATATAATCACATTTGGAATATATTTTTTAATAAACTTGAACAATTCAAGATATTCAGGTATAGATCTTTATATCCGTTCCCAGGAAATCGCGAAAAAGATTGTTCAGTTTCCAATGTGACACTGTACAACTCATCAAAGCTTCTTAGAAAACATTAACTCTAATTACCTTATACTTTTTGTTCTTCATTAAAAAACCAAACTAACTATATTAAAAGGGGAATTCCTGTTTGCTATTCGAATATAGTATCATTGTTATTCGAATCAGCGATTACTGCAAAAGGTAAATATGCTTAATTTTTAAATGAGAGTGTGCGTCTTTCATTTATAATAGATAATTGTTGGTATTCGAATTTTAAAGGACTCTAGCTTTATAAGTATGATCTAAGTGTGATCGAGTCTTTGGTTGAAATGCAACATTATTTCATTTTTTTTTTCGATTACATTCAAATCTTAAACAGATGTTCAGAATAATCGATATGGTTTTTAGAATTGCCAATATTTGCTTGTTTGGAGATCAAATCTGACCAATGCCAAAAAGATGAAGAAATCAGTCATTTTTCTTTATAATTGCGAACGCAAAATCGCCCTTGGAATTCGTTCATTTTCAATCGAAAATAAGATATATTGCCCTAATAATTGTTAATTTTATTTGCAATTAAAAATATAATTATTGTAAATCATATTGAATGATTTAAGTTACTTAGATTTAAAATTTCAGAAAACTGATGCTGGGCACAAAAAAGATCTCCCGTTGCTACCCACATTATGGTTTCTATGGAGATCAAATATTTACTTTCGTGTTGACTTGGTAACGAAATAGATTGTGTGAAACAGAGGGAATATTCGAGAATGATTATTTTGGCATACAATTCTTTATGGCGGCATTTTAATGTTCCATTGACACTGCCATTGTTGTTTCAAATTCTCTAAAATCATCTAAAAAAACTCGAAAACATTAGTGATTCTCTAGACTTTTCTGCTTGTAGCAGATGTGTTCGAGCATACACTTTCATTCAAATAGCGCCACATGAGTTTTGTTTTTAATGAGACCAAAATCTGGTTCGTTTAAACTTTTTTTGAAGCATTAGAGTGAGTTTTAGTCCCTAGCCGTTACTATTTCTAATAGATAGATAACTGTACACTAAAACATCTTGAACTTTTATACTGGATTTTGTTTCCAGGTTTTGTTTCAGTTCGAGCAAATGAACGCCTACTAGAACGTATAGGCTGTCAATACAAAATTTCATCATCTTTAAAGCATAAAAATAGCATAAATAACAGGTTTCGAAAGATGGAAATCAGTTAATTGTAAGCTGTTGTTGTATTCTGATCATTGCGATACCAGCCCGGATTTGAAACTTGTCAGCGAGTTTTTTCTCGCCGAAATAAGTTTGTTGGAGGCCTTAAAATATTAGTAATGCCATTGAACTATAACAAGTCCATTACTAAATGAGTAAGTTATTAGAGTTCAATTTTTTATATAAAACAGCTCTTTGTGAAACAGGTACGGTATCTAGTTCTATTTCTTACCTAACAACACCACAACGAAGCAGGCGAGAGCGTATGCCATTTTTGAAACCATTTTTCTAGCCCCTCTTTCTTCTTTTTGATCTTGTTCTCGTAATGTGCTCAAGGAAAACTTTCGTAATTGCCTTAATACTTTGAGTTTTTGTTCGTTGAAGGTCTTCAAAAGAAACTACAAAACTACAAGTCTAGTGAGATTCTGTGTCTTCGTGATGACAAGGAGGTTTTCCACGCTGTTGTGAATGCGTCTCAGTTATAAGGTAAATGCTTTGCTCTGTTTTCTTGGCACAATTGATTCTGTTTTCAATGATTATTCAAATATTATTCATTGGTGACCAATAGGATCCGTTGCCTAGAGGCTTCATAAGACGTAAGGCGTGTGGTTGAAAACGAGGCCGCTGTGATATCCTGTTTTCATTCATACATAGAAACTCTGTGTATCACATGTTGCCACGAAAACAGAAATACTATTTCTGACAGTTTATACTTTGCTACCAGAACACTAAAACATAACTTCCGTAAAAAATCAAGATGTTCTTATCAATTTTCTGCTGTTAATAAAAAGAATATAGGAAGGATCTTGACAATTTAGAAATAGCGGATATGCGAAGTCGAAAGCCATCTTCATTTTTATGTATTTTTGCATCAACAACAACAACAAAAAAAAAACACGAAAAATCTTAAATTATAAATTACAGGGTATAAAAGCAAGCAAAGGTGTAGTGGTGTAGTGGCCAGGGGGGTACTTGATCCAGTTTCTATCGGGGAGGTTCCGCTAGTACCTCAAAACCCTGACCCTATTTAAGACAGTAAATCTCAAATATTCATACCATATTCAAGACAATTTAGTAAAATGTAGACCCTTGATCAATACCCTGTTTAAGACATAGTAAGCATAGGTAAAGTACACCCCTATTCAAGACAGCTTAAGGTATAATGTATCCCCTATTAAACACTTCAAGGTAAAAAACTATACACTATTTGGCGGAACGTTACCGTATAATACATATAAGGGAGTACCCCTCCCCCCTACCCCCTTCCCCTGGTGGAGTTGTTAACACATAGGACTAGAATTCGTATATTTTTTCTCTGATTGTTTATTTACGAAAAGATGGCTTTAGAAATAGCCCTAAAAAAGCAGATGATGCGGAGAGTTGCAAATCAGCAAAACAATAGTACTAGTCAGTTCATGCAAAAGAAGTCATAACGTAGACATAGCTGTTCAAACGTTAGCATAGCCTAGGCGTAAAAGCTGCGTAGGGGAGCAAACTAGTTGTTGTCAGCTATTATTTGCGTGACGATACAGCTAACAAGAAAGCCACCGAAAAATATAATCATTACACAAAAAAGACAACTAATTTTGTAAGTAATGTAAGATATCGTAATGGCTTTAGAAAAGTAGGAATGTTAAATATATTATAAGCTATATTTAATGTTCAATTAACGTAAGCATATAGATCAGTTTATAGTCAACAAATTACTATTAGTGCGCATGCAGTTGTATTACGATTTTTTAAGTGATTTTTTAACTATGAATTACCTTATTGGGAACGTTTTCATATAAAGCCTGCATTGTCTCCCAAAATCTAAAATGATGTCATCGATCGTCAGCAATTATGTGGAAACACTTTTCAGCAATCGAAAAACATGAAAACAAACAAAACGTCCGTGTGCGATTCTCGCATCAGTAATTTCAACAATCTGGAGATGGTGAGCGATTATATGGATACCAGGCTTTAACAATGTATTGCTGGTATAATATGTAAGAATAACCACAAAATTAACATGGTGTTTACTGTATATTGTTTTACCCGTATGTCAATTTGTGTATTTGCCGTCAAACATGTTGTACTAGAATGAATCAGTTGCTTTCCAGTTTCACCAACTTTACCAGGTGATCTCGAAAGCCAGTCAAGATTATTAAATTAAATTTTTCGTTCAGAGAGCATGAAAAGACTAGAATTTTCTAGATTTGGGTATTTATAGAAACGAACTAAATGAAACGGATCTAATCCAATTCCATGTGGGAAAAACAATTTTCGTGGAAACTGATAATCAAAAACAATCTGCAAAAAACATTTATAAAAATGCGCCAAAGAACAAAATGATTTTCGTTAAGTTGATCTCGCAATGTTTCAATTCTCGATGTTTTCATCGATGTTCATTCGTCTTCAATGGTTTAAAGCAAATATTTTACTGAGGACAATTACGAAAGTTTAGGTATTAAGATTATATGTATAAATCAATAAACTTAAAAGGTGTCAAAAGCACTTATAAGTAAAAATACTCCGCTAAGCTACACAGAAGTCATCAAACGACTTTAATTCACAGTCCAACCGGCTGACGCCTGTGCATTCCCCCTAGAGTTGATTATTGATTGTATTCTTGGAAATTTGATTCTATTATTCGATCGAATGTTTCATTATTGAAACGAACATTCGATATTTCAAAACAGTTCTAATTGAGTATTTGATTTCTGATTGGATTAATCACACAATCGACTTCCCTTAATCATATAGACAAGTCAGAGGAAGGTCCAAATGTCGGTAGTCGAATATAATAATGGGTCATTTGTCGACTCTTGGTTAAGCTAGTACTCAATATTAAAGAATAATCGGTCATTTATGGTCAATACACGTTAAGTCACTTTTAGGTCATTTTTAAAGCTTTTTGATGATTTAGATCGGTTGACCACAAAAGATCTGACAAATCCTACAGGTATCGCCAAAGAACGAAGTGATTTTACTAGTAATAATCAGTTAAACAAACGGGACTTAAAATGTCTATTTACAATTCATTGTTATACAAAGTGCTTTTTAAAGTGGTTTATTCAAGATAAGACCTGTTTGCCCTTTTTGTTGATTGATGTTTCGGCTTTTTAATTTGATCCTTTCTGCTTTTAAGTTTCTTAATTTCAGTTCTTCGTCTTTATTCTTTATAAGCTTTTATTCTTTTTTTACTTTTCTTTCTTTCCTCTTTCTAGGCATCTCGATTTTCGGTTTTATTCATTGTTGTTTCTTCATTTATTTTTTAGTTTATTCAATCACTCAATCCAGCGCATTTGATCATATTCACATGTAATTTGCGCTTTACAAGTATTAAATATTATTATTATTATCATTCATCCATTTTTTCTTTCTCTCTTTCATTCATTCCTTCATTCCCTTATTCGTTAACTTATTCAATCCGTTTCATTTTTATTCCAAATTTGTACGCATTTACATAACTGCTTTTGGCATTTGTAAATCTGAAATGAGTAAACAATTTGCAATGCGTCTTGTCTAGGTCAAAATACTATCAAGACGCCAACCAGGGCGAGAAAAACATAAATCAATTCAATCAGCATGACTTTACTCAAGAAATTGATTCGGAGATTCGATCCAGTGAAATTGCTGGGCAAAACAAAGATTTAAGAAAACCTTTGGTGAGACTAAGTAAGGCAATGTCCATAACAAGCGGGTTAACTTCATTTGTCTCATTTACCCACGCAGCCTTCTCTTCATGATCACATTCAGAACGCATCAATCGAAACATCCAAATGTTATTGTTCGATGTTTTTTTCCGATCTGTAGTTCAAAAAATGACTGGGGCCGAGTTGAAGTATTACTCAAATTGAGATATTTACTCCCTAACAAGAATGATTCTACCGATTTTCGTAATATCACCGAGTTTCAGAGTGTTTGGATCGGATAAACCTTACAATTACTTATAATTTTCCGTGCTGATCCGTTGTCAAGACTGAATTGCGAAATGACTTCCAATCAAATTATGCGTCATTTACTATAATGAAGTATCAACCAATCAGAGAGAGTGTTCTATTTAACTATGATAACTTCCGTTACAAGTTTCGCAATAGTGGCTAGATGAAATGCTTTTCAAAATAAATTATATGGGTCTATCTTTCTGCTTGGGCTGCTTTCAATTTAGTCCAGTCAATCTACGCATATTTGATGATTTGATTACGCATAATTGCTCAAACAAATTGCAACATAATTGTTTTCAGAGCTAAACTGCTCAGTACTGCCCACTTACTAACATACGAAAATTTCCCCAAAATCTCAGTGGTGGAACATGTAGAAATTGAGGGTTGAAGTTTCTATTACATTACACAGGAAACCCTACAATCCACAGGAAGCCGATGAAACAAAGAGTATTCTCTTTCTCTTAAATAACAGCTTAATTTCATGATTTTTTTGTTCATACACTAAGTGTACATAGAAACATCCAATTTGCGCCTGTTTCATTGTTTGTTTGTTTTGCCAATAACTTTAAGGAAAATGTAATAAACAGAAACTGTTACCAAAATGGAGGAAGGAACGCCTTTCAGATTTCGTCGTGTAGTCCTCTAAAAACTCTTTAAGTGTGGAGTTTTTCTGAATTTCTCATCTTTGCCTTGTTGGAGATGGCATTTGAAATTACATAGTAGCTATCAAAGGTAAAGAAACGTAATAGTTATTGAATTTGAGGAAATCAGTAAAGAATTATAATATAATTCACTGATGGCATTTTAGCTGGAAAAACGTTTGTTTTAGATTTAAAAGAAATGTAAAGAGAAAAATATCAAATGGCCTTGGCAGGATTTGAACCCACGTTTTCGGTATTCTAGTCCGACGTGTTAACCACTACACCAAAAGGACAACCACGCTGGAAACGCAGCTGAATTGTGAAGTGTACGACAACTATCGCTCTAGGATGCTTTGGTTCGACTACGTATATATTACATTATTAACCACGCTTTCAGAGAGCATCCTTCATCATTAGGGTTTGAAAATAATAAAATCGAGAGCGAGATAAATTCAAAAACTTGTAGGACACTGTAACTAAGATAAAAAACAACACTGAAAGAAAAACGGTTAAATATGCGCGCGCACAATATAAGTGCGTGCCGAATTAAGCGTATCTGAATAAATGATTATGAAAATAAGTAATAATTGAAACAACACGGAAAGATAAATTAACAAATATACATGTAAACAAATATATAAATAAAACTATTATTTATGAGGGAGAGTAAGTCCATGGTCTCAGGTAAATACAGCATTTTGTTGTTGTTGTTGTTTTAATTAGCCACGCCGCTAGAGAATTCCTTTGTTTCGACCTTTGTTCTTGCACCAGGACTTTAGTGTTGCCCCAATAGATGTCATGAAAAATTTTATTTTGTGCTGGCGTTGAATTTGCAAAACAAAAGCTTAACAATGCTAGATATGTTAACATGTTCCCCAGTCGTCTTTCTCTTCATTGTGGCTGCGAAATAAAAAAGAAAACTACGACTTATGCCATCAGTTTCATGCTGAGATTCGATCGCATGAAATTAATTACGTACCGTAGAATTTTCTGGAAACATTCCAAGCAGGCAAAAAGCTAGAAAATACTATAGTGAAACAAATCGAAGAAAGTCACGCGTGTGTTTCTGATGGCACGGCTCTCCTAGCTTATGTCGTATTGTCTAAATCAAGATAAAACAAAATATTGTTAGGATTAAACCTTCGATAGCCAACAGAAGCATTCTCGACTCGAAGAGGGTTTCTAGATCTCAAAAACTGATTTAGACTATTGCCATGGATACCACAAAATAACCGAATCAAACACGAGGTTTACATAACACTAGGTATAGGATAACAAATGAAAAATGAAAACATGATTCGGGGGATCGGAAACAGACGAGACCTTGATTCCCTATATTTCCTTCCGTTGCTTATTTATTTTACTTAGAGTTGAAAAATTGATTTGATGTTTAATTAGCTTTTCAATTAAACTTTGAGGACTATAATTTTCTGCTCGCTGTTGGTGTAAAATGTTGTTTGTGCGAGTTTTTATGTCTGATTCCGCCAGTAAGTAAAATGAACGACAAAACGACATGTATGAGAGCGCGTATTAGCTCAGGAACTGTCCGCAGGTGAGAAGGCCTGCTTGCGCAACGTCTTCGTCTTTAATATCTTCTTCTTATTATTTGACATAATAATACGATAGACAGTCCACAAGACTGGATAATGTCAATGAAGAAGGTAGTCTTTAAGGTATGATGGTTGTTTTTATGAACGTTGGGGGCTTGAAGGGTCTTGGTTGTCTGTAACTGCTTCAGACACCGTGAAACTCTCTATCTCTGTGGAGGGAAGGACTTCCACGTCATGGTTGTGGTTCATTGTGTTCGTGGAACTGGGTTTTGGCCAGTGGTCGTTGGCGTATTATCAACACTAGCACCGTAAGGACGGGAGAGGTTTGAGGGGGGGGGGGGGGGGGGGGGTTGGGGCTGTGGTGGTTGACTAAGATCGACCGCATCGGGCTCTTCACAGTCCTCATCTTCATTATAAGGATTTACAGGTTCTGGCGAAGTAGAGACTTGCATTGGGACAACATAACATTCACACATCTTTACGTTGTAGGAAGATGCACGCAGTTGAGAGCCAGCGAATTTCTTGATGAAGCACAAAGGGTCGTTTATCACGGTGACGATATAGCGGTTACAGGCTAACGTCTTATAACGATCAGAGATCAAGTAAACTAAGTCACCGAATTGGATTTGTGGCTGTCGAGGGGGAAGGCATTTGCTGGACTAAGACTTTTCAATGAATGGGTGGGTGGTCAATCTTTGCTGGTGTTTGACGAGAATGGTTTGGTGGTCTGAAACAGGTAGTTGCTCGACGATAAACTGACTTCTCTGAGTCCAGAGCTCACGCGAAGATAGGCTCTGGTAACGTAGACGGGCATTTAGGCGGGCGGTTGCAACTGCAAGGCTGGTTGTGTTGACGGGCCCACCTCCAGATTCCTGTCTTAGTAGCTCCTCTTCCAGTTCTTGGATAGCCTTTTCAGCGACAGGATTCTTGTTCTGGAGGGAAAGAAAACCGGGATAGGGGTCGACGCGAATGACAGCACGTGTACCATCCCACGATGAAACATGTCAGTGCATTTAATAAGGTGTCATTTAATAAGGTGTCGTTGATCAGACAAGCACTGGTGTAGGAAGTGACACACTCTAAGTACGAGTAGTTGGGGTTCTCTCTTGATAACAACTGCTGCAAACGAGATTCCGACAAACATATGGGGGATCGTCTGAGGTTTGTTTGACCAGAGTGCTGGGGAACTTCTGGAGTGATGCACAGATGTGGCAGGAGGAAGAGACTCGAGTTAGTGCTGCGCTCATGTCAAGAGCATAGAAGTGGGTTACCGTCTTAAGCTGGTGGCAGGAGGGGTGGTTCAAGCGGACGCGGAGGGCGGTAAGCAGACCATCCAGGACGGATCGAAGGACTACGATTGTCTCTACTGTGGCGACAAAGGGTTGCTGTCGCTTGACAACCAGGAGACTATCTTTGGAGATTGAAGCCACATTCAAGTAGCGCTTGACATCTTTTACATTGGTTAGCTTTTTTAGTTGTTTTGGATATCACGCCAGTCTGAGTGCGTTGTGAAAGGGAGCGATTTGGTGTTGTCGAGGATGTCCTGGACAGACACTGCGCGCACGATGGAATCTTCTTTTTCCTTGATAAAAGAGCAAAATTGGCAGTGTGGCTCGAGCCAGTCTGGGGCATTGCGGCTGGCAAAATCCGACTGAATGTTGGCAAAGCCGGCTAAGTGTTGCAACGTAACCTGATAGCAGCTGACAGTCGTAAGGAATGAAGTAACTCTTGGGCTAGCGGAGAATTCTCCTCTTCGTAGCTTGTCAATTGCCTGTACACAAGGCGTACTATCAGCTAGTATGTGTGCATGATTCTTGGACTGTATTATAAAGGGGCTGTAGTGCATCACAGCAGCCGCAATGCTTAAAGCTTCGATTTCGCAAGGTAGCCAATTCACTTGATGTTTTCTAAGTTTAGCGCAAGATGGAGATGATTGTCGCGTGTGATGTACAATGTTGCACCGAGGCCGTGCTTGCTAACTGAACCATCAGTGACATTCAACAGTGTATTCTACGGACGTGGAAGCATGATAGCTTTGGGCAACGCAAGGGCTGTCGTCTGTGCTGTCTTGAACGATTGAAGTAGACTTTCGTCGAGTTGAACTTGTCCTGTGATTGCATTCCGGAGATGGCATTCTCTAGTGGTTCAAAAAATGCGGCACATCCGGGCAGAACCCTTCCAAGTACTTTGTAGAAGCCAACAAATGAGCGCATGCCCTTGACGGTCGTGTGAGGAGGACACGAGGAAAGCACGGCAATGCGATAAGGGCTGGCGGATAAGGAGCCTTGTGATCACACCCAGCCAAGGATTGTGGTTGACCTTGAACAAATGACGGTTTTGGTCGGGGACAGTCGGAGGTTACAACGATCGAGCTGTTCGAGTACACGTGTTCAGATCTGCAACAGGTCTTCAGGATTAGCGGTGCCACAGTACAAGTCGTCAGCTATTTTGGCCACATGACCTTCCTGTATCATGTCACCCATAACGCGACACATCATTTCTTCCAGTGCGGTCTTGGATCCAGGCATTCCCATGACGGAGCGTCAATAAACTCGTATACCTCGGAAAGGTGTGGCGACTCCGCAGTACTTTCTAAAGGCTTTGGCAAGTAGGATTTGATAAAAGGCCCGGCTGATGTCAGTTTTGTTAGGGAACTTCCAAGGGTCGGTGCACAGGGAGGAGTCAACGTCATCCATGAGCGAGGACTGCGGTTTGCTGTACAGACTGACGTCGGCAAAGACATTGACGAGCCGATGGCCATCGGAGGGCTTTAGAGGAGTTGTGCCATCTGCCTGTAAGGCTTGTTGATTAGACTTGATAATTTGCAATTCAAGTTAGCGGACAATAGAGGCTTTGATCATAGTGGTTTTAGCACCCGTATCCACAGTTAGGTTAATAGGATGCTGCTTGCACTCAGAGTAGGCGAGAACCGAGTACTGACTCTGTGTGAAATGGTGCGAGCTGAGAGGGGATAGTCACTTTCGCAAATGCCGTTGTTTAGGGCATCCTCATCTACATAAATGAATGAATGAATCGATTTATTTATACACGATAATGCTAACAGTTAAAAAAACAAGAACTTGTTTACATAGCAGTCGTGATAATATAATATAAATATAAATTGGATAAAATAGAATAAAATGGAACCAATATATAAATGAAACCAATGCGAGTACTTATGGTCGATTATTATGGAGTAACATTATGTCTTTCAGGGCTGCCTTTTTAAAGGAGTTTATGTTACTTTTGGCTTTAGCATCATGTGAAAGACTTAGTTTTGCTCCCCTATAGGTAAGGCATATTTACCATATTCGGTTTTAAAACCTTTAATGTGGAAATTAAATGCCGAGCCTCTAAGATTATGTGATGAAAAAACTGACGTTTTATCAAATAAGTTTGTGAGGTAACTGGGAGCCTGGCCACTAACAATACAATAATACAATACAATACAATACAATATATTTATTCACATTCATGTTTACATGTTTGATATTACAGGTATATAATTATTTTTTTATATCTAGCCAGTTTTATTTTTGTAAAATAGAAAAAAATAATTATCTTATTGTTTGAATGTCCAGTGTCTAAAGTAACAATGCGTTTTCGTGTTAGACACTGGTCATTTGAAATTGGTTGTGAATTTTTTTGAGCTGTTCACAGATTTAACATTAAGATACTACAAATTTTACAATATTTACATGCATAGTACAAAACAATAACAGTTACTATAATATTTATACAGAAAATAAACAAAATATTACAAAGAAGACTAAATACAAAAATAATACATTTATATATTATCTAATGTCTATAGAGTGAAATGTTATAATTCGCTTTTTCGTTATTGATTGGACCTTTGGTTTTGCAACAAAAGGTCTTTAATCCTTTTTTTAAAGTTGTGTGAATTCTTAATTAATTTGATTTCTTTTGGAATCTCTTGCCAAAGATCTGGCGCTATAGCGCTAATGGTTTGTTTTCCTATGTTAGTTTTGATTTTTTGTTTACACAGGTTACTATTTGATGCATACCTAGTGTTATAGCTATGATTGTTTTTTGCAAAATAAAAATAATTATCAAATATTGATGGAAGTTGATTAGTAACCCATTGATGAATGAATTTTAGTGATTGCAGTTTAAAAATGTTGTTTACTGTAAGAAGATCTAAAAGATTGATTAATGGTAAAGCACTTTCTGTATTTTTACCATAAAGAGTAGAGAAGAAAAATATTCTAATGATGTGGTTTTGTTTGATTTGAATTTTTTTAACTTGGGTTTGATATGAGCTCCCCCATGCAACAATTGCATAGGTAAGATAAGGGTAAGCAAGACTGTAATAAAGCTGCTTAAGTTGTACTAAGGAAATAAAGTGTCTCAATTTTAAGAAAATTCCAGCATTTCTTGCTAGTCGTGAGCATATGAAAGCGATATGAGGTTTCCATGTTATGTTTTCATCAATCATTACTCCCAGGTATTTAATGTAACTTTTTTTATCAATAGAAGTGTACGAGCCATCTTTGTTTGAAATTTTTATCTCTACATTTTTTGTTAATTTTTTATGTGGAGATTTAATAATCATAAAATTGGTTTTTTGAATATTGATCGACAAGCGATTTGTATTACACCATTCAACTACTTTAGAAAGTTCCGATCCCGATTTATTAATTGTTCTAGTTCTTCTAAATTTGATGAAGACGCAAAAATGTTTGTGTCATCAGCAAATATTCTAAAAGATAACTTTTTTGAACAGTTTGTTATATCATTTATATAAATTAAAAATAATAACGGACCTAGCGAACTCCCTTGGGGAATTCCACATTGTATAGTCTTTATGCTTGATTTGACTTCAAGTTGGACATATTGTTTTCTGTCAATTAGATAACTTGAAAACCATTGGAGGGGAATCCCCCTTACTCCATATTTTTTAAGTTTTGTTAAAAGAATCTGATGATTTACAGTATCGAATGCTTTTGCAAAATCAAGGAAGATACCGCACGTGAAAAGGTTGTTATCAATCGATTTTTTCAAGCATTCAGTTATTTCTATAATTGATTGTTCAGTTGATCGGATTTTTCTAAATCCGAATTGAAATTCATTTAAAATTTGGTGTTTTTCAATATAATTGAGCAGTTGTTTACATACTAGTTTTTCAAATATAAGCGCGAATGGTGATAATGTCGATATAGGTCGATAATTAGATGGATCTAAAGCGTTGCCACCTTTGTCAACTGGAGTTATTTTTGAGATTTTTAAAGCATCTGGTACTAGACCTTGCATTAGTGATTGGTTAAATATATTAGTCAAAGGTTCACTTAAGAGGTCCGATGCAGTTTTTATGCAATTAATGGGGATTCCTATTGATGACTTTTTGGGGTTTAGATTGTCGATTAGTTCCTTTACTTCGTTGGGTAGTATACCCCGGAACATGAAACTATTGGGAAACGTTCTGTTTATATATGAAGCTGGATCCTTTTTACTTGAAGGAATTTTATCGGAAATTGTTTGTCCAACGGATATAAAGTATTCAGTGAGCTGTTCACAAATATTTTTGCTGTCAGTGTAAGACTTATTATCATATATCAGCCTAGATATCTTAGTGCTATTAATCTTCTTTCTATTGACAAGTGTGCCAATAAGTTTCCATGTCATTTTAATATTTCCAGTATAGATGCGAAATTGAGATTCAAAATAATCTTTTTTTGCAAATGATTTAATTTTGTTTAGCATGTTATTGTATTTCTTATAATCCTTACGTTTTTGCATATCCGAGCTAAGAAAATGGCTTTTATAGAGTTGTTGTCTTTTTTTAATCGATGCCAGTATACTTTTCGTTATCCAAGGTCTTTTTAGCTGCTTCTTTTTCTTGTTTGTAATTTTCCTGATTGGTGCGTGTTTGTCCGTAATTTGATTTAATGAATCGGTAAGCTTATTTATACTTTTATTGATATCATCATTAATCATGGATTGAAAGTCTATTTTTGATAGATCTTCTAAATAACGTTTGTTGTCAAAATTCGAGAAGTCTCGGAAATATTTTTGATTGATTATATTAGAAAGTTGTGTTGCCGATGTGCAGAAACATGGTAAATGGTCTGATAAATCCATTAAACAAATGCCCGATTGCACAATTTTTTCTGGTGTATTTGTTTATATATGGTCTATTAGCGTTGAGGTATGATATGTTATTCTAGTTGCCTTTGTTATCACTGGTAAATATCCAAAGTTGAATAGCATATCTAAGTATTCCGCAGTAGGTTCATTTGTACTATAATTGAAAAGATTTATGTTAATATCGCCAACAATATAGACTTCAAATCCCAAGCGATTAATTTGGTTAAGTGTATTAGATAATACTTCTGTGAATTGCGAACAATTCCCAGAAGGATGCCTGTAAACACATCCAATCAATATATTTTTTTGTTTATTTCTTGGTATTTCGACAAAACATGATTCAAAGTCGTTCGAAATAAATTCAAATTCTTTCCTCCGAGTGAAATTGATATTTTCAGATACATACATACCTACGCCACCAGCGTTTGAGCGAGATGGCGTACTCACAAAGTTATATCCAGTGAGAGAAATATTGTGAATATTATCATCTCGAAGTTTTGTTTCAGATATAGCTATAACACTTGGCGTTTCCTTAAATAATTCTAGTGATTCTTTTAAAACATCAAGATTTTTAGAAAGACTCCGGGTATTGCAATGTAGAATTGAAATACCTTTGTCTTTGTTCTTTTCTAAACATTTACTAGTTTGTTTTATGCTATAATATTTTGACTCTATGTTTAATTCAGATTCATTGGTTGGGGAGTTAAATTCATCTTCCCTTAATGGACTTTCTAATATGTTTTTATATAAGTCACTAGACTGTAATAGGTCGTGATCATGTAAGTGAAATTCATATGTGCCAAACAATCTCTGAATTTCTATATCCGATAGATCACAAAAAGGTAGTTCATTCAAAATACTTTGACTATATGTACAAACAGTTATTTCATGCTTATTTTTTCTTTATGTTATAACGTTCTTGAAATTTCATTAGGTCATCACAAGAGTCAATTATTATCGTATTTGAGTTGTCGTCCTTCTTAACATAAATCTTACCATTGTTCGTCCATATATATTTCCATTTAATCTGTTTCCTGGTCTCGTTCGTTTCCCCAAACAGCTTCTTTCGTAGTGGGGTGAGTGATTCAGAGATGTACAACTTCTTGTTGGATGAAATTAGATTCTTGACAGAAGGCAGGTCTTGAGGTTTTCTACCTGTAACTTTCTTCCTACTAGAATAGAACTTGTCTTTCGTGCTTCTTCTTGAGAACTTTACGATAAATTTGTCTTCTTTACCTCTTGGCGTAGGCAATGGATGGGAAGTTGATATATCATTTGGCTCTAGTTTGATTCCCATATCCTTTGCCATGGCAATAACAATTTTGTCACACTCTTGAGAGGTGTTGACTTGAGCTCCAACGATCTCAACACAGTCTCGACGAAGATATTGGCCTAAATCATCGAGGTCTTCGACAGTTTTCTTGAGATGTTTTTCAAGTTTATTGATACCGTCTTTAGTAGTGTTGATTTCCGTGTTCATCGACTCTTTATCTTTAGAGATTCCAGAGAGATTCTTCTTCAAGTTTTGGTGCTGTTGGAGGAGTTCGTCGTATTTCTTTGAGTAGAAATCGACCGAATTTTCTAACTTTGAAAATTTATCTTCAAAGGATTTAATTTTTTGTTTTAAAGGTGTTACTTCACTTGATATTAGCTTTTTCACTTCCTCTATAGACATCATGGTTGGTTAAGAATAAGTGAAATCAAAGTTTGAGAAAAGTTAGTGAGAGCTCTGCTATTTCGTAACCGCCCGCCATGACACACAGAAACCAAAAAAAAAAAAAAAACATCTATACATCATACATGTCATCCTTAAGTCTCTGCGTATGCTGAGCGGATGCCAGTTCAGAGACCTGAGGATGTCAGCTGATCTGATTTCATAAGAGGCACCACTGATTATGCGGGCTGCTCTGTTTTGCAACTTTTGCAATTTATCCGCTAAACCTACATCGTCTTAATATACCTAATATTGAATCAAACGTGGTTATATATACCAAACACTGCAAAAATTATACTAAGAAGCAAAATGTTCGTAGTACCTTGCCATGTTGGATTTCTTTATTAATTGGAAAATACTGCTGAGATCGCGCCCGCGAGATGACCGTCATTCTAGCCCATGGCGATCAAGATCACCTTCTGATCTTTCTTTGGGCTCTAGCTTGATGTTGTTGAAGTCGATAAAGTGGGCCCCAGAAGATTGGAAACCGAGATGCATACGTATGAACTGCCAAATACCTTAAACTGATTTTCGAGCGAGAAAACGTGATAATTTTGTAACTCGATCCAGCCCTCTCTCGTAAAACCTGTTTTTTGACAATAAAATGCACGGTGACCTCTGTTTTTTATTTGATAAAACTATTTGTTATAATATAACATCAAATATATCTAAAATTAAGCATAGATCATCGGGCTTAATTTTGAGAAATTTCCAAAATACTTTCAGCTTACGATTTTTTCGAATGAGTTAGCAGCTCTTGCGCACGTTGGTATTTCGATAATTTCTTCAAGATCACAGCTGTTTATACATCCGTTCATATTTTTTAAATGAAATAAAGTGCAGGCATTTGAACAAAACATGAATTTTGCTCTTTAAAGACTGTTTTTGTTCCCTTCCTGTACGTTTTTAATCTTTTTTCTTTACAATCTCAATTCACAAACACGCATGAACTTTGACGTCATACTGCACAAAAACGAAGTCGGTGACTCCCCTTTTTATTGTATTTTCTGAACGCGTTTCTCAAAATTGTTTGTTACAATAAGCATAAAAAAGTTTCATCGGGCGGTTTTATTTCTACGGAATTACCTTAATGTATCAGGGGATACAATTTCTTTCAAAAATATTTATTGAATTTCACAAACCTCCTTTTTTAAGTTTTACTCTTAATGAACTTTATTATAAACTACATTTTCTGAAAGCCTAAAGATCAAATATTTTGATTTTGGAATCGATGAGACTCTTAGAACTTAATAACCTATTATTTTTTGGACAATCATTGTTGCGCGATAATTGCGGCCACGCGGAGCTCAAGCTCCGTTGCTCTAAAGCTTTGAACTATATATTCACTCGTTTCTTTACTCCATAGACCTTTCAATATTGAACATTGCACAGTTCTACAACCTGGAGGTGCTGTTTCCACTCGAACTGAATTATTTTGTTGTGATATGGAATGGAGTTTTATCGCGAAACTGTATGGAAAGTTAATCAAGAGTAGTCTAAATAATGGTACTAATTGCTACAAATCTCGATTACCAGCAAGCAAATGGACCAAACATAGTCAAACATGTTTGCATATTCGTGGTCACGATCCGCCTTTTGATATTACCGTGTTCTCAGATATCTCAACAAACCCTGGACCGCCAACAAATACGATAAATACTCAGAATTTAAGTAATCTGCATAAAGACTCTCAAACATAAACTTCTTCAATCACTTATTCAAGAGACAAACTCTTACGATTTTTTACGATGTTTATTTTTGTTCTCTGATGTAAAGCGCTTTAGAATGTAATTATATAGCGCTTTAGAAATTTAATAAATTATTATATTATTATAATTCTTCCAAAGGCCTACTCCGGGACCTAAGATCGCCGAATTAAATTTTGGTCGACTAAAGGCGACTTATAGACGATCGATTTTAGCAAAATTAAATTTGCCAAAAAGGACCCTGAAAAGCTCTCAAAATTAAAAGCGATTTTAGGCGATGTTGCGCAATTTATTTCAGGCAACTTTGGAACAAAATTTTCAGTACTCTTTGATTGTAATCTCGTATTTTCAATTAATATTAATTAATTCATAATTATTACTAATCTGTTTCAAATTTAAGTCTATTTCAGGCAATTTTGTGCGATTGTAGCAAATATGTTATTTTTGAGTGATTTTCAGCAACTTTAAGCAATTGTGAGCGATTTTAAGCAATTTTGCGCAACTTTCAGCAATTTTGAGCGATTTTAAGCAATTTTGAACGATTTTAGGCGACTTAACGTCCCGAGTTTAGCCTTTCCAAATTGTGAGTGCTCCCCCTGTTTTGGAAATATATATACTATCAAGACCGAGTTTTCTTGTAAACGCTGACGTTATTACCCGTGTTCAGTTTTGCAAGCGATTTATGTAAAAAGCGCCCTTAAGCCCGCTTTTAAGACCTTATCTGTATTATCTAAAAAAGTATCCAGTTTGATTTTCTCACTTTCAACATAGTCACAATGTTCCTCTTTTAACAAATCTCATAATGTTCGATATCAGATCTGCAGATTCTTTGCTGACAGCGCTTGTCTAAAATATCAAAAAGCGCGGGAAATGACTCTGTCAGTTTGGAAGCTTTCGGAAGCTTTAACGATAACATTGATTCAAAATCTCTTCAAATCCTTTTTAAAGATCTGTAACCAACATTCTAGAATTACGAAGAAGACCTAGCAACTGCAATTTGCGTCTAGATAAGTTTGAGAGACAGTTAGTACAGAGCCTAATCCGCTAAAATAAGCAGCCGAGCGTAAAGCAGCACAATAAACAATAAGGTTGTGAGTAGAATCATCAAGTGAAGGTACATCGCTTGTCAACAAAAACCATGGAGTTGATGTTCGCTCAGTTAACCATGTTGTGCTGTTGTCTGTTCATCACTGTTTATCACTCTAAAGCTACAAACAGTAATAGTGGAGTATTCACAATAAAAGAGAGCTACCGGAATAATTTGGGTATATTCCTCAAGTCAAACGAATACCAGACGATGTTGTCTTGTGGACATGCTTGCCTTCGCCATACCAGGTGCACTGCAACAAACTTTCGTTTTGTCAATAATGGCAGAAGTGATTGTGAGCTAGTAGATACGTCAGTGTCTGATTTGCAGCGTGGTCTAGAGTTTGCTCGTGACTGGGTTTTCTCTTTGAACATGAAGGTAAATGCTGATCGAGCCTCTTTTGCTGCTCTTCAATTTTTGTTGGTCTAAAATTATGAGTTTGTAAACTTGGTATGTTAGTAAACAGCAAAAAATCAATATTATATTTTTTTTCTTCAAACGTTAGGTTTGTTTTTCATGAAAATTTAAGGATCAGGAATTAAACTGCTAGCCAGTCTTAATCTAGCTGAAAAATGATGCTGGCTCACAAATTAAGTTACGAAAATTGCTAGAAGTTCTATTTGAAATAGAGTTCTGCAGAAAAAAAAGGAAAACTGAAAATGATATGAATTTTTTGCTATTCTCCGAGAGCCCTTGCTAAGCTAAAAGAAAGAATCAAGTGAGACATCAATCATGTAGCGCAAAGTGAATAAGTTCAGCAATGTCCTCTGTTGAACGTAAACTCTTTATGATACCGATGGACTGTTACGTCAGTGTAAATTGATAATTTTCTTTTCACATAGAACTGATCAATAATTACACTGAATTTCTCCTTGTTTTAGGATGATTGTCGATTTGTTAAATGCGTCAACGGTGGTTCCTGTGTATACGACAGAACGCAATACACCTGTGCCTGTACATTGTTATGGACTGGGGACAAATGCCATCATATAAAAGGTATAAAAAAGAAGATCCGTACGCTTATTTGTTGATTCGTCGTCGGAGAGAAACAACGATGCTCACGGTCGGATAAGGTTACACGAGCAAAACGTGTTCTTGTTACTAATAATGTCTTAATTAATACTAATATTTATGAGTAACTGTCTTTGACAGTCTTTATAATACAATCAATGTGAGTAATACTGATAATTTATCACATACTATTCCTCGTTCCTGCAATCGCCAGTTGACTATAACACCGTTCTTTTGTTTCTCGCCGACAACTTTTTTCCAGAGATGGAAAGTCAATCCACGACATGGCGGCTATAAAACATACAAATCAAAAGAGAAATTATTCAAAATACTGTTTAAATTCAGAACAATATAAGATCGCAAACAGAAAGTAAATCTTTGCAGTAATATAGTAATTTATGAATGCGTTCGGTGTGTAGTAATGAAAGAGATGTTAAGAGAAAAATATCATACGCCCTTGACAGGATTAATTGAACAAGCCAGTTTGTCATAACAGCGAGCATATCCCAACATATTAACCCCCCTAATCCCATGTTTTATTGACTTGTCAGTGGTATATGGATTGGATAAGCTCCTGAATTTAACTCAATCATTTTTTCATCGACTAAAATGTTCTTATATAGATGGAAAATGAAAATCGATAACGGAAAGTTGCTAGTCTCTGTCCTCATGTTGTCCATATGTTCTGAGCTTCGTCGCCGCATCTTGTAAAAATTTCTCGCTTTCAAGGCAGTAAAAAAGCATACCCAAAACCTCTAAATTCGGTTCAGGTTATGTCAAGTAGAAACCATGAAAGCTGCATCACTCTTCTAAATCACAAGAGTTTCTCGTCAGAATGTTAACCATTTCACTCGACAAATATAATGCTACATGTTTTGTCATTTGAGTTTCTACGTGGCTAATTATGACGTAAAATATGCGTAAACCTAAAGATATGAAACTAAATAACTAAATAATCCTAACTTAATAGTGAAAAGAACGTCTTGTCTTATACAATATGAATTGTTCTCGTCCACGACTACACCATCTTGAAATTTTAAACTCATCTGTGAATAAAACGGCATCTGCTCCGAAACTGATTAATTGTTATCATCTTTGATGATACTCTATCGATTGACCAGGGGGAGGGGGGACTCCGATAGTAAACAATCAGGGATGCTCGTCGTATCTTTTAGAGGTAAAAATCAGCGATTTGGTATCTTTTAGGGTTTAAAATATGAAATTTGCCAAATTCTCACTTTTTGGTATCTTTTAGGGGTTGAATAGCACTGAAACTACGGGTTTTGGTATTTTTAGAGATGAAAAATTTTGAAAAATTCCGACGAGCGCCACGATCGCTTATCCCCGGAGTTCCCCCCGGGATCGCTTGATGACCACTGACGTAGCCTCTATGTAAGACTTGTTTTTATCATATTCCAAATATTTGGAAAATTATTAAACCCATTGATAAGAATACATGTGAAACACTCGTTCATGCTATAAAATCTTATACTGTTAACGTTCAAAGTTCTACAGGCCCCATTATATCTGTGTGGCTTGATTGATACGCATGTGACATCACGTGTCTTGAAATTTTCATCTCAAACTTTTTCCACCAAAAAATCTTACAGTTATAAAAATTATGGAAAACGAGCTTTTCTCCTATGCAGCCCCTGAGCTCTGAGCAACCTTCCTCTAAAAGTAACTAAATCTAGCTCCCGAACTAATTTCAATCGTGAGGTCAAGAGATGTTTGTGTTTAAACAAGCATTTGATTGAGATTTTATATATTATTTTAAATCATAATTTAATTTAGCCCACTATTCAGAAAGAAAACTACGCTTGTGGGGTTCCTGTGGTGCCAGATAATATCCGATTATCGTGGGCTATGTCGCGATGGATGATTTGCCATATGCCATTTCGGCCGTAATTTGTGGGGTTCCTGTGATGCAAGATAATATCCGATCCCACCGCGATGGATGATTTTGGGACTACAGGGTTAGTTTGTTCAAAGCTCGATGATCACTAACCCTAAGAAAACCTTTAGACCCTGGATTACTGCTTATCGTGCATTGAGCAACCGGCCCCAATATCATAACTACGTAATCAGCGGCTACAGACAATAAAGAATGCGCCATAGAGCACGAGACCGAACACGAGATAGCTCTCCGATCTATTCGATTCGGACTTTCATTTTGAAAGGTATACGCCCTGTAAAGTTTCACTTAATTCTACATTAGACGACGCGGTGTTACTTCATATACATATTATTTTAATCGTGAAGCTACAGTGCAAATATTACAAACAAACTACATTAGCAAAATTATAGAAAAACAAACGCTGGAAAATACTAAAAAAAGACGGAAACGAAAACTTACCGATGTCCCGCTACTAAGTGAACCTTTATAAGTACGCAACGCAACGCAATTTCGCAGAACCTTCTTTAAACGAGTCTAGTGTCGATTCAAGTGAGAGCAAACTGATTACAAAGTCAAAATCACTAAACTTAAAAGCTAAACGAATTTACATAAGATTATGCGGGACAAAGGGACAACGAAGAAACAAAGGACAGCGAAATCTCGCGCGACTAAATACAAAACGGAAACTAGTGAAACGGAAGTGAATACAAAACGGAGACGGAAATAAACAAAAACGGAAATAAGCTGTAGTTACACGCCCTATTCGCTCGTGGAAGTATTCGTCAAAATGATAGTTGTTTCAGCGATGTTTATAGGTGAAGACGCTGTGCTTTTATGAGTCTTTCTGCTTTGTTATGTGCAAATTCGTACAATATTTTGACGTGGACATCGGAGACCATCGTTGGAATTTTAACCTAAGGTGACGCCATGTACTTAAAATGTCAATCGATCTCTTATATAACTATATTTGCACGAATAAAAACAGTGTGATCCACCGGTTACAGTTCTGTTTTAGGATTGTTACCATCAAACTTGAATTTTTGAATAGTCACAAAAAAGTAATTTGTTGAAAAAAAGTGCTTGTTTTTTTTCTTCCAACAAATTCCTTTTGTGTAACTATCAAAACATTCAAGTTTTAATACAAGAGACTAAATTAATGACTTGTTTAGTTTATAAATTGTGAAAAATATATATTTTTACATTTGTACAAATGTTCTATTTTACTGATTTCAAAATAGTTATCAGTTACAATGTTAGAATTTGCAATTCTGTTGTGCATTGCCTTTAAAATGTATAGAGTGGTTTCAATTGAATCTTTAAAATTAACCATAGTTGATGCTAACCTCGCAAAAAAACTGATAGGCCTTTGAATTCATGAAAGACATTTCTCAACTATTTGCACGATTATTTTTACGTGTCTTATTTTCGTATGGTCAAGGATCACATCAGTTCAAATAATATCTCACAAAGTAATTCATTTATCCGATTTCAATTTTTCACACGCTCCTCAAATACTTATTCTCAAATTTCGCAGCATTTCACTTTTGATAAAAAACGCTAGCATTATCCTATATATTCTACAATTTTAAAACCTTTTTGTTCTAATAAAATAAAATAAATTTTATAATACAAAATCTATACAAATATTTTAAACATGTTTGTTTTTACATTTTTAACTCACTGCTCATATAATTCGACCTGATGCATAAATATATAATATAAAAATTAGGCAAACCTAATAGCGAAGCTCCGATTTAATGAAATTAATTATTCATTCAATCATCAATTCATTCAATCATTCATTCAATCATTCATTTATTCATTCTCTACCAATTATCAAAATTGTTGACCAATCAATCAATCAATCAATCAAAAATGACTATACATAAAAAAAGCAAACAAATAAAAAAATACATGAATGAGTAAATTTATTTCATTAATCATGAACAGAAATAAACATAGTAAAAAAAATGTAAAGGGATCATTTTCTCTCTTTTTTTGTGTGCTGATTTTCCAAATATTTATGGATGCGACAACATTTAATTATACACAAGAAATATGCACGAAAATACGAAAAATATCCGACCGTATTTTGTTAGTAACAGTCAACTGGCTTCCTTTAAGTTGTAATCATGGTAAAAATCGCACTTGACAATAAAAATTTATTGTCCAATGAGAAGTTAGAAAAGCACTGTGAGTTGTAAACAAATCCCCGCGAGATTCGCTCGCTTTATCACGCCCTTTTAGGTTTGAAAAATGTAAAAATCGACGAAAACTTCACTTTTCTGGTAAAATGTGTATAATTAACTTATTAGTAATGTAGCTATCTCATACGGCATTTTTAATTGCCAAATGTGAATACTGCGTAACTCGTTTAAAGTACACTGACGAATACAAAGTTTTATTGCAATTCAATAACAAATCAAAGAATTACAAAAATCAAATTAAAAACAACAACAAAAAACACATAAAGATTTCTGCGATTGAGAAATATCCTACAAAAAGAAGTAAATAGTTTGCAGGAATTATTGCAGACTGCTTATATGTTGGTGGTAAAAAAGAAATTAATTAAAGGAAGGTTGGAAAAAAATGTAAACATACCGGCGCCACGTTTCTTGTCCTATTCTGTCACTTTTCCACTGAAATGTTCGTCCTCAGTTCTGATTACAATAAGCTTGTTCATGTTTTCAGAACTTTAAAAGTGAAAAAAACATTTTCACCTCCTCTAAAAAGTTTACACAGTTCAACAGAACGGCCGGCGTAGTATTGCTAGCTCGAGTTGCTCGATCACACATTGTGCTAAATTTGCATTTCCATCCACTCCCTGTACTGGCAGTCCTACTTTGTTGACATACATCGTGTATGAAAAGTTATATTTCGTTGTGAATAGTTGATAAATCTGCATTGATCCTAAAGCTCCCCGTGTAATATTAATCGCCCGTAAAAATTGATGAATGAACAGGTGAAGTCATCTTCGTGATGGAGTATTCATTGTGCTTTTCACCTCTTTTGAATAGCTGCAAATATACAATGTCAATTTTACTTTTAAGAGTAGATTAGTCGATGAGTAATGGTTGAAAAACGCCACAAAGAATCCACGAACCCAAAGAATACAGCCGTGTTTACCAGCAGCATCTTGCAAACTCGCCAAATAAATTCTTCCAGATATATAACTTGTAAAATCTCCATCTTTGAATCACTTTTAAGCACCAAAGAAAATTTTAACAGCTCTACATGACTTCACGTTAATTTTAACTAGTTAAAAACATCGTCACCGGACTTGTCAGGATAAATAGTTTGAAGCTTTTCTTCGTTGAATCGTAGTTCTTTTTCTATTTGCAAATTCGGCGTACGCGTCTTTGTTCCTCTTTCTCAGTCAAAACTCTTTTAGCCGGCAGTTTAGCTTGATTTTTTTCTTGTTTTTTTTTTGTCCATTTTAGAAATACAATTGTAGAAAGTTTCAGTCAGTAAACTGTAAAAAATTGATTGTGAATTTTGATGTGTGGAAATAAGGAAATTTTGTCAAAGTTTTGGCGCCCACTAAAAATGGTCAGCGACCATTGTGTCGGTCGACGAAAATTCAGCTCGATGGTTTACCATATTTTCTTAATTATGGTGCTCCGCTTGCGCGGGCCTTCGGCCCGTGCGGAGCTCCGCTACAAATGTAAAGCGCTGTTGAACCATGCGAAATTCATGTTGCTATACAAAATACCATTTATTACTATTATAATACCATGATCACCTCGGTTTCTATTGTCTTCCGCGGGAATTACAATCACGAATTTCCCTCATGCATAGAAATGAGGGAAATTGAGAAGACAGTGAAATCCTTTGTCTTTTACTAAATTTCCCTCTTACATATATTATATAGAGGGAAATTTAGTAAAAGACAATGGATTTCTTTGTCTTCTAAATTTCCCTCATTTCTATGCATGAGGGAAATTTAGAAGACAATGCCTTGTCCTCCTCGCAGGGACTACCTAAAGCCCCTGCTACTCACTAGTGCAAAACGCGTTCTATTTATAAAAATTGCTGATCCCTTTCAATGTGGGACGCGTTTCTACGTTCTTGTGCATCGTGTTTCGCACCTTTGCGCATGCTCGACCACAAAGTAAATTTAAAATGACAACTTTTAGTTGTTTAACAAGGTTTATTTGTCTCTTTGAATGTTTCTCTTTTTATCTCCCTCTCTCTATATTTTTTGCAAATTAGTTTGTGTGATTTTGTTGTTCACGCTTCCTTGACTTCAAACCCGCACGACTAAAACCGCACTTTTTTTACTTTTTTCCTCGGTAATCATGGTATTACAAAGTAATACCATGTCACTCGGGAAATTAGCGATTAAATTTCCCCGAATACCTCGGGAAAATTTGTTAAAGTCCCTCTGGCTGTGCCCTCGGGACTTCAACAAATTTTCCCTCGCCGTTCGGGGAAATTTAATCGCTAATTTCCCTCGTGCCATGGTATTACTTATAATCATTAATATATAAATTAGGTAAACCTAATAGCGGAGCTCCGATTTAATGAAATGAATTATTTATTCAATCATTCATTCTTTCATTTGTTCATTCACTACGAATTATCAAATTCTTGAATTTTTTTTTTTTTTTTTTTTTTGCTATGTTATTTTCTATTCATGACCAAATAATGATATAATCAATTGAAATACACAAAGCTTTATGCATGCGACAACATTTTATTATACGCAAAAATGCGAAAAATATTTTGTAATGCATGGTAAAAATAGCACTTGTCAATTAAAATTGATTGTCCAATGAGAAGTTAGAAAAGCAGTAACATGGCTTCTTTGAGTTGTAAACAAATCCCCTCGCGCTTCTCGCTTTACGCTCTTTCACATTTGAAAAAAAAATGTTATAACAATCGACAAAAATTTCACTTTTCTGGTGAAATGTGTAATGAATTACTTATTGGTAATCTAGCTATCTAAAACGGTTGTGAATTTTTAATTATCAAATGTGAATACTGCGTATAAACTCGCTAAAAAATAGCTAGTACAATCACGAATTCATACAAGCGTTTTATTTTCAATAACAAATCAAAGATAACAAGAATCAAAATAAAAAACACACACACATAACAATGGATAAATATCTTACAAAAACTAGTAAATATAATTATTGCAAACTGCTTTCATGTGGATGGTAAAAAAAGAAATCCATTAAAGATCGTCAAAAAATGTAAACATACCGGTGCCACGTTTCTTGTCCTGTACTGTCACTTTTCCACTGAACTTTTTGTCCTCAGTTCTGTTTACAATAAGCTTGTTCATGTTTTTTGGATTTTAAAAGTGGCAATCTGATTACAATAAGCTTGTTCATGTTTTCAGAATTTTAAAAGTGAAAAAAACATTTTCACCGCCTCTAAAAAGTTTACACAGTTCAACAGAACGGCCGGCGTAGTATGGCTAGCTCGAGTTGCTCGATCACACATTGTGCTAAATTTGCATTTCCATCCACTCCCTGAACTGGAAGTTCTACTTTTATACATCGTGTATGAAAAGTTATTTTTTGTTTTGAATAGTTGATAAATCTGCATTGATCCTAAAGCTCTCCGTGTTCTGAATTGCCCGTAAAAAATTGATGAATGAACAGAGTGAAGTCATCTTCGTGATCGCGTGTTCATTTTGCTTTTCACCTCTTCCTTTGAATATAATGGCCGCAAATGGACGTTTTTTTTTTGTTGAAATTTTGGTCGCCGTCGATTTTACTTCTAAGAGTAGATTAGTCGATGAGTAATGATTGGAAAACACCACGAAGAATCCACGAACCCGAAGAATATATCCGTGTTTACCAGGATCTTGCAAACTCGCCAAATAAACTCTTCCAGAAAATATAACTTGTAAAATGACTTCACATTAATTTTGACTAGTTAAAAACATCGGCACGGGACTTGTCAGTGTAAATATTTTGAAGCTTTTCTTCGTTGAATCGTAGTTTTCTTTTTGCAAATTCGGCGTACGCGTCTTTGTTTTTCTTTCTCAGTCAAAACTCTTTTAGCCGGCAGCTTAGCTTGACTATTTTTTGTTCTTTGTCCATTTTAGAAATACATTTGTAGAAAGTTTCAGTCAGTAAACTGTAAAAAATCGATTGTGAATTTTGATGTGTGGAGATCAGTAAATTTTGTCAAAGTTTTGGCGCCCACTAAAAATGGTCAGCGACCTCGCGCTTATGGGCACGGACGCCGGACGGAAGGACGTATTACGGTCGCGCGGGCTTCCTGTGTCTGTCGACGAAAACTCAGCTCGATGGTTTACCATATTTTCTTAATTATGGTGCTCCGCTTGCGCGGACCTTCGGCCCGCGCGGAGCTCCGCTATTATCATAACGGCGGACACTTTTAACAAACATGTTGATTCAAGCTACATGTTAATCCATTATAACGTACGAACACATTTAGGCAAAAATGGAATTAATTTTTTTCATATTCGTTGCTTTTAAATAAATTTCTAATTAAATGTTAATGAACCTTCTGTTCTCTTCATTAAAGCCATTTGCGAAATCGTTCATAAGTATTAACAAAAGAAACTCTAATTTTTAGCCTCCAGTGCAGCATTCCACTTCACAGCTCTTGGTTCACGAGGTAGACTGGGACCAACAAATATTTCCCACTACCATGGGACGGTTCTACAAAACACGCTTATTGCTAACGGTACCCAAATATGGAAAGTTCCAGTGGCGGGAAAGTACAGTGTTACAGCGTGTGGCGCGTCCGGAGGGAATGGCACTAATGGCAATCGTGGCGGGAAAGGTGCTCTGGTCAATGGAACAATTCAACTTGAAAAAGACGATTCATTAGAAATAATCATAGGGAAAATGGGTGAGGCAGGCAGCGTGGGGAGTGGTGGTGGGGGCACCTTTATAGCTCTAAATAAAAATCCACTAGTTATCGCCGGGGGTGGGGGTGGAGGAGGAATGACCACTGATGGGGGGGATGGGAGTGCAAATTGTGGCAATAACGCTGGTTTAGGAGGAGAGGTGTGCGCTCAAGGTGGTGTCACTTCCTCTGGGGGAGGAGGAGGTTTTCAAGGCGATGGCCTGTGCTTTAAAAGTAGCCCTTGTGTCAACAAACAATGCCAAAATGCCGGCAAATCATTTCTAAATGGGGGAGAAGGTGGAATTGCTGCTTCACCTTATCAAAACTGCAATGGAGGTTATGGAGGTGGGGGGGCATGCAGTGACGCCCCTGGGGGTGGGGGTGGATACTCAGGCGGTAAAGTCACTTTCATAACATACTCTAATCATAGTACCTACACATATGCTGAGGGTGGATGTTCGTTAGCTCCTTCCGGAGGACTGGTGGCCACAGGATATAACGATGGTGACGGTTATGCTATAATCAAATTGCTGTCATAGCTGGAACACAGGAAGTCCGCCAAGATTCTATATCCATGGCGGCGTACGCTGACTTCTGAAGAAAGACATAATCGTTTATAATATAAATACATACAAAATTTCAGCTTTGTGAACTACGTTAAAATTAAGCCAGACTCAATCGAAGTAGGTTAATGGTGCAGATGAGAATAGTCTTGAGACCCTTAGCACATAGACATATCACGACTTAAAAAATAACCACTAAAAGACAACGACCTGTTTATATTGCTTTTTTATTTATTTATTTATTTTATTTTTTTCATATTGGTGAAAATGGTCGTCTGTGCGATCGTTTCAAAGACCATCTTCATTACATTCAAAAAAGGTATTTCCAAACCAGCCATTAGTTTTAATGCGGCCAATCACTCTGAACCTAATACCACTGCTTTTGGGGTTAAGATTTTGTCATGGCGGCAACGATTCACGCAAATCTTCTGAAATGCGTTTAATTTGTTCATTCGGCACTCGGCGTTCTAATTCGCTTACGCCGACGAAGTACTAAAGTCCTAAAAGTCAGTTTCTTACTATCCTTTACGGTATAATTTATTTACAAACTCTCCGACTGTTAATAACTAATAGCTTGTTGTGGCTGTATCGCAAGAGGCACCATGGCCGGGTAGTCAGAACGTTGGTGTCGCAATCCGGCGGTCCTAGGTTCGATTCCCGCTTTGGCCACAGGAAAGGTATTTGTCTCGGGTTACGGATTTGGTCAATATACAAATTCTCGGCAATGCTTTGTATATAGTCCACTGGTTTGTCTCATAGCCAGTTGCAGGCTCGTAACATGGTATATTTTCTTCTAAATGATCCCGGTATTTTTAGACCATTTTGATCCCTGGGCCCAATTTTTAACAAAATTTTGATCCCTGATCCCAACTATAATTATTGATCCCACTGGTATTTTCCCCTTATTTTCTGTGTTTTGATTGATGCCCAGTAAAGGCACAAAGTTTAAACTGATTTTTTTAAACCCACTTTTAACTGAAAGACACAGTCACTTTTAGGGATGTACTGAATAGTATTAGAATAGTATTTTTGTTCTCATTGGCAGTGATGAATTTTGTTTTGAACTACATAATTACACAGTTGTTTTTTATTCAGTTTCGTCTCTTTCGTACTTTTTTTTCCTGGCTTCCGTTTTATGGGGTAGATGGATATAAAATTGTCAATCACTCAGAGATGGCATTTCTTTAGGGAGGTTTGGGGGCATGCACCCCGAAGAAATATTTCAAATTGAGAACCTTAAAAGTGCAATTTGTAGTGTTTTGGACTATAGATAAGTTCGGTTTTGGGTAAACATTTCTTTAGGGGGTTTGGGGGCATGCTCCCCCGAGCAAATGTTTCTAATTTACAAGTTTAAAAGTACAATTTGTAGCATTTTGACGATAAATAAGTTCAGTTTGGGGAGGGGGTAGACAGATATAAAATTGGCAATTACCAAGAGGTGGTATTTCTTTAGGGAGGGTTGGAGACATGTTTGTCCGAGAAAATCCTTTTAAATCTTAACCTCAATAAAGCAATTTGCACCATTTCGACCAAATATTGTTCTGTACTGTACTGAATTTTTTCCGCCGAAAAATTCTCAAATTTAGTTATTTTTGACGTATGATTTACAGTTTTTAGTATGAGGGAACTGATTTTGCTATTTGCTATTTTGTTCATGCCCCTCCTCCTCAATAGCACATAAATATTTTTAATGGCCTCCCAAAAAAGTAGCCAAAGTTTCTCGATGACCCTCCCCCGTTCCCCCTCCCCCCACCAAAATAAAACTCAAAGGTAAACGTTCTTTAACATCATTTGTGAAGATTCTCACGGTTAGTGAAATTTGAGCATTTTCCTGGGCATTTTGCATTCCAGTGCAACAGCAACATGAAATATTAAGCAGAATCCCATATCCCAATCGAAAATCGTAACGCGCGCTGATTGCCTATCGAGGAGATGAATTTAGCGTGGAATTCAACGTTACATAGGTAGCCCGTACGCTTTTCATTTCACACCTAGCAAAAACAAGTTTCGATTGAGATATGGGATTCAAGAAAAATTCAATTCCTCATTCCTCACTCAAACGATATCGCACGATTCGCGATTTGTGCGATATCGTTTTTCTCGTGAAATTCAATGTGGAATTCCCAACGTATTGATTTCCATCACTACATATCCTTCAAATTTTAACTGTTTCATTTAGCATTATCTTGATCGTGAAGTCCGCTTGGACTTTCTGGTTCTTCTATCGATAGGTGGGGATTATCGAGAGTGAAAGAAAGCCCTGAAAGCTGCTCAGATATAAATGTCAACCGACTCAACTTTGGTTCAGGCAAACCTGTTGTATGCATTTTCTTTTACATAACTTCTATGATCGTGGCTTTTTCTTTTTTCCCATCATAAAAAATGTATTTATCTCAGTTATCAACTATTAGTATACCAGTATACCAGCAGTCAAAACTTCGATACACATGCATTACGTCATTCTACAGGAGAATGAACTCCACTTCCGGTTAGCATGCATCTGGGATATGTTGCCTATCTTCTATATTTGAATACACACACCAGTAACAGCCAGAAAAATTTATTCGAAGCAACGATGAACTTTTATATTTCAGCCAGTGACAGCAGTTACAAAACGTAAATGATCCCACTATCCCCAAATTTTATACCTGATCCTCAATCCCAACGCTTTGATCCCCAAGCCCATGCTTTTGATCCCGATCCCAAGCAAAATTTAGGGGACTGATCCTTGATCCCATATACCATGTTACGAGCCTGCAGTTGGGATTGTTAACAATGTAACATTTATTATATATGTATACATGACCAGATCAGCTACATCGGTGGAGCAAGTACAAATCTAGATCATAAATCTAGTATTAAATTGAATTCCGAATTCGGTCTTGCTTCTCACAATGACCATACCGTACTTTTTGTACTGTATTTTTTTTCAACACCGCCTGCTTAAAAGCTGTCATACAAACAATAACAATCGCTTCTCCGTTGCCGGTAGACGGACACTTCCAGTACATTGCAAAAAAAACCTTCTCAAATTCATCTGTACCGGCAACACAATAACAACAATGCGAATGAACAACAAACATAGAAACGGAATACTGTCTATACGAACTCTTTTATTCTGTAGATGTCTAGGGTTACAGAAACGTCAGATCGCACAGACAGTCTTTTTCAATCAGCACCGGATAAATCTATTTCATTTGACGTTGAAATTATCGCCGTTAGATAATGTCTGAATTCCCAAAGTTCTGTAGATAAACAAATGATGTCATAAAAAGACGAAATATGCTATGATTGAGCCTCAGTGCAGTTGCTGAGCATCTCACATGGAACAACTTTGTCAACCGTTAGGTTGCTTTAGTCCTGTGGCTTTTGTGCTACACTAAATCTTTTTTTCGCAAACTGCTGAATACATGCGACTCCAACTATTCATCACAGTACGCCCTTTGTAGTCAGGACACTCGAAACAATTTTTTCGACATTTTATTTTGACAACTCAGTGTATTTGAGTTCATTCTCACTTTTTTTAGAGGATTTGAACAGTAGTACAAAGCTTAGCCAAAACAAAGCTAAATGAAGACTAACAAGTCGGTTCATTGTTCTAGTGTTTTTACTGCGCTGAGCACAAAAAAAAATGTTACAGGGTTCCGGATAATAAGCATGACGACAACATGGAATTGCCAAGAAATGCATTTTCATTTTAACAGCCGTTGTCAGTTAATCTTACTCATATACTAAATTTCATTAAAGACTTTGATGGCTTAAAATTAAAATGTCACTAAGGGATTTAACTTGCTATTTTAAAAATAATTAGTCGCAATTTTACAGTAAAACGTTTTATAGTAAAACTAAATAGATCAAAACATATTAACCGGCATTGCAATTTGACGGCTTAATGGTAGAAATGATGATGACATGATCGCCTTTAAAAAAATGTGAGAAGTAGAATCATGTTCTAAAAGACGTCTATGAAATTTGATTTTTCCAGACAAAAATGATATAGATTTAGTTATAGATTTCCTTTTAGGTCTTCGTTGATGATTGCTTAAGAGCTTTTTGTAACCTAAGTTTACCGAAGGTTTATTTGTCTTACGAGAAAAAATGCATCAAAAAGTGAGTTTTTGGTGGCGATTAATTGATGGTTAGACAGCTGAATTGATGTCTATTTGCTTTGACGAAATCTATTCCTTTTAAAAGACAAATACAAAAGTCATAAAAAACAATCTTACAGATCTTTCTAAGACAACCACATTAATCCAAAAACAATAATTTTGAACATTTCTATTCAACACCATCTTTTTGGATTCCACAGAAAACTAGTTTGAAAAAGCCAGGTGACTTGCTTGAACGGTACATCCAGTCCTCTCTCTTTCAGAGAGCAGGGTTAACAGTATACAATGACAAGATTGAAATTGAACCGTACATTGATGTTTTCCGTTGTACTTTATAATCTTTGTAAAGGTTTTGATAATCTTGAAAGCGAATTCAATGGAGCTCTTAGAGTGCGACTAAATAGCTTTTACACAGCGAAAGTTGAACAATCTTCTCGAGAGAATAGTGCATTTCAGTGTTCTCACAGGTGTTTGCAGAGAGAACGATGTATTTCGATGGTTTATTGTTGTGGTGTGACTGCTAAAGGGCGTTGTTATCTTTATAATCACGGAGTAGCTGTAGGTGATACTACCTCATTGGTTCGCAAGCAAGGATGTACGTTTTATCAGTTTGCTGATATTCAAGTAAGTATGATTACAATTTACATACGTTGTTGCTAGCAACTTAATGTGTTGTGTTTGTGACATTTGCTGCTTATGATTTCTTTTCAAATATTTTTTGTCAACTACATTTGATCATATAGCGTCAAATCGCTAAAACATGTTCTTTTTTCTGTTTGCATTTTACGTAGGTTCCTGAAGTTTTAAGTTTATTCATCTTTTTGTGGTTGTGTTTTCATGTATACTTGTATTTGGTTTTCTATTTACGTTTGTAAAATACAACAATATACAACAATATCAAGTACGTTTATTCTGTGCTGATTTTCTTCGTTTTTTATCTGAAATTTCGGAAAAAACAGTTGTTATAAAGACAATTGTTATAAACACTGGTCATTTAGGAATATCCACTACTATCGTTTGGCTTTGCTTATAGATTTTGTTTCTCAAAAAAAAATTGATCCAATTTCTACCCAGAAAGTCTTATATCAACAGTTTCTGCTTTACTCAAATGTCTGTGAAGATATACAGACCGAGCGATCTGACGATTATTACATGAAGGCACCTTAAATGACAGATAAAAATACAGATCAACAATGGTTGCTAAGTAACGAGAACATCACAAAAACTGCGTTAATACGTCAAAAAGTTTTTTGTTATTTTTGAAAACCTGATTCAATTTGACATCATTTATTTGTAACGATGGCATACCTCACAAACTAGTTTCTTAATTTTGTCAGCGATTTGTTGGACTGTTAAAGTACTTTTGTTCAGCAATTGTCAGTAGTAATTTATGTTTTATTAGTCACCCAGGTATATTCAACGATTTGTTCCTTTACTAACTAATTCAGTCAATAAGCATTTGCCATCATTTTTAATTTAGTGATTATCTATGTTATCTTTCTCTATTCGTATTTGAGCATACATATTCAATAAACATCGCATGGAAAATCTATCCTTGTTTGTTAGACGGAGCCGTCTCAGCAAGGATGCTTTGAATTGTTTAGAGTTCCTTATGGGTTGATTTGAGCAGATATTTTGTAGATTTGGCTAATTGACGTAAACAACAACAGAGGCGCGCAAAGTATTGTGGTTGAGATGGCTCTTTTAATGAATGTTTCTATTTGTATGTGGCACAAAAGGAAGGCTGCAGGAAAATGCACTGTCAAAATGGCGGTACGTGTTTCCATAACAACTACAAGGGACGTTTCACATGTACATGCTCGGGTCGTTTTACTGGAAAGTTATGCGAGAAGGTTGAAAGTAAGTATGTCAACAACCATCCACTCGGGCAATTTTCCTTGACATCGAAAAAAGACGGGGCGCAACCACTTACAAGGAAAATCGATTGGGCGTGACGTGTTTCGAACGTTTATCTCGATGATTTTTAAAACATGAACAAAATGACCCCTTTTGTAGATTATTCAGGTTTTATTTCAAAGGATTTTTGCATGTGTTTGTTGAGGATAATTTATCCATTTGACAGCAACGATTACTTTTGAACAATGCATGATTGAGCGCCGGCATTTTTTAAAGTTTTTTTTAATTTATTATTATTATTTCGTTTTTACTTGAGTATGTCAAGGAAAATTTGTTCACCATCTACACGAGCAAGGAAAACTGGTCGATCATTTACAGGAATACACCCATTGTCAATCCATCCATCCATCCATCCATCCATCTATATATCTATCCATCAGTTATTTTGTTATTGATATATATATATTTAGGTTGACAGTAAAAGGATTCGATGGGAATTGAATCATCAATCAGCCAAATCATGCACAAAATTCAGTCTATAAACAGTGTAGAGTTAATACAGTAGTTCCCCTTGGGGCTTTTCAAATACTGTTTACATAAGTTCTTGGGGGGGAGGGGACTTTACGGACTGCTATGTGCTGTTTACAAACATGAGTATATAGAATAATTGTTAGTGGTTATGCCCCCGTTGTTAGTAAGTACAGACACTGAGGATGGCCATACGTGCGTCCTTAGTGGTTCTTTAACGTCCACAACTGGATTAGAGTATAGAGTAGATGGGACCTCCGATTTTATGTCGTTATCCGAGAGGACGCGAAGATTTGAATATAGAGAAACAAAGGCAGCAACTTGTCCTCAAATATTATTATAAGATCCTGAGTGTTGGTCCGGCCAGGGCTTGAACCCGTGACCTCCCGCACAGTAGTCCGAAGCTAGCCGGTCGGCGGTTATAGAGTAGTATAGAGCAAATGCATGAAAACCATGAAATAAATAAAACAAAGTAAATACTAACAAATTGTAGCTAATTGGTAACTAAATAACCACTATTTGTTGGTATTTAGTTTGTTTGTATGTTATGGTTTTCTTGCGTTTGCTCTACAACTCTAGCGTATACTATTTGAGGTATTTCTTGAAGACTAAAGCTCCGGTCGCCGTATTTAATTCCATTGGTTTATCTGTTTGGCGTACTTATTGGCGTGTTCCACCAATACTATATATAACAAAACAAAGAAACTCTTCCAGAAAGTAATTGCTTTGTTTTATCTCAATCGAATGGATTTTTTTTTCAGCAAAAGTATACCGGTTTACCAACCTGCAACAGGTCGGTCGAGATGGTCCAAGTTCTACAACTGGGTATACAGGCACCCCCTTGGAAGGGCAAGTAACACTGACAAACGGCAAGCAAGAATGGAAAGTGCCAACCACTGGTCAATACTATATATCAGTAGCTGGAGCATCAGGGGGAGATGCATCAGTGAGACCGTTTGATATCAAAGGAGGACTCGGTGCTCGCGTCCATGGATCCATCGCACTAAATGCAGGCGATGTGTTAGTTATAGTGATAGGGCAAGAAGGTTTAGTGAAAACCGCCGGTGGGGGAGGTGGAGGTACTTTTGTGTACTTTAAGAATAATTCAATCATTGCCATTGCTGGCGGTGGGGGTGGTGGTGGGGGAGAAATCACCCAGAAAAATGGTCAGGATGGTTTGAATCAGTCTATTGGAGGAGTACGAGCTGGTAAGCCAGGATTTGGTGGTTTTGTGTGCATGGAGAAAGCTGGAACAAGCCCAGGTGGAGGAGCAGGCTTCGCTGATGACGGCAAGTGCTTTAAAAGTCTAAACTGTACTGATGGCAAGGTTTGTACCGCTGGAGGAGGTTCAATGAGCTCTAACTTTGTAGGCGGCTTCGGCGATGGTAACGGTGGATACGGAGGCGGTGGGGCAGGGGGAGGGACCTTCCCAGGGGGAGGGGGCGGGTATGCAGGAGGGGGTGTTGAGGCCAAGTCTAATTTGGGACAGGCAGGGGGTGGTGGGTCTAAGATGTTTAGTGCAAGTTGGCAAGCAGAATCAGGTGTGAACAAAGGCCATGGAGCGGTCAATATCACACTGGTACGATGAGTGTTTCCTAATAATATGTGGTTATTCTAATTCCATGTATATATTATTGAATTCATAACTTGCAAAACGTTATGCTCATTGTTGACATTTTGGCGCCACGACTTTATTCAACAAATTGTCTAAAAGAAAGTCACTAGTTTTCCAGGAAAAAAACCATGTACATTTCTTGAAACCAACATTCAGTCCAATTAGTGGCTAGATTATAGCAAGTCTTACTATAACTTTCTCTGAGTGTTGGTTTAACCCCCTCCAATCAGGATTCTTTATCTTTTAGACAATGAGATTGTTTTCAATGTCGGTAGATTGTGGTTCCCACGCTGTGAGCATATAGAGAATTTGTCTGCGCATGAAAATTTTAGCCCGCGGTCATGAAAGAATGAAAGAATGAAAGAATGAAAGAATGAAAGAATGAAAGAATGAAAGAATGAAAGAATGAAAGAATGAAAGAATGAAAGAATGAAAGAATGAAAGAATGAAAGAATGAAAGAATGAAAGAATGAAAGAATGAAAGAATGAAAGAATGAAAGAATGAAAGAATGAAAGAATGAAAGAATGAAAGAATGAAAGAATGAAAGAATGAAAGAATGAAAGAATGAAAGAATGAAAGTATGCTGTCCCAGGGTGTAACGCATTGACTGTGGATGGGCTTGATGTATAGAGTTGTTGTAAATCGACCATCTTCTGCATAAGGTGTAGAGGAAAGGTACGGGCGGTCGTCTTGTGGAATCTCAACAGGATTTAAGTTGTTGGTTGTAGTAAGGACTGTGTCGGCTGTTATATTATCTGTTGGCTGTAGTAAGGACTGTGTCGGCTGTTATATTATCTGTTGACCAAGCCATGAATATGCCGTCGATGTATCTTAAATATTATGAATGGATGCGTTGGACGCAATCTATCCTTAGATTAACAACAGGTTCATCGAACCTTAACACTAGGCTATTGTATTAGTTTGTACTTATACTAATCTCGCATATTTAACCTTCACACTGATGAAGCCCTAACAGGCGAAACGGTTGTGAAAAAAAAACATCAAATATCAACATCATTGTGCTTTATGAAGTATATTTTAAAACTAAACACAATTGTAGATGTATTTCTCAAGTTTGTATTTATAATAATAATAATATTAATAATAATTGCAGTTCTGAGGCATTACAAAATCTCAATGTCTTTACAAAGGAATAAAAGTTATAAAGGAATCTTCCGATTTTTGAGTGCTGTAAGTGGTTTGGTTGGCGACAAATGCTCGATAGCATCATCATGTTTAGTGCACAAGACCAGAACTGTCCATATGGCGTTCTTCAATTCCCTTTGGGGAGCAAAACAACTGTTTCGGGAGGCAAATAATCCCAGAAATGGGGCAAACCCAATCCTTCGGGATTTAAAAAAATCTCCTTCGGGAGACAAAACAAATCGTTCGGGATTCAAAACAACTTCTTCGGGAGACAAATAAACATACCCAGTAATGGTTCAATAGAGAATTATTATTATTTACTTTGACTGATCAACTACATGTTACAGTCAGAATATATGCAAATGTTTGTTGTACCTGTTAATAAAACAAATTGTTGAATAAACTGTTCGCTTGAATATTCACTCAGTATTGTGAATATTCGCTCAGTATTGTGTTATTAATCGCAGCTTTGTGTTATTAATACACAACTTTATACACCAACTTTATTGAACTTTAAATAAATAATAAGCTTATAACACAAGACACTGCAGTCATTTCAAATCGAAAAAAAAGATTTATGTTTGTACGATTTACTGTGATATCAAAACTACCAGACAAGCTGATGTGTTCAACATGCATTTCTTTTGTAAATTTCTTCACTTATACATTAATCTTATGTTCAAAAATGTGATGGCTATAGGCCTGAGCTGCATGTAGTCGTAGACTGCGTATTTTTGGATATCTCATTGTCGTTTTTCGCAGCACTTCAATTTCAATAGAAATCGCTAGTTTGTAATATTTGATGACGTATAACTGATTAAAATGCACGGCGAACCCAATTTTTTTTTCTTTTTTTGAAGTATTGGACCAATTTTTTTTACAGTTAGAATGAAATTTCGAGTAACAAACCTTTTCATCTAGTCATCCCCAGCCTTACTAAAAAACAATGTTGATATTTCCGTGAGGTCCCGATATGGCTGTGTCCTCCCACGATGCTTTCCTTAACGCAGACCATGTGGTTGAGTGACATTAACACTAATGTTTATGTCTAGAAACAGTTTCTCTGACGACGTTTCAATAAGTGCATTGATTAAAATGCTTTATATTGGTCAAATTAAAGTCAAATTTTCAGTTTTGAAAGATGATTATAATTGTAATCTACTGATAGTGCTGTTGATTGAAGAACCACTTAGTAACCTGTAAAGTAAAAGCATTAAAAACATTGCGTTTTTCACCAAGCTCATGATCATTGTTTGATTTTTGACAGTGACGAGTACATGCCTCAAGCTCAAATGTTGCGTCTATTACATTGCGCAAGGGCTGTAAGGGTGCTTCTTAACAATTTGAAATGGATAAATCATGGAAATTACAAAATAAAAACCACCAAAGAACCTAATAGAGAATGGAAACATAGAGTTATCGGAAGACCAATGGTTTAATATAGAAAGAAACAAGGTTGTAAGAAAATCTTATTCTCTGTAAACTTTGGTAACAAGAGAAACGCATAAACTGCTCTAGTGCCAAATATATGAGGCCGCTTTTGTGATAATGTTATATATATATACATATATATATATACGAAGAAAAATTTTACAAAAGCAATTTAATCAATTAATTCACTTATGTCCGTCACCAGAGAAACTCTTTCGAGACCAAAACATTAGTCTCAGTGTTAATGTCACTCAGCTACTTGGATATTTTGAACTTTGCATCTTCAACATTCTTTTACATAAATATATCACAAATGCTATTTGCAAATTTATATATAAAGTTATTCTTGAAATGGTTGTCCTGTCGAAATACTGGTTTAGAGAACAGCAAAGTCATTTTCATATCTCATGGTTTTATTTTTTAAGAAATGATGAGTGAAAATGTACAACATATTTTCATCCCATAATTGTAATAAACTATGCAACCATATGATGTGTGCAGCTTTGTATTTAATACAAGAAAACTGAAAACCTAGGATATGCCGAAATGACATTGTTATTTGCTAAATCAGTATTTCAACTGGACAACCTTGTTAAGAATAGTTGTATATACCGAAAACAGACAAAATATCGAATTAATTGATTTTGAGTAGATACAGCTATTTAAGAATAGCTGTGTTGTAAGGACTAACTGGATATGACTTTGCTATCTTTCAGGAGTCATTTTTACCCGGCCTTATTTGTACAATTGATTATGGACACCCTTTATTCCTAGACATCTAATATAAAACTAGAAGCATATCTGCATGAACTCGGGCTTCTCTTTGACCTATGTAATTTATCTGTTTGTTTCGCTAAAACTAAAAAAAAAGCAACAAAAATGATAAAATAATGGTTGTCAGATTAATTGCGTTTTTATGATAAAGGAATCTTCTCTTTAGATGTTTTTGATGATTTTCTATTTCAAGTAGTCAAAAAAAAATCTTTAAAATGTGTTCATATATGAAGTGACTGTAACGATACTGAGTTTTGAGAATAAAGCACCAGCTTTCACCCATAATCATTTTCATTTAGTTTGTCCTTTTTTTGACGGGCATATCTTTGTCACTGTTACGATCTACCGCTTTTTCTGCTCTTGGGATTCCTGTGGGTGAGTGGGACAATTCGAAAAAAATGCCAATTTTACAGCTTATTTAAAAAAAATTGTGAATCACGTATTACTCTGCATTTGAAAAAGTGGTAATTGGAATGGTTTTTGATTGATAAAAAGTTACATGGAAGCAAAACCGAAGAAAATCTAAACTGAACCGGCCGATGGAGAACAAGGTAAAAATACACGATTTGATTTCACCATAACATGGCAGCTCACTTTGAGCAAAAACATAATTTCTAAGCAAAATAAATTCAATTCCTTTCACAAACTTCACTGATACAAGCGGCCAACAATTGAAATAATTGACTAGAGATCACAACATCGTGACATTTGATTCTGCTCGACTGAATTCTTCCAACAAAATCATCAGTACGAAGCAAGGTCGTCGCTAGAGTTGTGCTTCATTCACATCATTTTTGTTTATTTCAAATTTACCAAATCATAACTCGACATTTTTCTTTCTCTTCTCAGTTATCGCCAATCCAAAATACAGTAAGCAATGAGTAAATACTGTGGAAGTTTTGTGAAGCGTTTACCACGGTGAAGTCTAGTCCCGATCTCCGGTCACGGAACCAAACATTACGACATGTTTATAATATAATAAATATACTTCAATTAAAAATAATGTTATTGTAAATATTAAAAAAAGTTGAAATAAATTAAAAATAGATTATTTTGAGACGTTTAACTCTATTTTGAATGAAAGAACAAGTATATCTACGATCGTCGCTTTCAAGACTATGAGAAATGTGTCAGGGGTGGTGTGGGGAGATTTGTCCAAAAATCTGCATTTTGTGACAGAAGACAACGACGAAGGAAAACAAGACAAACACAGCCGAATTTTAAACTCGGGCCATCCTTTGGAAACCCGAGTAAAAATAGGGAGACATTAAAATGTATGGTCACCAACTAATATTTTGTCATGCTTGCTTGACACGTGCCCTGCTTTCATTGGTTGTATACACCCTTTCAAAAAAATAGTAACAATAATTAAAAAATAAATGAATAAAAAAGTGGCATAATAGAAGAGGTTTCAGTTTCTTGGTATCACTTTCTACAAGACTCCATCAGTGTCGTGAGTTCAACTTAATAGGTGAGTGTCAGCTTATCTAGGGGTATTTCTGAAAATACTGGAGAGCATACTGGATACCTTTAAGGTAATTCCATAGAAATAAAACTAGCCATAGAATTTTAATAAAACTTTCTACAATAAAACATTTGGTGTTTTTCATCAAAAATATAAAATGAGGACACCGTATTGGATTTCGAAAGAAACATTTTAAAATTATACCCACTTTTGTCACATTCGAAAATAGGCATCATTCATAAAAGTGTCTCTTTACCGAACTTGGTCGATATCAAAAGTACTCTTTTTACATTGAGCTACCGATGTACATTAAAACATTTGCACTAAAACTCAACAACAAAAAGAAATAAAGCAAGAATTAACTTGAATTTTTACGGGCCTCAGTTTGTAATGTAGCAACGTCGAAACTAAATTGATTGCCGTTAATGCAAGATGAGCATATATCTTTTCTCCCGAACAATAGCAAGTTAGATAATAAAAAAACGCAATTACTCAAAAGATATCTCGAAACTGATGTAAAAAAGTAATATTGCCTAGTTGCAAGAACATGATTTATGAAGAATACATTACAAAACAAAGACATTGATCTAAGCAAGCACACAAATTATACAGGCATACGAGTGCCTTAACATAAGGGCAGCCTACAGATCTATTACAAAGACAGTGATCTAAGCAAGCATACAAATTATACAGGCATACGAGTGCCTCGGCATAAATTAAACCTACAGATCTATTACAAAGACAGTGATCTAAGCAAGCACACAAATCATACAGCCATACGAGTGCCTTGGCATAAATGCAGCCTGCAGATCTATTACAAACCAAAGACAGTGATCTAGGCAAGCATACAAATTATACAGGCCTTAGCATAAGGGCAGCTTACAGATCTATTACAAAGACAGTGCTAAGCATCTTTTACAATTACAAAGACAGTCAATACAAAATAGCAGAAATTGTAATCGATTAGTCACAAACGTCAAGGCAGTTTTACATCAATTTATCAAAAGTTAATGAAGTATCAATGTTACCATAAAAATTGTTAAGAATTATTTTTTCTCTCGGCTGTTTACTGAAATATATAAACGACCAAAATGAATATAAAATGAATAAATCACCAAAATGAAGAATTGGCGCCAAAAGCGAGTTCTCGTCCAACATATCATAGTCGCTATATATAGTAAGTTATTGCATGGATGACTAGAAACTAGATAACTAGTAGTATTATAGAGTGCACACACTAAAAGCGTGCAACATAAATACCACTAAATAGTGTTTCAGGAAACATACGTTACTGCACAAGGATACTTTATTAATTCTAAATAATCAAATTATTACAATTAAATTAAATTAATTATTACAATTAAATTATTACAATTATATTATTAGTTTTATGCCAGACGCACTTTCATTGAGTCTTAACTCTGGTGGTAGGATGACTTTTGTTACAGCGTCTTTGATGGCGCTGTAGGCAACCTGAAAATCCTCGAAAGGACGCGTGCTCGATTCAGGGATGTCTTCTGGGCCTACAAAGTTGGGCCGAAATACTTGATCTTCTAATGTTTGAAGCCTTTTGTCGATAGTCTCTTGACCGTCTTGAATTTTCGTTAAAGAATCGTGTATTAATCTGAATTGTTCGTCCGAACTCATTATGGACAATGGAAGTGTCAAAGAATAGTATTTTTCACCATCACAAAAGCACCGTTATTCAAATTGAATTTATTATCGCCGTTATTGTTCGTTGTTAAGCTAGTCACAGTTCATTTAGGCGTAATTACATTGACTTTAAAAGTATGTTTATTTAAAGGCTTAAAGAAACACATATCATTAGCATTATCATTATTATATTATAATATTAGTTATGTCATCCTATTGTGACATCTTGTAAATGTATTGTCCAGAAGAGAGCCTTATATACGCCCTAACAGAGGTTAGCGTCACTCCAAGTCATGATTCACTCCAAGTTATTATTCACTATTTAATGTGCACCCGTGCGTAACATAGAGTATATAAAGTGTAGCATCAATCCACTCGTGGCAGTTTGGCGTTCTTCCAGTACAGTATGAATCAACAAGACGAACAACGGCCGGCCCGGGTTGTGGTTTTACCTCAAGACGGACAAGTCCAAGCTCAGGACCAGAGTACAAACCAGAATCCGAGCCAGAATGTAGACGGGAACCAGAATCCAAACCAGAACCGGAATGCAAACCAAAATCCAGACCAGAACCAAAACCAAGCAGAGGGGAATGTAGAAGAAGGAGCCGAACAGCGTACGGCGAGCGAAGAGGTATTATGTGGTTTTCTTTGCTATTCTCTGTTGTAGTTTTGCGCTTATATATTCTCGTATAGGTCTGAACTAGGAACTTTCAAATTCATGTTTTTCCTGTCGAATAATTAGTTTTATCTATACTTCTTACAAGAGGCGAGGGCAACGAGTTTTTCAATGCGTGTCTTCTGGTAGAGGCCAGAGTAATGAGTTTATTTGTATTTGGTAGAGGCCAAAGTGATGAGTTTGTTTGTATTTTTGGTACATGCCAGATAGTAATGAGTTTATTTGTATTTCTGGTACAGGCCAAAGTAACGAGTTTATTTGTATTTTTGGTAGAGGCCGAAGTAATTAGTCTATTTGGAATTCTTTAGTAGAGGCCAGAACAATGAGTTTATTTGTATTTTGGTAGAGGCCAAAGTAATGAGTTTGTTTGTATCTCTTTGGTAGAGGCCAGAGTAATGAGTTTATTTGTATTTTGGTAGAGGCCAAAGTAATGAGTTCATTTGTATTTCCTTGGTAGAGGCCAAAGTAATGAGTCATAATATTTTGCTAGACCGGAGTAATGAATTTATTTGTATTTCTGGTAGGGGCCAGAATCGTTATTAGCGTTTCAAAATATTACATTCAGGTAATCCTATACTTTTGTTCGGTTGTTATTATCAACGTCCTTGCTAATTTGCTTAGGAATTTTTCTTACAAGCTTTTGTTTGTGTTTCTTGTACGCATAATGGTCGCGTGTATATCTGATTTTGCATTCATTATCTATTTGTTTGTTTTGTCTTTTGTTTTACTCTGCACCCTTAAACAATACGGGACCGCCTTCCTTTGTTGGATTAAACTGCATTTACTATCATTTACTTACAAACGCTATTTTTATATTTGATCGTTGTTAGGCCGCATTTACAGATAGTTGGACTTAGACCCTTTAATTTGCAAGTGCTCTTTACACATTATTAGTTTTCGTTTTCGGTTAAATTTTGTTCATACCTATACAAGTTAAATGAATGCTCGATTTATGTAGGCTAGAGGTATAGTGAACTCACGTTTTTATTTCTGTTCCTTAACAGTTGGGAACACAGATTCGGCAACTCAAGGCTGAGCTCGAAACCTTAAAAGCGCAAACTAGTGTGGTTAGTGTCGAGGCGTCATTGGCTCAGGTCCGTCAGCTGGCCTCAGCGCCTACGCGTTTCAGGGACCCCTCGGCTATTCTAGGGGCACTACAAAAGCTGGCCGATGATGCAAGAACTACTCAACACGCGAAAGCTGCTGAATACGAAGCTGTCCTGCGACAGTCACGTTTACTTATGTATAACCCTCAATTGGGGGACATTATAACGAGACTGGTAGGCACCAAGGAGGAAAGCCAAGTAGCCACGTCTATTGCTAAGATGGTTAAGCATACAGTCTGGACCCCTCCCCCTCTCCCCTACCCTAGGCCAATGATGAATATGAGAGGGCGCGTGGGAGGGCCACGTGGTCGTGGAGTGGGATGTTTTAGATGCGGGCAGAGAGGACACTTCCAGAGACACTGCCACAACCGTTAAATGGGAAACCGATTGTATTAAAATTATTATGTATTTTTGTTCGTGTAATGATTTGAAAATAAAGCCTCTTGTTTAGCATCGTATCTCATTCTCTACTCTATAATATCACCCTATAATGAAAGCGTAATAAAACCATTAGTCAAGCTAAACAGGGTCATTATCGACGTTTGTCTTACAGAAAAGTAAATCTATTTTGTAAACAAAGACATAGATTTATATATTTATTTATTTTTTTTTTTTTTTCCTTTTACACCGCTTTGTCGAGTCTAGGTGCGGGCGTCTAATGCCTTTCATGCCCCAGTGGGGTTGCCTAGGCCGTCATTGTGGTGGGTTACGCCTTGTTCCTTGTTTTGCCTATTTTTTGTTCCGCGTAACATTTTCTTGTTTCTGATTCGTTGTTCCTTTTTTTTTTTTTCCCTTTCTTCTTTTCCCGTTGTGGGACTAGGATCCGCCCAGAAAGCGTTTGAAGTATGATTTTGTACATCTTGTTCAATATGGTTCGGAAACGTCAAGCGTTCAATCATGTAATTGGCAAGGCGTTCCCACCAGCAATGTCGGCCTGGGACCTGAAATTGATGCTGTATCAAGGGCAGAAATTCATGCAAGCCCGCGAGACGTCATTTTTAAAGACCCCAATTATTTTATCGCCGGCGGGCTAAGGCGTCACGCAAGTGTATGGAAATCTATTCCGGATGCGGACCCGGATATTTTGTCTAATGTAGTGGACGGAGTAAACGCTCGAAATTTCATTACACACTTCAAAGGGAAATTTGGTGGTCAGGAATTCGACTCTCCATTTCCCCCTCGCATGGAGATTCTAAATTCCAAATCCTGTTTAAGGTTTGAGTCTTTCATCACGGAAACCATCTTAGAAAGAGTTCGCAATGGCTCTCTCAAATTTTGGGGCGTTGCAGGTGAGGTGGAACCTCCTTATTTGGTTATGCCTATTACCATCGAGCCCACAAAGCCCAGGATGTGCCACGACGAACGGTTCTTGAACCTGTGGACAAAGGATCTTCCTTTTAGTCTTGATTATTTGTCCGATCTGCCAAGGTACGTGACCAAAAACAGCTTTCAAACTGTCTGCGACGACAAGAGTGGGTACGACCACGTTTCTCTACAACCGGAAAGCCAGACACTCTTTGGTCTATATTGGAAAAACTGTTACTTTGTATACTGCACCTTACCCTTTGGCTGGAAGGCGAGTGCTTTCCTTTACCATTCTATTGGTCTAATTGCCACTAGCTATATTCGCTCCCTTGGAGTGCCTTGTAGTCAATACATCGATGACCGCCATATTGGCCAATTGATCACAAGTCAAGACTGCCCATGGTCGGATTATCAGAAAGCTGAAGCCGCAGCTTACATTACTACGAAAACCTTGACTTCCTTAGGCTATACAATTGCCATTGCAAAGTCAGTGCTGGATCCTACTCAAGTAGTCAGGTATTTGGGTTACCTGTGTGATTCTCAAAAAAGCGCATTTATACTGCCAGACGATAAGAGAGAGAAGTTTCGTAGCTTGCGGGAATCAATTCTGTCCTCCAAAGAGACTGATTTGAAATCCTTGCAGCGTTTTGCCGGCAAGACGACATCCTTTGCCATCGCTGTTCCAGCCGCCAGGCTGTACTCTAGAGTCTGCTACCGTGCAATTGGCGCCGCCCACAAAGCATCCACCTCGAAAATCCTAATTGTTGGGGACCTTAGGAAGGAAATCGAATACTGGCGCTTCCTGGACACATGGAGCAGCCACTTGCCATGGTTCGAAGAACACCATCGAGTGATCACTTCTTTCACGGATGCTTCAGACACGGGTTGGGGTGCGGTGCTTTACGCCGACCCAGAGAAACCCCAATGCGTGCGAGACTACTGGCACGAGGAGGATCAAAGCAAACCCATTGTGATAAGGGAGGCTTTGGCCCTTCGTCACGCCTTGAGCGCTTGGGGCGATACCTTGGAAAATAGCAGAGTTGACGCCCATGTGGATAGTCTACCGGTAGTGCAAGCCTGGAGGAGCCAAGGTGGTAAGAGCGGGCAACTCTCGGCAATCATAAAGTCAATCTATGAGGTCGCTCTGAAATTCAATGTGGCTCTATCTCTCACCCACGTGCCGTCTTCAGGAAATCTAGCCGATCTGCCGTCCAGGACCCTCTCCCCGCAGGATTGCATGCTGGCTGCGTCAGTTTGGAACCGCATAGAGTGTCGTTGGGGGCCCCACACTTTTGATCTAATGTCCCTCGACTCCAATGTTCAACGTAAAGCTGATGGTTCTCCTCTTCCTCACTATACACCATGGCCTACAGGAGGTTCTGCGGGGGTGAACGTTTTCGCTCAACATATACCCCCAGAGCATAATACCTATGTTTTCCCCCCTTTAGTTATGGTGGGTCCTTTGCTGCGTTTTCTCGCCTCAACGCCTAAATTACAGGTCACTTTTATTACCCCTGCAGTTCAACCATGTCGGTTCTGGTGGCCGATCTTGGTTAAGCGCTCTTCTGACTCTTTAAGGATCGGAAAGAAAGGGGATGAAAATGCAGTGTTATTCCCGTCTGCTAACAACAACTTCGTCTCCAAACCACTGCCTTGGGACCTTTGGGCATTTAGATTAGTGAACACTTAAAAAGGACTCGTTGGTTTGTAGACACATTAGATAGTTGTCCAAATTTGCTTACAATTTATGCGATTTATTAAAACAAATATTTCATGCTATGTTTTCATGTATTTCTTTTCGTTCCCTGCAGAAAATCGCTCGCGTGTGGCGTCCAGCCTTACGGTGTGGATCTTGTTCATATCCAAATGACGATTGCTTCCAATTTTGTCAGCAATGTGGCGTTGAGCGAGCCTACCGGTTACAAACAAGGAGGGGCGACCAACATTCGATCGATGTAAAGTCTATTGACGACAGAATTGATGAGCTAAACAAGGCCCGATCTGTCAGGCCCTATGAAAGGCAAAAGTCCAAGCTGGAGTTGGAACTCGTGGGTTTTCTCGAATCCCTTCCTTTCCCGAAAGCATTACACTCCGCGTGTCCTAAGGACATCATACGTTTTTTAGTTTGGAAGGACAAGAATGGTAGAACCCAGGTCCATATCGAGCAATGTACCTTCTATGGGCAGCCCGGGAGGCACCCATGCAATTGCCCCCACAGATTAGCAGCCGGCACTGTCGATTCATTGATTGGCAAGTTGCGCGCGATATTCAATACACGTGGTAGCGTAAGTGAATGGGATGATTTTTCACTCCGAGGTAACCCCACCATCCACCATTCTGTCAAAGCGTACTTAAAATCGATCCAGCGAGAACAAGCTAACTCTCGTGTTTCGCCGAAACAGGCCAACCCTGTGTTTTTTGCCAAATTTCAAAAGCTTGTGGATTACATCCGCGGTGCCCTTCAAGACGCCGGCATATCCCCCATTCAACATTACATCTTCGCACGAGATTTGGCTTTCTTCACGCTTATGTTCTCCTCGGGCGGAAGGGCTGCGGACTTGGGTAGAGTTAAAACTGTGGACATTCTCGGGAGCCCGGATAGCCAGAATCTTATCATCCATCAGCGTGTAGGGAAGACAATTAGAGGGAAACAATCCAGAGTAATTCCCATCCGCCCTTGCCAAAATCCAGCCATCTGTCCAGTCCAAAACCTACGTTTTTACGTATCTTTCTGTGAGGCTGCAAGAATTAGGCTGTCTAACGGCTACTTATTTAGATCAACTTCGAACAATGGCTCAGTTACCGATAATGCCTTTTTATGTTCAGCCGCTAATAGCCGTTTGGTAAAGTATCTCACCAATATTGGAGTTTATGAGGGTGAGACGGCCCATAGTTTCAGAAGTGGGGCTGCTATAATGCTTCGCCTGCTTGGCGCCTCAAAAGAGGAGGTCGCAAATCACATCGGTTGGCAGTCTACTCAGATGGTGAACCTATATACTCAGACAGAGAAGGTTATGAGCATATCCAGCACCTCCGCAACTCCACCAAGCAACCCACTTAATCTAGAGGATGGGGATCTTGTTGAAAGAATAAGTTCTGAGTTTCGGGAGAGGAATTTACTTATCGGCTTCTCACCGGTGTTTGTTGAGCCGAATTCATAAGAATGGGAGTGGAAAGGATAGTAGTTTCGGGTTATTAAGGACTGGGTTAGGGTGTGTCGAGGAAAGGAAATCAGGACAACGTTAGGCTGTTATAGGCGGAACTCGCGTTCTGCCCATAACTACTCTGTAGGTCTTTGTGAAGCAAGGGAGTACTTTAAATAGATTACTATTTAATGTGCACCCGTGCGTAACATAGAGTATATAAAGTGTAGCATCAATCCACTCGTGGCAGTTTGGCGTTCGGGGAAGTAAAGGTTAGGATCACTGCAAGATCTTATATTGGTGAATGTATTGGAATCATCTAGATTTCGTGTGCGAGATGATTCCTTTGCTACCCCTTCCCGCCCTACCCAAAAGAATTTCACGCTTCTGTGCTTCACAGCCTACTCACTCGCGTTCTGCCCATAACTACTCTGTAGGTCTTTGTGAAGCAAGGGAGTACTTTAAATAGATTACTACTTCAAGTCATCTACGCTGTCAATTTGTAAGAAGGTAGAAGTGTTCTTAGAGCAGACTCACTCAGAGTCCTAGGACAAGAAGTAGAAAGTTAGAGGTTCTTAGAGCAGACTCACCCAGAGTCCTAAGACAGGAAATCGAAAGTTAAATGTTCGGAGAACAAACTCACACAGAGTACGAGAACCAGCTTAACTTATGTACGACTAAGAAAACTACCATGTAAACCCACAGAAAAAGTTACAAGTAAAGTTACAAGTTACTTCAGTTAATGGGCAGCGAGAGAACAACCTAACACAACTACGTACGTTCGTCTACAACGAAGGGCGCCAACCTATCAAGGATACGAACCATCCAAGTAAACACATCAACGAACAGTGCACAAATAAGTATAGTGAATTCTAGCTATTATATGTTTAAGTATTTGTCTATATTGAATTATATTGAATCCTAGCAATTACATGATTCAGAATCAATATTCATTATTATATTACACATTAAAACAAGTTAATTTATATTGGTGTATTTTTATTCGGCTGGGTGTTTTCCCTTATGCTGACATCCCCCTCGGTCATACTTTGACAGGAAGCACTGACACAAAGACAATAGGACCTTTCAGGGAAATGTCGTATATACGGGCTAGTTAATTTAAAACTTATTAACTAGGGTGATTATATAATCACGTGTCCTTGTCCTTAACTGCTACTAATTTATGCTAATTCTATTGTTTTCTTTTGATTAATTAGTGCTATTTACCACTAAATAGTGACAACTGTTGCACACATTTGGTGTTTGCACTCTAACTAAGCAAATATTTTATAGAGAATAATATAAACGTGATCCAAAATTTTAGCCTCACTTTCATGTTAGCCTGATCACGTGACTTCTATTAACACTTTATTTCAATATCAAATCACTCTGTGTGTTAAGATTATTAATATGGAAAAGTTGTATGGGACACATATTAATTCAAATCAACGTACGGGCTAAATTTATCTTTTTGCCTCGTTTCCATGTTTGCTGTGTCATGTGATCAAATTTTTGAGCTAAATCCCACCATTGTCGATTCTAAACATGCCAAATATCATTTTGGGAAAGGTTTCGTGAAAAATCAACAATGTAGTGTGAATTTATAATTGATTTTCAATTTAAACCTCGTTTTCATGCTTTATTATATATGCCTTACACATAACCCTCCTTAAATCCCGTTCAAACGAGTTACAAAGTTGCCACCAAAACTTTTTGTGTTCCTTAAGTTCTAATAAACACTTCTAGCTTGGTGGCATGCTTTCAGCACAAAATTCCCACGGGACTAATTTTTTTGACATTTGATACCAGACTATCTGTGAATCGAGCGCTAGCGACTTGTTTATAAATTGACTTTTCAACATTTCACGCGATTTTCACGGAATTAAAACTTATTTTGAAATTGGCGCCATCTTATATAAATGACGATCTTGTAAAACAAATCCTCAATCGAGTGCGGGATGTACAATGAATAGTCAATGGTTGACTATTCATTGTACATAAAGATCGTTTTGCCTGTGAACTAACCGTTCTGGTCAATTAAGGCAAAGTTCCTGCGGCGTTAATCCTTACGCTGACATACGATACGCAAGTATTCCTTATACATTGAATAGAACCCAAAGTTGAGACGGGTACTTTGAAAGTACTCACACCGGTAACTAGGCTCTCTAGCTCGTCATGTAAGAAATGTAAAACTCTAAATTTAGAAATATCTGCAAAATTGTGTGCAGTGCAAAACTACGGGATTACCTTCTCCCGGCCCTTTATATCTGTTTTCAGAGAGAGCCAGGATCCTTGTCAAACATGAAGGTTGTTATAATTGGTATCATGCTTACGTGGGCATTGGCTGCTGAATGTACCCCAAGTAAGTACAAGTAGTATCCTCAAATAAAATGTGGTTATATATATCTTTTAAAAATATATCGTTGTAAGAAGTCAACATTCGCAGTGCTATCCAGAAAGCTTGGGATACATGCTTTCTCCAAAATCAGTTGGAAAGCTTCAGTGTGTTTTCTATTCTGACACACAACTACTTTGTGAATTTACTTGGTATCGTGTGGATATCAATGAGCAGTGAAGAAAAATGAATTCTTGATTGTAGTTTAATACATACCAGAATGCCATTAAGCCAACGTTCAATTTTAACAAATCTTTGAGCAGGGCGATTTGGTTTGCTGCTCTAAGGGCCAATCTTTAGAATGCTTTGAGCACCGCGATTTGGTTTGCTGCTCTAAGTGCCAATCTTTAGAATGCTTTGAGCACCGCGTTTTGGTTTGCTGCTCTAAAGGATTGATCTCATGACATAAGGTGTCCGTAGGGAAACACTTGCTATTGGTATTACTTTGGATTTTTTTTGCTAGCTGAGGAATTGCAGACGCGTGGCGATGAATACAAGCCGCAGTACAAATATAAAGAGAAGCAGTGCTGGCCGCAAACTGGCTACTGCTGGTGTGTCGATGAAGATGGTAATGAAGTTCCAGGAAGTAAGACAAAGGGTGAATTGAAATGTCCGAGTTACGAAGGTAAGACGTTTTTGTGTTTTCGATTATACTGTATGTTGTGCGAACTCATTTCCAAAAACGTCGGGATTTACTAAAGTATCTTCAATAGGAAAATGCTACAAAATATAGAATATATATGTCTGTACAATTAGAGTTGTACACAATGCAAAAACCAATGCAGATAATGGTGATCATGATGATGACTACGATAGTGTGTTTCTGTTTGTAAACAGGCAAAACGATGTGTCAGCTGATGAAGTTGGCTGCAAAGCCTGGTAATGTTGGTGCCTATATCCCTAAATGCAAAGACAGCGGTGCGTTTGAGCCGAAGCAATGCTGGGGACCTACAGGCTTGTGCTGGTGTGTTGATAATGATGGTCAAGAAATACCACGAACCAAAACTCGTAATCACAGATTGCTTAAATGTCCAGATCAAGAAGGTAAGATTATTTTGAGTTTATTTTTGATAATCACCTTTGCGTGAGTACTGAGTAATCTTTATGTGACGACAGGAAAAACAAAGTGTCAATTGATGGAGCTCATCTTTGGAAGGAATGGTCCTAAATGTAAAGAAGATGGCCAATTTGAAGAGAAGCAATGCTCTGCGTATGGTGGGTACTGTTGGTGCGTTGATAAAGAGGGGAATGAGATTCAAGGAAGTAAGAAAATGTCTGCATATATACAGTGTACGAGTCATGCAGGTAATGTACTGTTTAATATGCCTTTTAATAAGAGGTTTAGCTCGTGGGTCCAATTATGACGATACAACAATTGGGCTTTGCTTTGTATTTAAATATACACTCCTTTATGTTGACAATGACTACAGTATCCCGAGTATCAAAGCAGCATCAGCGCCTTCATTTTACTGTTTTTTTCTTCAGTTATATAGACTGAGGGTGCATTTTATGTAATTAATTGTCTAAGTTCGTACATTGGTCATGTATCAAAATTATGGTATTGCATTATATTGTTAAATAAGCACTATTTTGCACTATATAATATGTTGAAAAACTGTTCTGCTCAGGTGATAATTACCACCTTCTACATTTAGTCCAATTAGACACAGCACAATAACTTTTACTTCACGGCTTTTTGGCGTGCACTTTAACAATGACAATACACTATACCAATATTGATATTCAAATTCATTTCTTTATAGAGCTGGGTAAAACAGCTTGTCAAAAGATGCAATTGCAGTTTGCTGAGGAGTATGGTCCAAATGTACCCCAATGTAAAGCAAACGGTGAATTTGAAGAGAAGCAATGCATGAAAAATGGCTACTGCTCCTGTGTCGACAAAGACGGTAAACGAATCCAAGGAACTGGAAAGTTTGGCGATGTGAAGTGTCCAGCCAACTAATGCAAGTATTGCACATTTAGCTGATATTGTTGCTATAAATAGACATTTATCGAATTCTGCCTTGGGCAGCAGCTTAGGGAAAGGGTTAGTGGGGCTAATATGCAGTTAGGGTTAATTGAGAATAACACTATCATGTAGACTGACCTCGTGAACAGACCGGCCTTCTTTTTGATAATTGCCTCATAAAAGAGAAAAAAGACCAGCTGCCGTGCTGCAATTGATTTTAAAATCACTCTTATTACTGAACAAAACAGTTGTTCTCATCAATAAAATTCAAAAATACGCGCGCATTTGTTTTGTGAAAACAATTGATTATAATAGCTTTATAATGCATGTAAGCAAGGCTCTCCAAACATACATCAAAACGTTTGAATGCTTTGTATTGTATTTCCTGCTTTCTAATTCGCTGCTTCGTCTAAAGCAGTATTTCTAAATGCCAAATGTGTCTGATAAAAACTAAAGTTTATGGCAGATTAATTAACAATTGATTTTCGTACGTACTGACATTACTTTTTATATTTAAGGATGCCACCCAAGATTCTCGACAAAGAGATTTAGACCTTTTCCAGCAATGAATGACAATCATAAATTAAACGTAAACCATTCATCATCGTACTTCAATATAATAATAACAGTTCTAATAGAAATTACAATAAGCTTTACTGAGAAAAACTCTTGTGTAGTAGTGAGTATTACATCAACGTACTGGTGTAAATACATCAATGCCTTACGATAGATAACATTAAAATAAATCAATTGAGCTGTAAACTGTGAAGCAAATAAAATGTACAAGAAAACAACAGAATTAGCATAACATTATTTAGTGGAATTTATCTTGCACACTTTTAGTGCCTGCAGTCTACTGATATTCTTGTACTGACAATTTATGCTGTGCACATGGTTCATTTGTTGGTTCATTCGTTCGTTCTTTGTTTTTTTTTCTGTCTTTGTTCCTTTATGTGCTTACTAATTTGTTTGTTTGTTTGCTTACCTCTTTGTTTGTATGTTGACTTGTTCTATTTTTTTCTTGGTTGTTACGGTTTGCTTGTTAATTATTTCTTAATATTTTCCCAGTAATTAATGATCGCCTATACAGCTCCAGGATGAACGAGTGTGTGTGTAAATCATTCTCCCTCCCCTCTCTGGCTACTTTCAATAACCTTTATCTAATGAATCTAGAACAATACAAAATCTGTGAATCTCGATACAGAATTCGTCCTGGTTTCCACACAGTAGAATAAAATGAATCAATGCCACACAACTTGTAACTATCAAAGCGTTGTTTATTTCGGACGTTTCTGCTATTAAATGTAATTTGGCCGAGATATTTCATATTTTTGTATCAAATATATAGATGCATTTACGGTGGTGATTTCCCATTGTTCTGGGTTCAATAATTATTCATGAATTTTATAATAGATGTAATTTGGCGAAATATTTCAAGCAAAACCTTATGCAAATCATAACGAGATCTATGTTAATATTTCAACTCATGCATGAATAATTAACGAGTGATTTTCAAAGCAAATCTACACCGTGACGAGTTTTATAACTCCTGTTAAAAAATCATGAATAATTAATGAGGAGAGAACAATATAAAATCATAGCCATGACCGAGTTTTTAAATCAGCAAGAATATTTCAGCTAAATATAGTAGGAAATGATTTTTTTAAACAATATAAAATATTCGCAACTGCTCATATTGTATATATTACTTATAAAACTCATTAATAATTCATAAAGCAAAAACAATGAAAATCACAACCCATGACAACTTCTGTAAATCGGATACAGATTCGTCCTGATTGCATTAAGTCGAACCTTTATTTTCTCAAAATCAAACGAAGACATTTTCAAATTTCTTTTATAAAATACTTGTACATGGGGAATTTCCCATACAGATCAGCCGTTCATATTGTATAAATTACATAATTCTGCAAATATCAATATCAGTCTAACCGGGGCAGACATACTTTTGACGTCTTCCAATAAGGCGTTATATCTGATTTGAGATGAGATATGAACGTGGCTACCAGTAGTTAATGACGGTCATAGTTCCTGGTTTCTCTGCAGATGCAGTGATTAGTTTTGTCTCGTCTACCCGCATTACATGCAGCAACGTTGCTACCAGTAGTTAATGACGGTCATAGTTCCTGGTCTACCCACATTACATGCAGCAACGTTGCTACCAGTAGTTAATGACGGTCATAGTTCCTGGTCTACCCACATTACATGCAGCAACGTTGCTACCAGTAGTTAATGACGGTCATAGTTCCTGGTCTACCCACATTACATGCAGCAACGTTGCTACCAGTAGTTAATGACGGTCATAGTTCCTGGTCTACCCACATTACATGCAGCAACGTTGCTACCAGTAGTTAATGACGGTCATAGTTCCTGGTCTACCCACATTACATGCAGCAACGTTGCTACCAGTAGTTAATGACGGTCATAGTTCCTGGTTTCTTTGGAGATGCAGTGATTAGTTTTGTCTCGTCTACCCACATTACATGCAGCAACGTTGCTACCAGTAGTTAATGACGGTGATAGTTCCTGGTCTACCCACATTACATGCAGCAACGTTGCTACCAGTAGTTAATGACGGTCATAGTTCCTGGTCTACCCACATTACATGCAGCAACGTTGCTACCAGTAGTTAATGACGGTCATAGTTCCTGGTTTCTCTGGAGATGCAGTGATTAGTTTTGTCTCGTCTACCCACATTACATGCAGCAACGTTGGGTTGCGATGGACGATGTTCAGTTGTTTTCCCGTCTAGAAAAAAAAAAAATAATAATAATAATAATAGCAATAATAAAAATAATCCCTTCTCATTAATCACAAGGAAGAGATTCTAAACTAGGTTCAATGCTAATTTTTTTCTGGATATTATATGAACCAACTGGAACTTACTTATTATTGTTTATATCATTCTGGCTGAGCGAGAAATACCCGTTTTAAACTTACCATTGCATGCGTTCTTACCCTAGAAGAATTTTTAGACCTTCACATTTTGGTAGACTGTTAAACTCGCATTTTTTGTTGTTCATATTCGATACGAGATTCCGTCTTTACGAAGCTCTATTTCGTTTCGTTTCATGTGCCAATTACCTTTTTTCTCTGCTATCTAAATGTAAATATCCCTGCCCGGCTAGGCAAGTAGGGCGTTTGAAATCCCGCCATTTCATGTCTCGTCTTTTGTTAACAGCATCTGAACATGTTCTAGTTGTGAAAGGCTGTTGGTGTTGGCTTTTAAATAGTTGCGGAACTCATGCAGATGTAAGTGATGTGTCCGAGTAAGTCGAGGGCCTGTTCATGAGGTGGATGTTTTTGCACATAGCAAGGTAAACTCTTTCGTTTTATTTTTTATCAATTCTTTAGAATAAAAAGGATCTGCGTTTATCAATATGGAGATGTTTTAGAACTTAAGAGAGCGTCCATATAACGACCAGGCAGAACCAGGCAGGAGGTGATAGACCCGATGTCGCCAAACCTGCTTATATTTGACTCACATGTAGCACTCAGTGAGCATAGTATGTGGTAGAAGTTTCAGATCATGGTATTGCATAATCACGGAGTTGACCACCCCCCCCCCTTTTTTTTGGAGCATTTTCAGTAAATGTCTGTTATTTTGGAGTGAAATTGTGAAAATTCATAAAACAACAAAAACATATCTGACGGCAATGAACTTTCTGATATTGACTACTTGGCATTTGGTCTCACAAATTATGGGCAAAACAATGATGTAAATTGTTTGTGGTTGTCATGACAACGCCATTAAGAAAGTACATTTTTCAATTTTTCAGCTACGATTCATTTAAGTAAACTTTGCACACAAATAAATCGCAAGGCCAACTTGATGATAGCAAAATTGACTTATAACTAATAAATATAACCCTTTGGCTATGTAGAAATGTAATAAAAGTGGTGGGTTTTTTCTTTAAATTTTCTCAGTGAAGCATTCAATATACCTAATATCCCGAAAAATTGCATATTTTCTATAAATTCAACAAGAAAAATGAAATATAAAGCGAAGTCAAAACTAACCACAATCACATAAAATGATTAATTGGAGATGTGCATAACGAGTTTTGAACCAAGTGGGTACCAAAAAGAAGCATTTTCAAGACACAAACCTCAGTTTAAATAACGTCCTATGACCAATTTATGGTTGAAATCGATTCTAATCGTTTCTATAGATTTCGTATATGTATACGACAGGTATTCGAATTCAAAATGACATTTCGTTTATTCTTAGTATGTTTTAAATGTCACGTCATCTGACGACTCTAAGTTATTAGTTAAAAGCTTTTCTGACAATTACTTTCCGTTTTTATCAACACAGCAAGTCCTCAAGACGCAGTGTCCTTATTTCAAACTTCTGGGTATTCTGCAGATCCAAAACATATATAAATTGAGTGGTTTTATTCACTCATCAGATACTTAATCAATCTAGCAATTTCATAACTTTAATGATTCCTTAGTACTTGCCTCAGATATCCATTATTACAATACAAGATTCTCTTCTTATAACAATTTCTATAGACAAAATGTACGAACAAACTATGGTAAAACGACGTATCAATTCACTAGCTCTAAAGTCTGGGAGACACTACCCAGCTCATTCAAATGCCTTCCTTATGCGTCCTTGAAGCGGATGTATAAGGAATATTTGATAAACAATGAACAGTAATGAAATATACTACGAATAGATACATTACATTTTTGTTATTATTGTTTTCTTATAAAATTATTATTATTGTTGTTGTTTTTCCTTTTTCTTTTTTCTTCGTTTAGTTTTTCCTTTGACCCTTAAAAGAAAATTACGGCAGCCAACTCGAAAGCATTGCTCTTTTGGCTGCCGTACACTATGTAATATAATATTGAACAAAATTTTTATCTGATTGTATTATATAAAATCATAAATATTGTAAAATAATATAAATAGTGTGAATAAAAATTGAAATCAAACCTGTTTAGTTTGTGCATGCGCAATCATGTCTTATTCAAAAAAGAAGATTGTTTACTCTAAGCAAACATTCGAAATTTACGCACTTTCATTTGAACTTGTCACTATTTTAGACATTATTTCTTATTAGTATTTTAGGACCAACATTTACATCAAAATATGATTTTTGATATTACATCGACAGATTTCTATTTTTCCATAGCACCAAATTTGATCGTAACTTGTATACAGTGAACGAGCGTTTCAGTTTTCTTTGCTCAAATCTAGATTATTAAAAGAACACCTCCTGTCAGTCTAACATTGGTGCTCAACTGTTTTTTAGTCATAGTAGTAATTAAATAAGGACTACCACGTTGGCAATGTAGCTAATGTATGAAGTATATGGGTCAACCGTAAGGATCCCAGGGCGATGTTAGGTGAACACTCTGTGAATAAGTACGCAGATATAAGGGAATAGTCATTATTTATTGCCTGGGGTGTGCGGAGGATTTTTTGGGGAATCGGTGTATTTTCATAAAAGCAAAAGGGGGATCAGATGGAAATGACTGCTTTCAAAGGGGGATCAATATTTGGAAAGGCGAAAACCGGTACCTAAAGTTGCCTAAAATCGTGCAAAATTGCCTAAAATTAGGCGCAAAAAATGCCTAAAATTGCCTAAAATCGCACAAATTTGACTAAAATGGCGCAATATTGCCTAAAATCGCTCAAAATTGTCTATAATCACAATAAAATTGCCTGATATCGCCTTCAATTCACAACAAATAATAATTAATAGCCCATTTGTAAGAATTTTACATTTTTTATGGCATTTTGTTATCTCTATCAGTAACTGAGAAAATGTGGGATTACACTCAAAGAGTACTAAAAATTTTGTTTCATAGTCACCTAGCTGTAATCACGTCAAGTTGCCTTAAATTGCTCAATATTCCTTAAAAACGCCTTTAATTTTGGTACCTCTTTCGGGTCCTTTTTAGCAAATTTTGCTAAAATCGCCTATAATTCCCTTTAGTCGTCCAATTCAAATTTCGGTGACTTTAGGTCCTGGAGTGGGCCTTTAGAAGACTATAACATACTCCGCGTTCCCTGAGTTATGTAAGGGACAGGTCATTATTTATCGCTTGGGGGATCAGTTCATTTTTATAAAAGCAGAAGGGGGGATCAGGCGGGAATGACAGCTTTGAAAGGGGGGATCATTTACATTTTGAAAGGCTAAACTCGGGACCTTAATTCGCCTAAAATCGCGCAAAATTGCTCAAAATTGCTTAAAATTGCTCAAAATCACTTAAAATTGTAAAATTTCTTAAAATCGCTCAAAATGTCTTAAAATCGCTCAAAATTTCTTAAAATCGCTCAAAATTACTATGCAATCACTCAAAATTGACTACTATCGCGCAAAACTGCTCAAAATCGCTCAAAATTGCTTAAAATAGCTCAAAATTGCTTAAAATCGCTCAAAATTGTTACAATCGCACAAAATTGTCTGAAATAGCCTTAAATTCGCAACATAGATTAATAGTAAGACAAAGTATATCCTTGAATGAGAATTGTATAGGGGGAGGGTCATGTTTTTTTGAGCTTCGGAATGGGGAGGGCTTCGAATTTTTAAACCATAACTACTGTAGGGTCACATTTTTTTGTACACCTTCGCTGACCAAATTAGAGGCCCTCCCCCACCCCCCCCCCCCCCCCCCCCCCCCCCCCCCCCCCGCTAAATAATGACCAGTCCCTTACGGGAGCGGCTTAAACGCCGTCTCGACGTTCGCTCATGATGACTGTTGTACTAGAGCTGACCGAGTTAAGAACGTTGCAAAGAGTAAAGGATCTTCATAAAAATAACAAAGGGTGTGAATTTGCTTATTTACAAATATACCTTAGTATTCCATATAACGATTTTCTTTCGATCACCACCAGAAACCAGTCTGTCTTGTGCTAAATGTAGACATCGTACAATACCTATATGCTCGTGTAGAGTATGAAGAAGACAGCCTACATAGAACAAGTTGTAGGGTTAGTCGTAGGAAGTTTTAGCCACATGCATGAAAATTGTTTTGAAAACGGAGATTGTTTTCTATATTTGGATTGCATAACATGCAGTCATCCCCTCGCACCTGATTGTATCGTAAGTTTGTTTGAATGTGACGTGCAAAGCAATCCGAAAAAGTGGCAGTACAAAATGATAAAACAGCAATTTTAATTTGATGGAATATATTATTGATGCAATTGTTATCTGTGTTTATTGCGCTTTAAAAACGCATACTTTTACAGTGGTAGCTATTATGGTCTGTGCGCTGTCCAATACTCATGCATTTACAGTAAACACACGTAAATTTCTTTCACAAATGTATTTCATTTATACTTCTAGAAACGCTCTTGGTCTTTGCATTTGGTTATTTATTACAAACCTTCAAAACTCCACAGCCGTACAGTGCTGTCAGACGATCCAGAGGCGATGACGTCATTGTTGTACGTTACACAGTACTAACAATCAATCAAAACAATATACAACTAATTAAAGTGTGAACAATCTTCAATAAAGGTGAAAACAACAACAAAGATTGTCTTGGGTAACAAAATGTGGTAACTAAAATGAAATAAAGTGCGGTGAAGTGTAATCAAGAACAGAAAATAGGTTGACTTGATTTCAATACACCATCAGTTGTACGAAGTTTGGATTGCGCTGCCCAATGGCAAACAGTTCTCCACTGTATACAATTTATTTATAAGTTATTTGTTGGATAGTGACTATAGTGCTATACAAGCTTTGTGTAACACTCCCCAGCATAGTCTACGACAGTCTACGAATAAATGACTCATTAAGGTCTCTCCATAGGTTCGCGAGGCCACTCTTTGAAAATGCTGTCATTTCCTCCGTATTTAAGATACAATGATGAAATGCAAAGCATTTTGAAGCTCAAGAGGTTTGATATTAGATGACTTATTTAAAAAAAATTGTTTTTGAAAGCGAAAGTCGTATCAAGGGTAATCAAAAAGGCTAATACAGTCAACTATCGCCTTATGGACACCCCTGTATTACGTACACCTCGCTATTACCGACAGCAGATTATTAAATGAGCTATTGCTGTATAATTATTATTACCAGCATTTTTGTAACTACGCGCCCGAATCAATCAAACACACTTTGTCCAGACAAAAAAACTGTATAAAAATAAAAACTGAATAGGCAAATAGATATCTAAATTTGCTTGCAGTGTTTTTAATACGTAGTGGTCTCAAATTTGAAAGAAGACCAACGAACACGACGAGTTTGTTTTTATTGAACTGTTTCTAATGTCTAGGCAAAGTGTGTTTGATTGACGGAAGAGAATCGACCACTATTTCGAACGACAGTATGTATGTAGACGGGCGCCGGTAGTTATGAAAATAGTGGTAAGTAACACATTTCGCTCATTAGACGTCAGACTTAATAAATAAAGCAAACGATTGCACAAAATATCACTGGACATACAAGTGCATGCTAATGTACTCACGACATCTCCTGTATGTCCTACACATTTAAATTCAATGTCTGCAGTTTTCGCATTCCATATAATGACCAGACTATCGCCGCCCCCACTAACTATACGTCTGTCATCGAACTGACAGCAGTATACAGCTGAGAATTAAATGGATAAATAAATATATAAATAATACCTTTTAAATATTCACTAACAAATTGTGCTAACTGGCACTAAATAGGAATGCAACAAAGTATCAACGCGTTCGTTATGACACGCAGATGTAACGAAATACAATGTATTTGATAGATTAAATAATTACACAACTACTTATATATATGTATATATATATATATATAGTTTCAAAATTATAACGAACTCATTCCCACCGAGTATGGCATTTGTAATTTCGAAACATGTCTGTTGAATTAAAACGTTTATTCGTATATTTGAAATGTGTAATTTCATTGGTGCTTCAACGATCATTTCATATCTATTGGTTTTTCACATACATTTCTGGTTCGGCAGTTTATTCCTTTTCGTATTCGTCATTTCAACTTAACAACTCACTAAGGTATAGTTTACAATCCTGTATCACAATGAACAACATTGCTTTAATGTTCACTGACGCTATCAAAAAAGGGCAGGGGACTGGGTATGAGCAACTTCAACACTCAATGTTTTTAAAAATCTGATTTAACCAACAGAAAGAGTATATCTTTTATAGTAATTTGGCAGAGTTTTAATTTTGTTTGTTGAATGACTGTGAGCTTTTGAAATTTCCTAAAAGCACGAAAACGAGGCTGGTATGGCTAACATTCTAATTCTCACTCAAATCTTTGTTATTTCAAACAACTGTACATTTTGATCATAAACATTACAGCAATGAATCGGCTATAATGCATAAACTATGGTGTTACTATAACCACATCTTTATTGATAGCGTCTATGTAGTTACAGTGTCACAAAGCAGCAGTTAATATCATCTCCACATGGGAAGGGAAAGGGTGGGTGGGTGTCGCTGAGCCATTAGAACCTTGATCCTGTTTGAGTGTAATGCTGCCAAAAACCATGGGTAGTTCCTCTAGTAACCGCTCAAAATAATAAATAATAAAAAGTTCCTGAAAGATTTACTATATAAAATAATCTTGTCCCTAGCAACAAGATACCTTGTTCCGGAGGGTAAGGGATAGTAATATAACTGAAAACCATACCCTGTTTGACAGAACGTCCCAGCAAAGCGATAAAGTCAATCAGTTACCTTCCGAGTGTCCTCTTAGTGTTAGCAAACAAGCACCAGTCTTGACATGCCATAATCGAATAGTCTCATCCCATGATGTTGTTATTACATGGCTGTTATGCATTGTCATAAACTACAAAATATAATAATATCCAATTCAGCTGGAACTTTGAATATTTTACAAATTTTGTCATTTGACGTTCATTGTTAGGGTGTTCAAAAACTAAATTAATGTGGTCATTGCACTTGTTTTCGAGGTATAAGACGTCAAAAAGAGTAATTTCTCAACTTTTCGTGCGCTTTTTTAGAAAATCTACCTCGATCAATATATTCAAATTACTCGGATCAATTTTATAGAAGAAAAGCAAAAGAACTATTTCGAATTATAATTGTTGAATTTAGAAAACATTATCTATAGGAAAAAAATCCACCCAATATTATATAAGTATAGTGTAGCCGAATTATGTGTTTGTGAGGATGTAAAAATGTTCAAATCTGTGACAATCGTTTTATTAACTTCTTCTTTTTTTGCACTTACTCCAAAGAATGTAATATGTAGATTTGAATATAAAAAAAGAAAAAAAATGGGGGTCTTCTCATTATGTTTGGAACTATACGCTAAAAATGTACGAAAAATGTTGTTATCATTTCGATGTTTTGGCTGCAAGGACATAGACATCAAGTTCTATATTTAGTATTATATAAAGCGTGATAATTTGTTTTCTTTATTTTTGAGTGAAAAGCCTGCTAATGGCCAAATTTGACCTCTAACGTGCGGTTTTATATTTAATCTGCGTAGGAAAGTTTAAATCAGATCAACATGGATGTGCAGTAGCAAGGGTCCGGTTCTACCTGTTTATAATTAGATCAACATGGATGTGCAGTAGCAAGGGTCCGGTTCTACCTGTTTATAATTAGATCAACATGGATGTGCAGTAGCAAGGGTCCGGTTCTACCTGTATATAATTAGATCAACATGGATGTGCAGTAGCAAGGGTCCGGTCCTACCTGTATATAATTAGATCAACATGGATGTGCAGTAGCAAGGGTCCGGTTCTACCTGTATATAATTAGATCAACATGGATGTGCAGTAGCAAGGGTCCGGTTCTACCTGTATATAATTAGATCAACATGGATGTGCAGTAGCAAGGGTCCGGTTCTACCTGTTTATAATTAGATCAACATGGATGTGCAGTAGCAAGGGTCCGGTTCTACCTGTATATAATTAGATCAACATGGATGTGCAGTAGCAAGGGTCCGGTTCTACCTGTTTATAATTAGATCAACATGGATGTGCAGTAGCAAGGGTCCGGTTCTACCTGTTTATAATTAGATCAACATGGATGTGCAGTAGCAAGGGTCCGGTTCTACCTGTATATAATTAGATCAACATGGATGTGCAGTAGCAAGGGTCCGGTTCTACCTGTTTAAAGTTAATTGAATTGTAAAATGTAACGTCCATTGTTGTTTAAACATCCATTTCCACTAGTACAGCTTGTTGCAGCTAAATGTTCACATGAGAGTCAAGTCTGCTCCGTCATACCTGCATCTACTAGTTATTTGCAATAGGAAAACTGAAATTAAGCATTACCAATATTTCATCAGCGTGTCCAGTCAATGTGTGCATAACTTTACCAGTGACAGCATCCCAAACACGAACCACTCTAAATTAGCAATTAAAACCAGTTTCAGTTTCAATACATGCATCACAAGCCAATAATGTCAATTATTTATGTATGTGCATCAGGGCAGATTGTGAACATTACCATCAGCCAAGCTGAATTTACTATTTAAACTCTCACTTCAAAAGGTTGAAACATATAAGTTCAGTGTTCTCTTATAAATTGTTTCGAAGTATAAACTGCCAAAATAGTTTTTCAGGCTTGATAAAGATGAAAGTTTCTAAAGAAAGAGTTTTTGAAAGATGCAGTATATAAAAACATATATGTTGTGGACATTACATAGTCTAATCTCGCCGACTTGGTAACTTGGTATCCCTAAGAAGCTAATTAATATTTTTTATATCAATCTGCAATTTCGACCCAATTATGCATTTAAACTATTTTTTGGTGACTCTGATGTGAAACTGCCCATGAAATAAGCACGAAGGGCATGTGCTTATAACTCTCTGCATTAATCGTATAACCCTTAATATCTATCAACGTTTCACCATCAATTGCTTATAACTCTCTGCATTAATCGTATAACCCTTAATATCTATCAACGTTGCAGCATCAATTGCTTATAACTCTCTGCATTAATCGTATAACCCTTAATATCTATCAACGTTGCAGCATCAATTGCTTATAACTCTCTGCATTAATCGTATAACCTTTAATATCTATCAACGTTGCAGCATCAATTGCTTATAACTCTCTGCATTAATCGTATAACCCTTAATATCTATCAACGTTGCAGCATCAATTGCTTATAACTCTCTGCATTAATCGTATAACCCTTAATATCTATCAACGTTGCAGCATCAATTGCTTATAACTCTCTGCATTAATCGTATAACCCTTAATATCTATCAACGTTGCACCATCAATTGCTTATAACTCTCTGCATTAATCGTATAACCCTTAATATCTATCAACGTTGCACCATCAATTGCTTATAACTCTCTGCATTAATCGTATAACCCTTAATATCTATCAACGTTGCAACATCAACTGATTGATGCGCCAATGCAAACATGAACATATTTGGCATATGTTTGAGTGCTGTCTTTACCTTTCAGTAGTGGCAGCAGCTATTACAGCTCCATCATAGCACAGATGTTCAATTCCTCCTGACTCACTCTGTAGTGATCTAAACAAGAAGAATCAATGAACAAATTATGTGAAACAGGAATACTGATGCAGTTTGTACAATGAAAAATATATGAGAGAAACTTTTATTTCAATTTGAATAATAAGCAGTAAACAAGGAACAGTAACTTACTGTACTTGCCTAAAGTTTGTAAAGAAACTGTGAGTAAAATGTTATTTTGTTATCCTGGCTATATTTTATATATTATAATCAATGCGATTAGTTCCAAATATTATTTATTGACTGACTGATTTGTTGTTATTTTATTTAGTTTAAGTATTCATGCATTTCTCATATCTATAGTTAAAAGTTTTTATATGTGTTTATATTTTAGTACTTTCTTCTTAAACTACGCATAGTCAGGGCAACTGAAAAAGTGCGATTTTTACCTAAAAGTGCGAAAAAGTGCGATTTTTACCTAAAAGTGCGAAAAAGTGCGATTTTTATCTAAAAGTGCCAAAAAGTGCGATTTTTGTCCAAAAGTGCGAAAAAGTGCGATTTTTACCCAAATGTAAAAAGTGTGATTTTAGTCCAAAAGTGCGCAATGATTGGCTTGAGAAAAAGGACGAATCTACGGGTTTTTACCAGCGGACTCGTTACTACGCCATTTTAAATCAGTTTAGAATAATTAGAAAAAAAACTCGGGAAAACAGATGCTATGTTTGTTCTACGTACGGAGTCTTCGCGGACTTATTCGCGAAGTTGAAATAAGTGAAATATATATCATATATATATACCACCATACTCACTTATATATAGAATCGTTTAAAAACTTACTGGAAAATTAAAAAAAAAACAATCGTTTTTTCAATCGTCATTTGAAAAAACAATGTGTTATATATGCATCATAATTCTATTCAAATAAGTTTTTAAGGCATTCTGTAGCTGATGCAACATTTTCTGAAGGTCTCTGTACTACTGTCATTTAATTATAGTAATGTGACCGCTCAAGGTTGAAGCACGCTTTCGAGTGCGAAGATTATCGATCGGAGATGCTCTTTATCGTAAAAATCAGTGATTTTGGTCTTTTAGAGGTTGAATAGCACGGAAACTCATGGTTTTGGTATCTTTTAGAGATGAACAGTTTGTGAAGTCACGTTCGGTATCTTTTACGGGTTTTTTTTTGGAGAAGTTCTGACGAGCATTCCCGATCGTTTATCCCCGGAGTACCCTCCCCATTGGAAAAGCCTGACTGCCAGCCCTATAGCTACTACTGAGCTCAGTCACGCATTTTCATAGGCCAGTATAATTAGTGAATGAATACTTAATCCGAAAGTTCATTAATTGCATACTAGCTTTTTACCTTAGGCATTGCCCAGTCTTGATATCAAACATTCTGACAACACCATCAGAACATCCAGACACACAAGAAGAGTTCTAGCAAGTTAAATATTCAAATTAAAATAAATCATTCAAAAAGGACTTTTCTAAGCTCAAACATGCATGTATAGCTCCCAGGGGGGGGGGGGGGGGGGGTACTCCCTTCAGATCTGGGTAGGGGTGTTCCGCTGGGATCTTGTAGGGGTTACCCTGTTTATGACAAAACATACCTAACTTCCATACCCTGTTTATGACAAATTTCAATTGTTTACGAACATTATATGATTTGTACAAATATATCAATTCAGACACACGTGCTGCTCTTATCTTTTTTTTAAGTCAACGATCTTATTCCTACCGATTTCCTGAATGCAAAATAATTTCTCTCATTTTTTGGGCCCTGAGTATGACAGGAAGTTTGGATTAAATCGGAGACAGAGTAGAATTAGATACCCTGTTCATGACACCAAGGTCGAAAAACCCTGTTCAGCGGATCATCCCCGTATAGTTGACATAGGGTAGTACCCCCCCCCCCCCCCCCCCCCCCCCGGGGTATAGCTGATATTTATATGAAATTTTTATCAATTAATCAAAGTTATGAGGTCTTAAATGATGTAGCTTCTGTAGCTGTCGATCGCTTTGGGGAATTGAGTGGTTAGTATGGAACATAACGGTTGGCAAGGTCAGGAACAGGCTACACAGGCTATACACCTTATTAATAATTCACGCCACCATTTTGAATTGGAAATTTGAATTGATGACGTCGAGTGGTGGTCGGATCAGTAATTTACAAAGGGATATGGGCAATTGTGCTGACTTTTCGATGGTTGAAAAAGGTATGCCAATAGTATTTTTAATTCTCAAACAAGTCCTAACTTATATATTTATAGCTGGATAGGATGTTGGACGGCTCAGAAAGTCAGAGTATTTTAGCGCATCACAATTTGCTATTTAATTTCAATTACTTTCATAAATGTCTAGACATGTATTTTACACAAAAGAACTTCTCATAACACATCACTTAGCAAGTAGTTGATTAATAAAACTCATGAAATTCATTGATTTGTGACATGTTGCAATATTTATAAAAGTCATTTCAGGGTTATACTTGAAATAAATTAAGAAAACAAATCAAGGTCATTGAAGAAGTCTCAATTAAATACAAAGAAGCCTTTTTTTAATTTTCTCCCCCAGGGGGAGGGTAAATGTGTGTGATGTAACATGTCACAAATCAATGAATTTCATGAGTTTTATTTATCAACTACTCACTAAAGTGATGAGTTTTGAGAAGTTGTTTTGTGTAAAATACATATCTACATTTAAAAAAAAACTAAAAAAACTCAATTATATATTTTTCTTTGTAGTTTTGAAATATGTTGAAGAACATGTTATTCGATCACCTTCATTTTCAAAAGAAAAAAAAAGAAAAAAATGGGTGCAAAGGGCTTCATCATTGAGAAATGTATGAAACTTGGAAAAATCAATAATAAAATAATCAGCGTGCACTTGTGTTAATGTTGATTGCTTGAATTTTTTCTCAGCACAGCAATGATACACATGGCCATGAAATCTGAAATAGAATTTACACCTTTAGTTTGACACATCTCACAGAGTCTGTGTGTGGAGTACTAAGGACATGGATGCACTGATATTCCTTTAGATCCCATATCCTGACTGAGTTATCAGCTCCAGCAGATACAAGTACCTTTCCTGAAAGACAACATTTGAAAGTAGCTTGAATGAAATATAAGAATAAAGAAAGAGAATGTATTGGACTAAGCCAACTTAGTTGCGAGTTTTTTACAGGGCCAGGTTATAACGATTCTGTTTCTTTAATTTTGTACTATCTATATATATAGTCAACTACAGAAAATAATAGATTTGTGTTACATATAATATCAGTGATGAATTACGGAAAAACGAAAAGTACTTACAATTCTAGTTAATTTTCCTGACCTTGCTAAACTGATTTTGTAATTTACATTTTACTCTTATATACGTTAGATTAATTCCCTAAGGGACAGTTCAATCTATCAATCAATCTATTGAAAATCCAAAACACCCCTCTCCAGTGCGGAACTATAGGGTGAGCAACGATTGCAACTAATTATTATTGTTATTACTTGAATGTCATAAATAAAGTGTTTTTTTTGTTTTTTGTTTTGTTTTTGTTTTTTAATTTCTTATTGAATTGTTCTTCTTGTATTTTCCTCTTTGTTTAATGTTCATTTCTTCCTTCTAAATCTTTGTGTGTTGCTATTAAGCATAGTTTGTGGATGGGTCTCTCATATTCTCCTGTGCTCGTTCTGATTCTTACTTACAATTCTAGTTGATTTTGCTGACCTTGCTAAACTGATTTTGTAATTTACATTTTCTCTTATATACGTTAGATTAATTCCCTAAGGGACAGTTCATTCTATCAATCAATCTATTGAAAATCCAAAACAGAGAAAGAAAGAATAGAATTGAACTCTTGAGAGAGGTCTGTCTTTTTATATATTCAATATTCATCAGTCTTAGTTGGTTTGAAAGAAGCCAAAAACAGCTAACTCACCATCACAAGCAATATCATTTACTGGTTCTTTATGACCTCTCAAAATGGGAGCTACAGTATATCGTCCACAAGACCAGTTCTGCTGCAAGTAATAAGCCCTGATATAAATAGTCTTCCATCTACAAGTGACTGGTGTCAAAATATCTCCCTTGTCAGTGAAATGAAACACTGGCAGTGATGGTACCCTTGATGGCGATAAAGGCCTCCATACTAATGTTGATGATTGGAGAGAAAGAGTCTCGTCATCACCAAACTTCTCCCATCCTTTTTTAATGCAAAGCTTGTGCCTGTATAGATACAAATAGTTCAAGCTGCTTAGCATACCATAATTCTCTATAAACATACTACATAATTAGGCAGTTCTGATAACTGAACTTGGGTTGGGTGAACAATCCACATGAAAAATAAATTGGTTCCGTCTCCTGTGTACTAAAATTTATTCTCACAAGTGAGGCCACAATAATGGAGAAACAAAAAGCCAGCCCACACAACCCTAAATGTGAACTTAAGATCTAAGAGACAATTCCAAATACCAATTAAAAATGTAACACAAGTGACTCAAAAACAGTTTCATTAAATTAATTGTCAGTTTTAATTATAAATACTGTAGTACATAATTCTTTTTTTATATTAAGTCTATAATTTTTCATGTGTTGTATTCTATGTTTGTAAATTAGCTAGCTTAACCACAATTCAGTTGTTTTTTAGCTGCATTTTTTTCCTATTAAACATATCTATCTATCTATTGAGTATTGTCTTTTGAAAATTAATCACAATTATGACCTCATTGCACAGCACAAATTATATAACAAGGGCAACACCTGAAGAATTCAGACAAAAAAATACTCAGTTATCTGAAGCATGCAATATCCGTCCCGGCCTGTACATTAGCATTTCATGATATGAATTTCCCTAAATGTGTTTCTAAATACTAACTTGACAACGGTTGCTGGGGTCTTAAATATATAAATGAATAATGCAGACAATATAATATTATGTAAAGAAAGCCAATCATATTGACATCCTAGTTCAATTGATGTATTTTAATCAATCAAATTACCATGTTGGATTGTGGTTTGCTCTTTCCCTCCAAAGTTTACTGCATCTTGCAGCAATACACAATGTTTCAGCTGACAAAAATGAGAAAATTCTTTCTGTGACTTCTTTAGGTAAGTTGGACACAAAATCAACCGCAAAAAGTGGTTTGAGCTCTGAGTACAATAAACGTAACTGTAGAGGCTGTAAAATATTTAAAAAAACAAGTGAGTTTAATTTTGTAAGTTACTACATTTTATACTAGGAAAATTCTGTCAATAATTGTCATATTTTTTATGCGAAGTGACAAATTAAAAGCCTGAAACAGGCTGACTGATAAGGTTATGATATCAAGAAAGATATAATTATACCTGACATTTTTTCAGTAAACTTTTTAAGAGTTCGTTTTGTTGTGCTAGGGTGAATCCATCGAACTCGTCCAAAATACGACCAGATTTTTCATTAAAACTAGTTATTTCTTGCATCCTATTAAGCTCATATCTGTGTGCCCGATTTTCTCAGTAATCGAAATAATTTAAAATATAAATTTGTCAAAATTCTGCACACTATTTCGCGCCTTCATTAGTCGCACTATACCAAAGTTAAACCCTTTTTAAAAATGTGCTGTGATTTGTTAAAACATTGGAGTGAAGAAATAATATCCAATCATAAAATATTTACTTTGTTAGTTGTCAGGCATGACTCACCTGAAATAAGGTGTTGATGCACAGCGGTATTCCATAAACGAAATATTGAGACTGATGAATGCACAGCCGGACCAGGCCAATTTCCTTTTTCTTCTTCTTTTGAGAAAAAAATCTCCGTGTTGTAATTAAGTTTTTCAAAAAAAAAAAAAAAAAAAAAAAACAAGACAAAAACAAACATGTTTTTACATTTTTATTCAACCCCCCCCCCCCCCCCCTATTCCCCACGGAAGATGAAAAATTGTTTTGTTTTCAGAAAAAAAATATTGTAGCAAAAAAAACTGGATTACGTGACCTTTCCGTGACAATCAGTTTAGTTCCGGTGTGATGTCACAGCACACTCCTTGTTGACTTACGTAACTAGCAGTATCCAGTTACGGGATTGTTGTACAATCTTCTACGTTATTGTACGTAATTTAGTGATTTCCTTTACGTAAATTCCCGATTAGATTAACCTACGCATGTATACGTAAGCATTACAAATGTAACCAATTTAGAATGTAAATTGTAAATAAATAGAGCACAATTGTAACCATTAGACAGTCACTTCTAGCAGTCTAGCTAACAAGCAATAAAGTCGTTCATAACTACAACACTCTGAGTCTTCACTCGCCGATTCTCGGTCCGTTACAATATTTACAACAAGGGGAATTTTTTATCAAAAGAAGAAGAAAAAGGAGGAAAAAATAGACTGCATATATTTTTTTAGCGATTTCTATGGGGCTCGAACTCGCGACCGCTTGATTAATAAGCCACAGGAAATTGGCCAGGTCCGCCTGTTATGAATGATGATGATCGCTGAGTCGATCGCTGACAATCTCGTACCCAGAGCCCCAAGAAAACGCGGGCTCTGTGTTCGAGATTGGATCGCGAACTACTGTAAATTGTCCAACTTTTATCGTATTTTTAGTCGTTATTCCTCGATATAGCATAACTATAATATTATTTCATATTATATGCGGTAAATCGATTATCTCCAGGCGAAAGTTTGGATACTTTTATTTTTGAAAAAAAGAGACAACATCTAGCTGTTGGGAAAGTTGTTTTGTTTATATTTTTGCGGCCTCAAATGAGCAACGTACAGTCAGTGCTGTTTAATGAATCTTGCAAGGGGTTATACAAGCAAAGAGAAGCAAAGGCATCTATCTCTAGAATGCCAATCACTTCGAGATCTTGTGGAAAAGCTAAGGAAGGAACTGCTGCTTTGCACGAGCGAAACACAGAAAGTTAAAGATCAACTACAGTGCTTGATCTATTTAGTCAGAAGGTATATTTATAATAGCAAGTATTTATACTATTGGGAGAAAGCCTGATTGCTTTTGTTACAGAAGTATCGTTCTCGAATCCCGATTGTTGAGGGTTTTCTGGTGGCTTGTAAGAGGTATCAGACAACCTCCTATATGATTAAAAATAGAAACATTGACAGCAAAGTTCTTTTACATTAGATAGATATGTGCATTTTCATTCAGCTTTTGTCTAAAACCTTGATGGTTTGTGCTTTTTTCACATACAAGTGAATTGCACGATTGAGAAACTGAATTCAAACACCAAAAAAGCAGGCTCAAAACAGCAGAGAAAAGTTAAAAATAAGTAAAGCTCTGGAATCTTTCAATTATTATTAAATTTATAAAATCCATTTTATAAAAAAAAAAATTTGTACTTTAATAACTATATTTTACATACTTTTATTATTATATTATTGTTTTTAATAATCAATGTAAAGGCTTGTACTGTTGTACCTTTATTATCATGATTATTATTATTATTATTAGCGCTATTAGTTCTATAGAAAATATTGTTTGCTATTATTATCATGTCTAATATCAGGTGAGAACACGTAATATCTTACAGGGATTTGCATTTTTCCCATGATCTTACCAGGAGTCACACCAAAATCTTCATGATCATGTTAGGATCATGTTAGGATCATGTTAGGATCTTACATGGATCTTACATGATTCTTGGCAAGAAACTCAACCTGGGTAATGTCTTTTAGCACCTTTGTCGATATTTTATACAACAGCTCAAAAACAGTATTTGTTTGAGCACTATAATTTTCTTCATTTAACATGCATTGAAATTTTTTGTTTTGCAGAGCATGGTCTGGTGACTGTCTTGCTGCTATTCATGTTTCTAATATTGTAGGTTAGTAATTCAACCCAACCACAGTTTGTTATTCTGTTTAGTATTTGATTTGTTCCACAACCTTTGTGGTTTGGATAGCTGCATGTACACCTTGAGAAGTTTAATACAAAGTAAAATAATAAATGTGAGGTGCTTATATAGCACATTTAATACATCTCAATGTGCTTTACAATTTTTTTTATTTATACAGGCCACTATTTAGGCGCAATTTTGCTACCACATGAGGAGTTAGTAGTTAGCAAGAATTAGTATGATCTGGACACACACACCGGGAATTCCCTACTCTTTTTGAACAGTAGTGTGGGTTCTTTAGCGTCCCTCTAATACAGATTAGTGAATGAAGTGTAGAGAGACGGAACCTAAGGTTTTACGTCGTTATCTGACAGTAATACCATATGTAGATGGTGAAACAAAGGCAGCAACTTTTCCTCAATTATTTTAAGAGCGTGAGTGTTGGTCCGGCCCCAAGGATCGAACCCGTGACCTCTCGCACTGTAGTCCGACGCTCTACCTACTGAGCTAACCAGTCGGCGGTTATTATTTTTATAATTATTATTATTATTTAATATATTATAATAAAGATTTATTAAGATTAATTCCTAAAAATAATAATTATGACTTAAATTTAAATATTGAATGGATTATATCATGATAATAATTTGTACATGTGTATAAAAGTACCATTACCTTTAGATCCAATGTGGATTGTTATTATGGATTAAAGCAAATGATTTTAAAACAGTCCTCAAGTCCCTTGAGACTTTCAGGCTAATTTCAATTATCAGCACAGTCGAGTGTTTGGTTGGACAGAGTTGATGTTACATTCCTTGTTATTAAAATCTATTGTTTCCCATTCTCAAATACAAAGGAGGTGCACAACTTAGCATTAAATCACTTGTTTTGCTTGAAATACAGGAGTTCAACCTCCAGACTTAAACAGAAACAATGAAGCAAGAGTTAATGTTTCTTCAATCGTAAGTAAGGATGTCTGTAACTAGGGCAGTGTGTACATAAACACACAATTATAAGTCAGAATGACTGTTTTTTTTTTAGCCCAAATGCAAGAAGCTAGTGTCATTTGATATCAGAGCAACTTTCTCACTGGTAAAAAACAAAATAATGTTTATATAACTACTCAAACTCTAGCCTGTTTAAGACTATTTATTTATAGCATATTATTTTAAAAACACTCTAGTAGTTAACCCTAACCATAGCTCCAAGCTTAATATGTGACTGTAATGGGGAAAGTTATATTGTGAATAATGGTACCTTTTTTTTTTTTTAATTATATTTAATGAGGAAACCAACGTCACCATAGGTGATTTACAGAAGGGTCCTCTACATAATTTAGACTATTAAAATTACAACATATACAAGGAAAATTATTATGCATATACATGAAAAAGATTAAAAGGTATAAAAAGCTAAAATATTAAAATAGTTAAAGATAAAAGATAAAATTACTTAATTAAAGTTTTCTTTTTGAATCAAATTCTTAAAATTATCTAAAGTTTTCTCTAATGGAAATGTCTAGTTTATTCCATTCATTGGATGCAAAGTTAATTGAGGTCCAGTGACCCCTAGTAAATGTACCTAGTACATTTGACTAGGCTTGACTTGACTTGATTTGGTAAGAAATAAAATACAGGGCTGGGTTGTTCAAAGCCCGATTAGCACTAATCCTGGGTTAACTCTTAAGAAAACCTATAGAGTTAACCCTGGATTAGCACTAATCGAGCTTTGAGTAACCAGCCCCAGGCCCGTAACCAGACCTTTTGCAAAGGGAGGGGGGTTTCACATAAAAAGTAGCTGTATCATTGATGTTTTTTTAGTAGCCTTTTTTGTTGGTAGCTGTCAATTATTTTTCACAAAGCCAGCGTGCTTTTAAAAAACCTTGAAATGAAAATCTGTATTACAATTTACTCCTCTTATAGACCTGAAGTGTGATGACGTTTTACTCTTGTCTATATACCATAATAGTTTTTAAAATCCTTTCATATTCAAATTTTATATTCTCTCGAGAATACAGGAACAAAAGCAATGTGAAAAGGATTCTGGTCTAGACACAGGGGTAAAAAGTCATCATGCTTCAGGCTTATTGTGGTTTACAATTCTTTTGAATTACTTCATTGTTTGCATTTTTATGGATTACAAAAAGGGTTTTGTGCTCTTGATTCCAACTCTAAGAAAGAAATTCTTGTAATTAAAAAAAATGGACTAGGTGGATGAGTGGAACTTTTGCTTTTCTGTGCACACCCTTTGGTTACAGCCCTGAAATCTATTTGCTATTATCATTATAATAAGTATGATTATTATATATTTCAAAATAGATTGTCATAATCACAACAGACTTTTAATTCACAAATGACATATTAATTGGATAATTTTTGCCAATGATTTTAATAGCCACTGCTAGGCTTTACCCTTAACTATCCTTAATTGCATACATTGTGACAGCTGCAAGTTTCAAACTTTTCAATCATATGGTCAATATTCTTTTACAGCTGGCTGACCCTGTTACTAACTGGGCAAGACTTTGTATTGGTGTACTCAACAAAATGTATGGAGAAGAAGAATTAGAATTGAGAGCATCTCAACTCATGTACCTTCAAGACAGGGAGGGATATCTTGATGATGAATTAGCTTCACATAGTGACCTTGCACAACACCAGTCAAACATGTCATTACTAAAGACAAACACCTTCCAGTTGCTACAGGTATCTTTACAAATCTGCATTGAGTGCAAGGAACCATTCAAGGCAATGCTAGCGCTCAGTGTGTAATTCATGAAACTTTTAAAAATTTACTGATTAAACCTGCTTTCACTGCTTAACATTTGAGAGTCACACTGATTCCCAAACCAAAATTCTTGATCTCTTAACTTTAAGAAAATATGAATTCTAAATAATTACATTGTGTAGTTCTCAAAAATATCCATAACCCCCAATGAATGACAATGTGAAACATTCCAGGGGTGGGGAGTATGATAAGCAGCCCCCTCCAAAATTGATTGAAGTGCACTGTTTGTTTGTATGACCATTGTGCACTGTTTGTTTTTTTGACCATGGTGCACTGTTTGTTTGTTTGACCATGGTGCACTGTTTGGTTGTTTGACCATGGTGCACTGTTTGTTTGTTTGTTTGTTTGACCATGGTGCACTGTTTGTTTGTTTGTTTGTTTGACCATGGTGCACTGTTTGGTTGTTTGACCATGGTGCACTGTTTGTTTGTTTATTTGTTTGACCATGGTGCACTGTTTGTTTGTTTGACCATGGTGCACTCTCTGTTTGTTTGTTTGTTTGAACATGGTGCACTGTTTGTTTGTGTGTTTGACCATGGTGCACTGTCTGTTTGTTTGTTTGACCATGGTGCACTCCCTGTTTGTTTGTTTGACCACTGTTTGTTTGTTTGTTTGTTTGTTTGACCACTGTTTGTTTGTTTGTTTGTTTGTTTGTTTGTTTGTTTGTTTGTTTGTTTGTTTGTTTGTTTGTTTGTTTGTTTGTTTGTTTGTTTGTTTGTTTGTTTGTTTGTTTGTTTGTTTGTTTGTTTGTTTGTTTGTTTGTTTGTTTGTTTGTTTGTTTGTTTGTTTGTTTGTTTGTTTGTTTGTTTGTTTGTTTGTTTGTTTGTTTGTTTGTTTGTTTGTTTGTTTGTTTGTTTGTTTGTTTGTTTGTTTGTTTGTTTGTTTGTTTGTTTGTTTGTTTGTTTGTTTGTTTGTTTGTTTGTTTGTTTGTTTGTTTGTTTGTTTGTTTGTTTGTTTGTTTGTTTGTTTGTTTGTTTGTTTGTTTGTTTGTTTGTTTGTTTGTTTGTTTGTTTGTTTGTTTGTTTGTTTGTTTGTTTGTTTGTTTGTTTGTTTGTTTGTTTGTTTGTTTGTTTGTTTGTTTGTTTGTTTGTTTGTTTGTTTGTTTGTTTGTTTGTTTGTTTGTTTGTTTGTTTGTTTGTTTGTTTGTTTGTTTGTTTGTTTGTTTGTTTGTTTGTTTGTTTGTTTGTTTGTTTGTTTGTTTGACCATGGCGCACTGTCTGTTTGTTTGACCATGGTGCACTGTTGGTTTGTTTGTCTGAACATTGTACACTATCAACTGTGCTGTAGGCAAAAGAAGAAGAAGAAAGGAAAGAGCGACAAGAAAGAATTACACAGTTAGAAAAACAAAAACAAGAAATACAATTGCAGCATCGCAAGAAACATCCTCCTCATTACCACCTCTACCAGAAACCATCACGAGATTCCATCAAACAAGAAGCTGAACTAAACGTTGATGATGGGTTGTTTTTGGTTAAGTCTGTTGGTTCTAGCACAACTAGTGGAGTGAACAGAAAAGAAAACAACAACCAAACTGTTAAGGTAAAACTACTTTAAAACTGATGTGACATGCAACGGCTATCCTGTTAAGGTAAAACTACTTTAAAAATGATATGACATGCAACGGCTATCCTGTTAAAGTAAAACTACTTTAAAACTGATATGACATGCAACGGCTATCCTGCTAAGGTAATTCCGTAGTTTTGCACTGCGCATAGTTCTGCGCATGTTTCAAGTTTTTTTTGGTTTTAGGACTTTTATCATGTAATAGTTTGTAAATTACTTTGAATAAAAAAAATCGAAGAATTGCGACATTTTCAAGCGAGAAAACGCGATAATTTTGAAACTCGACCCAGTACTCTCTCCGAAAACCTGTTTTTTGGCATTAAAATGACGATATTTTTTGCAATATTTCGCAAACTAGCACGGTGACCCATGTTTATAATTTGATAAAATTATTTTTTATAACATAACATCAAATATATCTAAAATTGAGCATAGGTCATCGGGCTAACTTTTGAGAAATTTCCAAAATACTTTCCGCTTAGGACTTTTTCGAAGGAATTAGCAGCTCGTGCGCACGTTGGTATTTCGTCAATTTCTTCAAGATCACATATTTCTTATACATCTGTTCATATTTATTGAATAAAATAAAGTGCAGACATTTCAACTAAACACGAATTTTGCTCTTAAAAGACAAATTACTGTGTTTTTGTTCCGTTTCTCTTCGATTTTTTAGCTTCTTTCTTTACGTTCTCAAGTCACTAAAATGCATGAACTTTGACGTCATATTGCACAAACAAAGAAGTCGGTGACCCCCCTTTTTTATTGTATTTTCTGAAAGAGTTTCTCAAAATTGTTTGTTAGAACGAGTATAAAAAAAATTTCACGGAATTACCGGTAAAACTATTTTAAAACTGATGTGACATGCAACGGCTATCCTGTTAAGGTTAAACTACTTTAAAACTGACATGACATGCAACGGCTATACTGTTAAGGTAAAACTACTTTAAAACTGATATGACATGCAACGGCTATCCTGTTAAGGTAAAACTACTTTAAAACTGATATGACATGCAACGGCTATCCTGTTAAGGTAAAACTACTTTAAAACTGATATGACATGCAACGGCTATCCTGTTAAAAGAAGTGAGACTTCCAGTTACATCCTTCAGCATGGTGTCATAAAATTTTATTCAACAGGCTGTGGCTCTTAGAGATCAATAGCTGCATATAGAATTACAACTGTTCAAACAGTGGCATATCGGAAGAATGCTTGCTATTTTTAACTCCTGACAATTTTTTATGTAGTTTTTTCCCCTTTTTTAGAGCGTAGGACAGCTTTGTTGTTTAGGTGCAAGTGATTTTTTTTAATATTTGAAGTTATTACTCTTGCTGAGAATAAATCACTAGTATTCTTGAAGCAAAACTGGGGACGTCCGAAAGTGGCTAAAAATTTAGGTCAAACTGTCACGATAATAGTCGCAGTCTATGCTGTCACTTCGCGTGTACATGTGACGTCATGGATATAAAGCACAAAAAATAATCAAATCTCTCTGTCTAAAAATATGATAATATTATTGTATATTGCCAGAAGTTGCCCTTTAACGATTTGAACTTGTTTTGTTATATTGCATGGTCGTCTAATAGTTATTGTGACTGTATCATGTGAATTGTAGTTGGAAACTGTTTGGATTTTATCTAAATGTTTGTAGAACATCAGAACCTTATTGTTGGGTGTGACTTTTTTCTCAGTATCATGGCCATAACAAAGAATCAATGGAAAACGAATGCGAAGAAATCCAACCAAAAAAGGTAACTGCTTTAAACAACATTAAATTATGGGATGATGTTTTTGAAATATTACTTAGTAGTTACTTACTTACTTACTTAATTACGTACTTACAATTGCCTTCTTGTAGATGTTTGAAATATTAGTACCCCTTTTTGTGAATGATTGGTGGGCTGATTGACTGAGTGGCCGACTGGCTAGCTGGGCGATGTATTGAGCTATCCTTGTTTGATTTGTTGTCGTATTTGTATTGATAGCACACTAGATCATTTACTACAGATGGTGTTGTCCCAAAATTAAGAAAACCAAGAGCTAAATCAGCAGGTAATCAGTTATCATGGATGATGGATTGCTATTTTTAAATTTGGAGTGTGTGTGTGTGTTGGGGAAGCTGGGAACTCCGATCTGTTTAATTTATTTAAATTTATTCTTTTATTCATTTATTTGATCTATTCAGTTTATTTAGAATGTTTTATTGATTTTAGTAATTGTATATCAATTTATTTATTTATTATAGTTTCTTCTAACAAACCTTGTGACAACGCCACAAGGTCCAGACCTCTATCTGGAAGCTTGACAAAGACAAAGTCAACAACTTCATCATCAAAGAAATCTCGTGAATACATAGATCCTATAGAAGGAGAGTTGAAAATGACAACTAAGGCATTACAAGATCGATTGGGTATATCAAAACAGGGAATGGTGTGATGACAAATTAAAAACAATGACAAGTACAATGATCGAAATTGTATCTTCTGGTCTCTTGCCTTTGTATTTTGTACTACAAAAATGAGTCATAACGTTTGATTTGTCTAATTGCAATAAAATATTCTGTTTACTACCTAGTTATTAGTTTGACATTGTAAACTTCAAGTAACTTTATTCATGACCATTTATTTCTTTTTTGTTCTGATTACTATATATGTAGCATGTATTTAGCTACTCTAAAATTCGTGTTAAAATACAGTGTATGTATATATGTGTTACACAATTAGTTTCTCAATTTGTTTCTGCAGAATGCAAATGAAATTTCTGGCTACTGAAAGAAATGACTTGTCCTATTCTATCTAAAGCGGCGTTTCTTATTTTTTATATTAATTCTGTCTCAATTTTTAAAGGGGCGTTTACACGAGCAATTTTTCCTTGACAAGGAAAAGCGGGCGTGCTGGGTAATTTCAAATAAATCGCTTAATATTGCTCCAAATGGGCTGAAACTCTACCGGAACATAAATAAAAAGACAATACACATATACAGAGTTTAATTTTTATCATATTTTATTTTTTTCATTTTATTGTTAAAAACGGTCACAAACAGCTAGCTTGGGCTACCTGTGGTGTAGACGGACAACAAGGAAAATGTGGCAAGGAATATTAATGTGATTAGTTTCCAGTTTCTTCGCACGATCAGTCTCCTAATCAAAACAAAATGGCGGCTAAAGCAAAATTAATCTGGAGCGATAAATCTGTTTATATTTTGTTGGATTTACTTCAATTCAGACAGAGTCGAAACGAAACATGAATCATATCGCAACCCTACGGATCATCTGGCACCCAAGGACGGACCCACCATCTGCGCTTCCGAAATTCGCAATCGTGCATAAGCAAAAGCGCCCCTAGTCCACATGCAGCAAGTCTTCGATCTCTATTTTTCACTTGCATATAGGCCATTTTGTTTTGTTTGCTCATCAAGAGACTGGAAACAAATTATGTTAGTACTCCACTGATCGCGAGCATAACCTAAACTTGTCAAGGAAAACTTGTCCATCATCTACACGAGCAAGGAAACCTTGTTAATAAAAAATCGTCAAGGAAAAGTTGTTGATCGTCTACACGAGCGATGACAGTGTCAAAGAAAAATTGTCAAGGAAAAATTGCCCGTGTAAACTCCGCTTAACACTTTATTTCTCTCTAAACAATATTAAAGTTTTTCATCCTCCTTATGTCTTAAAACTCTATTAATATAATTTTGAATGACTTGTGATACTAAAACTATAAAAAAACTATAAAAAAAACTATCAAGTCGAAACTATAAAATTTCGTGCACTAATCTTCATTTGGCTCCATTTCTGTCATTAAATTTCAAGGCCAAGCAATTGGGTGCTAGCTGCTTTGTTTGATATTTACGTTTTTATCCTAACCATACTGGTGACACACTTTCAGATAATGTACGCACAGTTGTCGATGAAGCCGAACGCCACAGTTGTAGTTACGAGAAATTATTTTGTAAATTCTCCACCAAGGGGTGGATAAGACTGTATAACACGCAATAACTTGAATTGACTAATAATAATTGACAGCTGTCACTATAACAAGTCACAATGCACAATAATTTGTATTTCTTTGGGTGTAAGGTTATTCCGAGAGACCAACAAAAGGATCGTGGTCAACCATGAATATTTTTGCCAAATTTCACAAATGTCACCGAAAACAATAGGATTCAATCAGGAGATTTTTGAAAGCGGAATAAAAGCTCTACCTCATTGTAGTCGTGTTGACGGTCGAAAATAGAGGTTTTAGAGTACGAGTTTTTAGTTCAGTATCACTCTGGATGCTATGTTTTTCAGAAACGGAAAAAATATATATATGCGTGTGGTACTAGCCTAATCGACACAAGTGGCCAAACCAACTTGCATGAAGGAAAGTAAGATAGGACGAATCTGCGTTAAGAAAGGCATACATTACTAGCTCAGCTACAGTGCAAATTAAAATGTCCAGCGTCTTGGCTAGCTACGGACAACCCAACTAAACAGTGCAGCTGCGAAATACAACGGCAAGAGGCTAAACATCTTTGCAGAGACACTTTTCGGACTCTGAGTAACAACTTGGGTGCTTGTCTCAGGTGCATTACTGCTGGTCACAAGAGGGGTTGTTGGACGCTCACCATTGCAATAATCAGTTGAGCATCTTGTAATCATCTGACAAGAATGAAGTGACAAGACCATTCCAGTAGAGTTGAAATATTGCGTGCAGTTCGATAATAGTGCACATGTCTTTGTGTAACTTGTATATATAGGAATGCCATTACGAGCCAATACTAGTTTTAGTGTTCCACATGGAATGTTATTACAATCTTGAACTGTTTGGTTCTTTTCACAACCAACCAAGGAGGAGCCTGAACATCTGTAGCACTTGAGAGAATATGCTAAAAAAAAGTTTGATAATAATTTACATTTTGTGAATGGTTACATTGTTTCCTGATATATTGTTCTTTATAAATCACTTTTAACGTGACCTAATTGACATTTGTTTTTCTGGTATGTTATTGCTGCCACAACGAAGGGAGGAGCAAGGCAGCATTATAATCGAGTAGTTAGGGATATGATATCAAATGTTGAGCCCTCCAGGATCCTTTGCGAGTTTCTTTGAGGGATTGTATTACAGTTCCACGATCTGGATGAATTCTATTTTAGTCACATGATCTTGCTACCGCAGCGAAGCGAGCCTGAGAATGCGTATAATAATAATAATAATAAACTTTATTTCTATAGCGCACTTATCCTATGCTCAAGGCGCTTTACAACAATTTAAAATATTTATAATGATAAAAATTATACATATGTTTATGAAAAGAAAATACAATTGCTAAAAAAAAATTCAAAATGGATAATAAACAAAATAAAATTACATAAAAATATTTTTATGATGAGAAAATACAATTGCTAAAAAATTCAAAATGGATAATAAACAAAATAAAATTACATCGTATATCTAGGAGCAAGGGTGGCGTAGTTGGTTAGTGCGCATTCCTGTTTTCATCGAATATGACTGCACATAGATGACTTCAAGACAATGATTAGAAGGTTTATTCTCTGAGAATTAGCTCTTAATGCTAATAATGAAGTTTCTAAGATGTTAAGTTTTATTTAATCTAGAAATACAACTATGTTTTTGTTATTGTGATTAAATTGATATTTTGTTTACAACAATATTATATTAGTTGTCACCATTCAGCCACTAAGCAATATTAGAGACCTAATCATGACGTTAAATTGTGTTAACTTTTTTTGGAACTTTTATCGACTGGCATTTTTGCATGACCTTGCTTGTCTCACTCATAAATAGCCTCCTCTAAATAAAATAAGTTTCAACACCTTTGGGCCAAATATTAAACTAGATGAAAGGCAGCATTCACTAAGAGGTCTCTTAGGCTAGTCGTACCTTAGACCGATGGACAACATTCAAAATATGTATCATGCCTGAGTTGTTATGGCGTTATATCCCCGTCAAAATTCATGTTTAACAATTCAACATTGATGTAACAGAATTCTTGTTTTAGTTGACAATGCAACATTGTTACTTCATCCTTCAACACGCAAGTTTTGTAATTCAACATTGTTCGTATATCATCCAACGTTCTTGTTCTATTTTCGACATTCGAGTTTTACAATTCAACATTCATATCACAACTCAACATTCGTCCTTCACACTGCAACATGCTTGCATATATATAAAAAACAAAACAAAAAAAGGATTGGCCGTCGGAGACTTGAACCTCGTACTACCTATATATAGCTTAATGGATCTTATTAACAACTTGTTGTCGCGATGGCAAATCGGGTAAGGCGCAGTTTGACAACGCTAAGGTCCCAGGTTCGAGTCCGTGGTCCGTCCATAGAAATTTCTTTCTTTGTTACCTAATTTAATCAGACCTGATAGAACGTGTCTGAACTTGCCTAAAATTCTAACAGCGAAAAAAAAAAGAAACTCTCTGCATTTTAAAACTCGTGCCGGCCAGAGGCCTGGGCACGAGTAAAAATAAATTGTTGATATATATTTAAGTTGGGGGTGGAACTCCGGGGATAACCGATCGGGGATGCTCGTCGGAATTTTTCAAAAAAATACCCAGAACAGATACCTGACGTTTTTCAAAAAAGGGCGTGGCTTCGCAAATTTTTCATCTCTAAAAGATATCAAATTCAGGAGTTTCAGTGCTATTCAACCCCTAAAAGATACCAAAAAGTGAGAATTTTGGATAAAATCCTGCATGGATTGCCATGCAAAGTCGGGAAGAGCTACCGTAAAATGAAACCGGATATTATGTCAAAGATGACGTGGCTCTAGTGATCTAGTGAAATTTCTTTGTCATGGGTACCAAAGAATTATACCTGCATGGCCCCGCAAACAGTATATTTTATCCTATCTAATATTCTATAGATAAGAGTTTACTGCTTATTGAAGCCAGACGCAACACGGGAGCAGAAATATGGTATATGGTGCTTGACCTCTACCCTCATGTCACATGATTTCATTTTCATTGCTACATGCATACTTTCATAGATGTATACTTCTTTGATATAGCTGAAGGCTGAATTGAGTATTACAATTCAATATATCTTGATTATAATATATTTGTAAATCTACTACTAAATGAAATAAGAAAATTAAACTAGTTGAGTGGAATTGTTGAATTGAAAACTATTGAACAGTGTGATTGACATAAAATTAGGTAGATATAGGTGAAGATTGTATATGGCTGATGTTGTAGAGTGAAAGCTTGTCTATAATACTCGATAAGGTTATTCAATCGGTCTTGCTTGGATATCAGACTTCAATGTGATTTCAATGGTTAACGAAGATCAGTATAAAAATTAAAAGGAAATAATGTCTTCAAATTCCAATTATCTTCAAATGTTGCTGTTCTCTTTCTAGACGCTTTTGAAAGCATGTGTAGACTGTATATTCTACTAACATTTGGCTTCAAAACGAATCAGAGTTATTAATTCATTTCCTTATGTTCAACTCAAAAAGTTCGATAATTGATTTTATCTAATCAAAAAGAGCACTTCTGAACTTTTTAATATATTATGATTAGGGTTAGGGTTAGTGTCAAAAAGTACTAACGAAATGGACGTCCGAGCGGCAAGGGTTAGAAAATATTACAGTTATTGAATCGCAACATACCTGAGTTGAAGACGAGAGCGAAAATACTGAATAAAGCCAAATACTTTGCTAGGGCACACATCTTTCTCTCCATTAGTATTTCTTTTCGTTTCAGTTGTAGTCTGACTGAAGCAGTATGGTATTCTACTTTATAATGGAGGAGGTCCCGATGGAAGTGTTTGCATGACAAACATGTAACTCCGTCACATCCGGCCTAAGTGCATGAGTTTGCACATTTGTTCGGCTACGCGGGAAGGGCGATGTCGATTTGTCATGGTGATTTACTAAACGATGATTAATGTGAAAATTACTCTAAATAACCACTTTGATGCATCAACAAATTATCACCGGTTTTACGAGGAAATTAAGTAATTGTCATAATCATAAATTATTTGCTAAGCTCAGAGGAACCCGGTAGGGGAGGGACTCCGATGCATGGTAAACGATCGTGGATGCTCGTCGTATCTTTTAGGGGTAAAAATCAGCAATTTAGTCTCTTTTAGGGTTTAAAATATGAGATTTGCCCACTCCTCTCTTTTTGGTATCTTTTAGGGGTTGAATAGCATTAAATCATTGTTTTTGTTATCTAAAAAAAATTGTGAAGCCACGCTCTTTTGAAAAACGTATCTTTTCAAGGAGTATTTTTGAAAAATTCCGACGAGTCCGGCTCCCAATCGGTACCCTGGGTACCACCCAATCGGTTGATCATCCACCAAACCCCCCCAACTCCTCCCTTGCCAGGAATAGTCCACGCTCGCCATTATATAAAGTATTTGTTTTTTTATAGCTTGAAAACTAACGTCACACATCATACGAATACGAATGCATATAGTTTTTCTTTATAAATATCTGATTACCAAAATTTGTGTAAGTCTGCTTTTCCTTTAAGAAGAACAAAAAATTACTTTTGAAGAGAAAAAAACGTTTTCACTCGTCCCCCATGTTAGCCCTAAACTGCAAAACCTGGCCACCCAAAACCTGCCGAATTTTTCAAAAATACCCCAAAAAGGTACCCGGACGTTTTTCAAACAAGATTGGCTTGACAACTTTTCATCTCTAAAAGATATCAAAATCATGAGTTTCAGTGCCATGAATAGATGGGTTCAACCCCTAAAAGTTACCAACAAGTGAGGATTTGGCAAATCTCATATTTTAAACTCCGTAAAAGAGACCAAATCGCTGATTTTACGAGCATCCCCGATCATTTACTCCCGTAGACCTTTTACCAGAAGCAGACTCTGCTCACAGGGTAAAACTTTTAAAACAATGACAAAGATATAGATAATCAGTGCGGAAGGGAAATGGGGACGGATGTACACACGCTAGGAATATGAGTTGTGGTTAGAACTATTTTGTTTTGGTCACCAAGCTCTCCGTCCGTAATGCAAGTTGTAATGATCGATGGATTAAAAAAGACTTTTCACGCCAAACAAACAAAATAAAAAGGCTACTTTGAACATTTCCAATTGGAGTCTGTTTTGTGCGTAGCATGAATAGCAACAGTTCGACGTAGTTCTTCAAAACCGCCAGTGGTATAATCAGACTAGAGCTATCCGGCTGACACTGTGGCCTTTATGAATTTGTCTATCGGACGGTGTTTACCTCACACACTTATCACCTTACTTGATTGATTCCGATTTAGTTAATGATGTAGTTTCTTAGGAATGTAAAAAAAATACAGGAATAGACTCATAAATCCGATAAATGACTCCTTTGATTACATTAATCAAGGGATGTAAGACTGTAATTTAAGGTATTCACTATATATTTTACAATTAGACGCATACCTGCGTGAATTCGGGCTTTTCTTTTGCCTATGTGATTTATGTGTTTGTTTCGCTGAACGTTTGAGATCGCAAGGATTAGAAAATGAAATAAAAGTAATATTAAAATTTCGGATAGTTAAATTACGCTTTTATGAAATAAAGAAATCTCCCTTTTGATGTTTGTTTCTTTTCGAAACAGTTATTTCGAAGATCACATTTTTCCGATGATGGTGTCTGCGACACCGAAACGTTGTAAACATGATATGATTCTTTAAAAATGTTTGAAGTAACTGTAACGATACTGAGTTTTACGTCTGCAATACCAGCTTTTACTCATTATTATTATTTTTTTAATTTGTCTTCTCTTTGGTCATTGTACTACCCTGGGTACCAGAGGCCGCGAGGGGCTGAGAATGAGACGAAAGAGAGAGGCAGCCTCTGGTCTAACGAGTAAAGAATCTCACTTCCATGTCTGGACGATGTTATCTGAGATACCACTTTCCTGTCAAACTGGTTTTATTTGTTTTCACTGCTGAAACTGTCTCATGTATTGCGAAATCTATACAGAAAAACGTCCTAAATGTTTCTTCGTGAATCTCAATATGCACATATAGTATTTAGAATGGTAAATTGCTATTTTATTAGCAATTAGAAATCTACCTACGGTCAGCAATGAATTATTGTTTACATTCGTGTTGATCAGTGGTGTCATGTTCATGTCATGAAACGTTCGGACTTCAAGTCGAGTATTTGGAAGATATATTAAGCTTTAAAGAGTGGGAAAAAAGTCTAAAATAAAAGAAAGTGTTGTAACGTTTGACATATAAAATATTTCACGATACGGCTTGAATTTCTCTGATAAAAATCAAGGTACGATATTGTAAGTAATTCGAGACCATTGTTGTTGGTAAACATGAATACGTTGATGCCCTCAGAGGTCAAAACCAGTTAGTGTAAGGAACCAATGAAAACACATTTTGACTGAGATTATTTCAAGAGCCAATCACAATCCGAGTTCAATATCTGAACTCATGGAAGTGAGATTCTTTACTCGTTAGAACACAGGGAGCCCGGCTTACGAGATATTGCCGACTCCATTACGTACGTAAGCCAGTTGATACGACCTGTAATAAAACACCACTATTTATTTAAATAGTGTAACGGCTATTAGTAACGCAAGCATAAGAGAGAGGAAAAACATACACCGAAACATACATTGGACTGACAGAAAACGACTTCAAAACAAGATACAGAAACCACACCGCATCATTTCGCCACCCTAAGCACCAAAACTCCACCGAACTCAGCAAACATATCTGGTCACTGCAAAACAACAACATCGACTATTCAATCTAATGGCGCATCCTATCATCCTGCTCTCCATATAACAGTTCAAATAAAAGATGCAATCTATGCTTAAAAGAAAAATTATTTATCATTTACCGACCTGATCTTTCTACACTTAACAAACGTAATGAACTAGTATCGTCATGCAGACATAGAAACAAAGCGTTGCTTCGCAACAACTGAACTTTTAAATTTACCGCCTGAATTAATTATGTAAATTATGCAAATTTCAACTATATAAACGATTGTCACGAATATTCTTTCAATAAACCCCTGAAGAGTGAAGTGATTCACGAAACAGGCTTGTAGGGACTATGTAGTTACGTCTTTCTTTTCCTATTTACACTGTACTATTCAGCTCTACTTGATGTATCGAGCACTGTCTTACGTAAAAATCGATCGATAGACTTACTATATATATATATATATGTAAATATATTTTTAATATATTTTTAACTTTACGACTATCATGTAAATCAGTTACTTCAAACTGTTGATATATTCGTGTTTAAATAAATATTAAGAAAAACACCAGGAAATGAATAATAAAATGAAGACGGAAAACTAGAAAAATGAAGAAGAAAATTTAATTTTCACTCTCACCGGGCGACATTACCTAGTAGTTCTGCTGCTTTCGGGCGACAACACCTGGAAAACACGAGGGAAAGCGGCCATTTTGCACTAGAAAATGAGCGATAGAATGAAGAGGAGAAAGAAAAGAAGAAACAAAATTTTCACTTTCACTGAGTACGGGCGACAACACCTAGTAGTTCTGCTGCTTTGGGGCGGCAACAACTGGAAAGCACTAGGGAAAGCTGCTATTTTGCCAAAAGAAAGGATCAAAAGATTCTGAGATACATAGCTAGTAAATGAAAAATGGATAAGTGAATGGACAAAAGAAAGAATAAGTAAACAGGCGAATTTCAATAGAGCCTCAGACATTATATTTATTTTACCAGGTATTCTATCTGTATATTATCCTAAACGCTTCAATTCTTACGCTTCATTTAAGCAGCGAGAATCAAATGTGACTTGTACTATAATGCTACTTTTAATTGTACTTATTTGAGATAAACTATAGTAACTGTGATACAATAAGTAATATCTTAAGCTACATTGTAGCGAGATATTGATTCAAATGTGATTTAACGGTATGTTAAAATGTTTCGTTATATTTTGGAAACGTTGTATCCACTAGTTCCTGTTCCAAGCACTGAAAAGCATCAAAATGAATATATTTATGTTTATTTTTTGTGTGTTGAATATGTTTTTTTCACTTTTTCATTTTTTCAATTTTCTCGCTTCATATTCATCAATTCTCTCGTTATTACTTTGTTTATTTAATACTTTTTAATTGATTTATTTCATTTTGTATTATTTCTTATTTGCGTTTGCTATGTATCAATTGCATTTCCATTTTCTCATTTCTCTCAGTTTTCACTTTTGATTTTTCGCTATTTTTCATTTTCTCATTCGTGGTCACTCGTGGTCATTCATGGTCATTTGTGGTCATCCGTCGTCACTCGTGGTCACTCGTGTGTACTTTTAGACAAGCACGGGCTTTAGGATTCTACTTGCTTCGAGTAGTGACTGAAATGTTTAATAACAACCAAAATACTCTTATTGAATGCTAAACAAACACTACTTAAATCATTTTATACTCACATTTAATTTGCGTGTTTTTATTCTTCCAAATACGACGATATTTAGCTGGTTTACAATCCCATTTCATAACTCGTTATGACTTATCGGACGAAAAAATCTGTCGATGCGGTCATTTTATTGCAGGCTCAGCAGATTTTTTCGTTCGATATTAACCTTCGGTCAGCATATAACGAGTTAGACAACGAAAAAAAAAAATAAATAAATAACAAATTAAAAAAAAAGAATGAATGAAATTATAACAAATAAAAAATACATTTATCTTTACAAAACGTATTATTTACTTTTATCTTTAAGTCATAGTTTTACTAGTTTTTCCCTCACTCCCTTTCTTGCTGGGCCAGAGATTTATTTCTTTTGCCATCGGTAGTTATGGCGTTCCGTTGCGGACAAAAATGCATAACGCAGAAAAACGTGTCGAAATCTAAAAAAACATCGATTATTTAAAAACATGTATTGAAATAATAAGTTGTTTGTTTGTAAATTATTGAAATAAAGTCGAAAAAATCAAAAATAAAACGAAATTTTAGAAATATTAGTCGAGAAAAAAGTATGAGTCGAAGAAAAAAATATGAGTCGAAGAAAAAAAAATATGAGTCGAAATTAAAAAAAAATGAGTCGAGAGTAAGAGATCGCTGACCAGTTATTATTATGAGCCTGCGTGAGACTGCGCATGCGGGATTTTTTTCGCGGGAAAATAGTGTCTAGTCATGGTATATTAAGTTAATAATGAACGACAATACACTGGAGATTGTTCAGAGAATTGTGGAAAATTTGAATGTTGTTGAGCTCGAGTACAAATTCACAACGGCAACCATCATCATCATCCACATCTGCATGTTAGCGTTAGCGAGGAGGTGAATAGAGCATTCTCGATCCCTCGTGGAGGCTCTAACACACAACTTGAGGCTAATTTCTCGGCTCAAAGAAATTATAGTACGAACACCACTGGAATTGTCAATTATTTTTTTATCTTCAATGTTTCGATAGCTTCGCTGTTCGAAATGGGAGCGCAGAGAACCCAAACGACGGGAGAGGATCCTTAAAGTGCTAGTCTGATCAGATCCGAAAAAGTTCTGCAAATGACTGTTTTTAAATCTTTATATACCTATAAAATCACTGTGAAATTTTTTATCAATGCGAGACCGGCAAGACGTTCATTTTTTATCTTAAAGTTTACAAATTTTCGAATTACGTCACCCGACTTGATTCCAGAGCGTGTACTTGAGCCTGCTTGATATGACGTCATATGCGCCGGAAGTCAGCCGATGTTTGTATACTTTCACTGTAACTTACCTTAGTTTTTTTTCGATTTACATGATATTTCTTGTTATTATCTATTTTTATTCAACATCCAACAACAAATATGGCTTCTATACAATGTATACTTCAAGGACACCTCGTTACATCTACGAAAACGATGAGATTTTGATATATTTGAGTCTTTAGTCTCGAGTTGCTTTCAGTACAGAATATTTATCAAGTTCGCATGAAATATACAAGAAAGACCCATTTATCCAAGACACTTTTGAGATAGCTAAATAATTATTTTTTTTGAATACCACCAACTCATTAAAAAGGTTGACTGCAAGAGACTCAAAACAATACTTTTTTCAAATGAGTTTGTGCACAGCTTATGAATAGAGTATAACAACAGTCATCGACCAACTAGAAGACGAAGTATTCTGATAACTTCACACATTTACACACATAGCAAGACTCGGATCATTTGTAGTGCCCAGCTCAGATTCAGTATAATAATATTGTATTGGTTGCGACGTTTAACTACCGTATACATAATAAATGTATGTAACAAATAAATAGATAGCTTATCAGTCAGATCAAGTCTCACTCTCATTGACCATAGTGATAGTGAATCGGAAAAACTCCACAATTGAATCTAGTTTTAAAACATATTTTAACGATCACATACAAAACTTTTTTTATTTAATGCATTGTTTTAGAAAAATGATTATAGTCAGGTAGAGACATAGTATTTATTAAACGTCAATAACGTGCTATTTTACGCTTGAACGTATATATACAATAAAGTAATTTACTTTAGTCAATAGGAACAAAAAGAACAAGTTAAGCATCTTTGCGTGCGCTAGTTTTGAATTCTAATTTGCTGTCAAAAATCTAGATATCTTATTTTGTTTTGTCTCTCACTCGATTTTCATGTTCTCTTACGTCAAAGTTATCAATTACTTTACTTTTCTCCTTGCAAATAGGCATGCATGTTACTCTATGATGTATCACTTTAGATCGGAATTTCAAAGTTAAATCAGAATTTAAATTAATTTAAGTTAAAATGAAAGTGGTTCGAGTATTAGATGATTTATAGACAAATTGCTTTAAGTCAAATTAGGATTTTTTATTACCCTTTTTTCGTACGCTAATGGCGCTACGTTCTGACAATATGGTGATAAGAAGTTATAAACTTGGACTCTAAAAATACGATATAACTTGTAGATCGATTAATGGAAAATGTTGGTTTGATCATAAAAGACATTGTTGAATGTATATCCTCAATTTTATTTACCTATAAATGGGGAAATCTGCTTCTAAAATAACTTACATTTTGAGTAAAATAAGTGCAGAATGTACGTGTACAAAATACGACTTGCGCATATGACGTCATTGGTCTTAAAATGCAACCGCTGTGCAGAAACCTTCAGAATAATTCAAGGGTGACAAACTTTCTCAAATATCAGGTTCAATTTCTTGGACCATTTTGGTCACATGATTGAACAGAGGTTGCTTTGAACCATGCAAAGTAATCTCATTACTATTCAATGTACATTTATATTAAGACTCTAGAGTCTATATAAAGATTCATTGAATACAAATGAGAGTATTTTATGGATATAAAACCTCATGCATGTCACCAAAATTGGACCAGCTCATGAATTAATAATGAATTTTTTAATATATTGTTGCACATGAACATTATTATTATACATGAACATTACATAATAACAAGTTTTGTTATTGTTGTTAGGATGAATCAAATGAAGACAACCCACAAAATAATTATTGTTTACCGTTATGGTCACAACTTTATGATGATGGACTTTTATCCAAATAGTGATAGTTTAATAGTATAATTGGTTTTGTATGCATTGTTTATGTTAATCATTTGCTGTTCTTTACTTTCAGGCTAAGCTGACTGATGTACTGGTGATTTGTGGTGATTTTTTATTAGTGATTTGTGTAAATTAATTGTGTTAATAAATTGTGTGATTGAATTGTATATTAAATAGATTGTGTAATTGATTGTGAATTCTGTAATACATATTTTGTCTATCTGAATTTGAAGTTCTCTTTCACATCGTCATTATAATGAATAAAGGAATTAATACAAAACAAAAGGAATAAATTAAAAAAAATAAAAGCATAAATGAAAATTTGTAGGGAGGGTCATATTTTTTTTCATGTGTATTTGGGGAGGGTTGCTTTATTGTAATGGGTCTTACAGGGGACCATATTTTTTGACTTCAGTAAAGAAGGAGTAAACAAAACTATCAAAACAACAATATTTATTGGTTTTGGCAATATGACATACCAAATAACAATAATAATACTGACCAATAACACTACTGAGTTGATGCATAGTTATGCTTAAACATTTCAAACCTATCTAAAAAGTCTATCATTCTGATAGAGGCTCAAGGAATGGCCTACATGATGTGGTCTGCTAGTAGGGTCCTATATTATCATCACTATCAGATGAATTGTTGTAATTGTACATGTTGAGCATTTTAGCATCGTTGACATTGTAATCACTGCTATCATCATAGTTGTCATCATCACCCTTGTCATCATCACTGTTGACAAGATTGTCATCATCACTGTTGTCGTCACTTTCACCATTTATACTGTTGTCATCACTGTCACCATCATTGTCATCATCACTGTTGTCATCACTGTCACCATCATTGTCATCATCACTGTTGTCATCACTGTCACCATCATTGGCATCATCACTGTTGTCATCACTTTCACCGTTTATACTGTTGTCATCACTGTCACCATCATTGGCATCATCACTGTTGTCATCACTTTCACCGTTTATACTGTTGTCATCACTGTCACCATCATTGTCATCATCACTGTTGTCATCACTTTCACCGTTTATACTGTTGTCATCACTCACCATCATTGTCATCATCACTGTTGTCATCACTTTCACCGTTTATACTGTTGTCATCACTGTCACCATCGTTGACATCATCACTGTTGTCGTCACTTTCAACGTTTATACTGTTGTCATCACTGTCACCATCATTGGCATCATCACTGTTGTCATCACTGTCACCATCATTGGCATCATCACTGTTGTCATCACTTTCATCATTGGCATCATCACTGTTGTCATCACTTTCACCGTTTATACTGTTGTCATCACTGTCACCATCATTGGCATCATCACTGTTGTCATCACTTTCACCGTTTATACTCTTGTCATCACTGTCACCATCATTGGCATCATCACTGTTGTCATCACTTTCACCGTTTATACTGTTGTCATCACTGTCACCATCATAGTCATCATCACTGTTGTCGTCACTTTCACCGTTTATACTGTTGTCATCACTGTCACCATCATTGGCATCATCACTGTTGTCATCACTTTCACCGTTTATACTGTGGCCATCACTGTCACCAGCGTTGACATCATCACTGTTGTCATCACTTTCACCGTTTATACTGTTGTCATCACTGTCAACATCATTGGCATCATCACTGTTGTCGTCACTTTCATCATTGGCATCATCACTGCTGTCATCACTTTCACCGTTTATACTGTTGTCATCACTGTCACCATCATTGACATCATCACTGTTGTCATCACTTTCATCATTGGCATCATCACTGCTGTCATCACTTTCACCGTTTATACTGTTGTCATCACTGTCACCATCATTGACATCATCACTGTTGTCATCACTTTCATCATTGGCATCATCACTGTTGTCGTCACTTTCACCGTTTATACTGTTGTCATCACTGTCACCATCATTGGCATCATCACTGTTGTCGTCACTGTCATCATTGGCATCATCATTAGCATTGTCTAAGTTGACTGGATGAGGTCGAGATTTCAGCAGACGCTTTATCACAATGTTTGCCCCAGAATCTATCAACTTGCAATCGGACTTTGTAAAAAAAAACAGGCTCTGCAGCTTTCTTTTGCCTTTTATGTTTAATATTAACTGTTCATCTATATCTCCAGCACTGCAAAATTCATTTCTTCTGTTTGTTTGGGCAATTTCTTTTGGAATTTTCACAATTCTTACTGTTACTGTTCTCATTTGTTTTCTTTTTTCAGCTCTCTGCTTTTTTGCTTTTTCATTATGGATCTTCTATTTGTGGCAAACTGAACTTTTAAACATCTTTGCATTTTTCTCTTCAAGGTCTTTTAGCTCTTCAGTTAGCTCTTGATTTTGTAAATGTTTCAAAGTTAAAATCTCAGTTTTCTGTTCAAACCAATTTCCAAACATAGTTGAAGATTTTTTTAAATCTCTGTTTTCTGTTTAAATCAATTTCCAAACATATTTGAACATTTTTAAATTGCGTGGTATAAAGGTACAGTAGCTGTGTTTCTCAAAAGCTTAAATACCATGGTATTGACCGAAAATACCATGGTATTGACCGAAAGTACCATGGTATTTACAACAGTTGGGTGAAGAAAGCTTGCATGTCTATCTTTATTACTATAAATGTTTCAATGTTAAAATCTCAGTTTTCTGTTCAAACCAATTTCCAAACATATTTGAAGATTTTTTCAAATCTCTGTTTTCTGTTAAAATCAGTTTCCAAACATAATATTTGAACATTTTTAAATTGCGTGGTATAATTTTTTTAGTTTAAATCAATTTCCAAACATATTTGAACATTTTTATTGCGTGGTATAAAGGTGCAGTATTTGTGTTCCTCAAAAGCTCAATATCATGGTATTGACCGAAAATACCATGGTATTGACCGAAAATACCATGGTATTTACAACAGTTGGGTGAAGAAAAATTGCATGTCTATCTTTAGACTATGCGGACATTGATTTTATAAATGTTTCAATAGTTAAAACCTCAGTTTTCTTTTCAAACCAATTTCTAAACATATTTGAAGATTTTTTAAAATCTCTGTTTTCTGTTTAAATCAATTTCCAAACATATTTGAACATTTTCATTGCGTGGTATGTAGGTGCCGGATTTCGGTTACTCAAAAGCTTAAATACCATGGTATTGACCGAAAATACCATGGTATTTACAACAGTTGGGTGAAGAAAGCTTGCATGTCCATCTTTATTACTATAAATGTTTCAGTGTTAAAATCTCAGTTTTCTGTTCAAACCAATTTCCAAACATATTTGAAGATTTTTTTAAATCTCTGTTTTCTGTTTAAATCAGTTTCCAAACATATTTGAACATTTTTAAATTGCGTGGTATAAATTTTTTAGTTTAAATCAATTTCCAAACATATTTGAACATTTTTATTGCGTGGTATAAAGGTACAGTATTTGTGTTCCTCAAAAGCTAAATACCATGGTATTGACCGAAAATACCATGGTATTTACAACAGTTGGGTGAAGAAAAATTGCATGTCTATCTTTAGTCGCTTTATTACATTGATTTTATAAATGTTTCAATGTTAAAATCTAAGTTTTCTATTCAAATCAATTTCCAAACATATTTGAAGATCTTTTTAAATCTCTGTTTTCTGTTTAAATCAATTTCCGAACATATTTGAACATTTTCATTGCGTGGTATTTAGGTACCGGATTTCGGTTACTCAAAAGCTTAAATACCATGGTATTGACCGTCTTTTTGAGGGGTTTCTTAAGTGTCAAAAATGAGCAAAAATCGCGTCTTTTTAAAAGCAAAATTCAAGCTTAACAAAGACGATTTGTGAAACTTTTTTCAACCATGTTAACTTTCAGCACATAATGAGAATTATCCTAGGGCCGCGAAGCGGCCCGAAGGAATAATTCAGATTATATGAGCTGACGAAGTGAGAAATATATGAGACAACAAATGGTAGGAATTCCCGTTAATTGCTTCAAACCACCTTTTAAACGCTGAATTGACCCCAGGGTACCCTAGAAGGGAAGAAAAAACGTCATCCCTTCCCAACATGCCTATCGTCCATAAGGCCAGAGGCCCATGATGCCTCACTGGCTTTTTGACGCAGTGCAGAGGAGCATGGATGTCAGGTGACCTGATAATAGCTAAGAGGGCATGGGAATAGGGAGGGAACTCATATATTTCTCACTTCGTCTGCTCATATAATCTGAATTATTCCTTCGGGCCGCTTCGCGGCCCTAGGATAATTCTCATTATATTTCGCAGACTCCGTTCGAAATATATGAGACAACAAATGGTAGATTTTAACGCAAGAACTGACGAAGTGAGGTAAACAAGAAGTCGATGTAAAGCAAGACTTCTAAATTATTAGGGGTCTACCCATAAGATGTAGGGAATGACAAGAATGTGAGTTGTAATGCAGTTGAGCAACAAACTAACAAGTATCAGTAACAAACATTCTAACATCTTTAATTAAATTATTTGCGAGAAGATAGAACTTTTACAGCATACTCCCTATTAATTGATGGTTTATAATAGAATGTTCTAAATGTAGAGGGAGAAGCCCAATCTGCCATTGACATAATAGTGGCCAGAGGTACGAATGCGTTAGCAGCTGCTGTAGTAGAAGCGCTACGAACAGAATGTGCTTTGAAAATCTGGATGTCTATCCCTGCGTCTTTCATGATGGACCTCAACCAGCGACCAAGTGTGGTCGAGTTAACAGGCTTATGTGGGCGAATGAAAGAGATAAACAGATAGTCTGGTGTTGATGGAGATGACAAAGGACGCATATCCTGAGTTGCCTTTAGATAACGTTTTAAGCATCTCACTGGACATAATTTTTTGTTTTCCTTGAAACACGCAAAGAAGGCTTCCGCAGCTTTGTCTGGAGCTCCTGCCTTTCTTGGAGATGTGAGTTGGAAAGTGACACCTTCAGGTTGAAATCTAGCATATCTGATGTCCAACTTAGCTAATGAAGATGTTCTCTCCGGGCAGGCTAATGTAAACAGCATAACTAGCTTGAAGGACAGCTCTTTGAGCTTTAATGACTTGTTGTTATTCATAGAGAGTATGTGGTTTATCACGAGATCGACGTCCCACGTGTGTGTATAACGTGGCTGAGGAGGGCGTGTCTGGAGAGCTCCCCTCAGGAGTTGAGTAACATAAGGATGTTGACCCACGAGATAACCGTCTATCTTTTTGTGCGCAGAAGATATTGCAGAACGTAAAACATTAAGAGACCTATATGCGGCTCCATTGTTAAAAGTCTCAGTTAAGAAAGTAAGTATTTCCTTCAAAGGAGCTGAAATTGGATTAATTTGCCTTTCACTACACCAGCAGCTCCACCGTTTCCAGCTTGACTCGTAAGTACGCTGTGTGGAGGAGCGAGTGGCTGACACGAGTAACTTGGCAACCTCTGGAGAAATACCTTCTGACTGAAAGTGTTCGTTGAGATGCGAAATACGGCAAGGTGGAGTCGAGGGTACATTGGGTGCACCCTCGTGTGGTCTGTTGGGTCCTTCAAAAGTGATGGTCGATTTGGTAGAAGGACCGGTGGAGCCACTAGTAGCCTGAGTAGAACAGGCCACCAGGGCTGTGCTTGCCACACTGGGGCTACGAGTACTATCTCCGTCTGATCTGAAATTACCTTCTCCAAGGTTTTTGCCACTAGGTTGAATGGAGGAAAGGCGTAGCCCCTGAGGGGACCCCAATGAATCGAGAGAGCATCTGAGTGAATTGCCCCTGGGTCCGGTCTCCAGCTGATGTAATTCGCTAGCTGATGAGTCAGACGACTTGCAAAGAGATCGGTCTGACGATCCCTGAGGAACTGTTGAATGATTAAGGGGTCTAACATCCACTCGCTCATGTCCTTGAACTCTCTCGACTCCGAGTCGGCGGGAATGTTCTCCTTCCCTGCTATGTGAGAAGCAACAACTAAAATGTCCTTCTCCTGGCACCATTCCCATAGCTTCAGTGCTAGGGCTAACAGTTGAGGAGAGTGTGTTCCTCCCTTGTTGTTGATGTATGCTACAGCAGTTGTGTTGTCCAGACGGAGAGCTATAGTCAAATGTGATTTGTCTTTGAGAAAGGACTGAAGAGCAAGGAATGCTGCCAAGAGTTCGAGATAATTGATGTGCATCGTTGTTTCCTGCTCTGACCATTTCCCGTTGGTTCTGAGGGAGCCCTGTGTTGCCCCCCAGCATTTCTTTGAGGCATCTGACGTTATTGTCAGATCTGGAGGAGGCTGGTGGACTGAACTTCCGTTGACTTTGTGAATATTTATTAGCCACCAGTTTAGCTCTTCTTTTGATTTTGGACACAAGTTGATGTGGCCATCGTAAGACCTTTGATTTGTCTGAAGACCTCTTATCAGAGCCAGCTGAAGATGGCGAAAGTGAAGTGGAGCACGCCAAATGGCTGGACGAGATGATTCTAGTAAGCCTATTAGGCTTGCAAGCTGACGCAGTAATACCTTCTTGTGAACAAGGAGAATGTGGCAACAATGTAGTATTTTCTGTACTTTTTCTGAAGGTAACGATATTATCATGTTCATTGAGTTGATGATGAAACCTAGAAAGGTGATTTCCTGTGCTGGTTGAAGAGATGATTTCTCTGTGTTGATTATGAACCCCAGAGATTGGAGGAGGTTCACTACAAGTTGCGTGCTCTCTGTTGCCTTCTCTTTCCCTTGCTCCATAATAAGGAAGTCGTCCAGATATATTATTGAGCGAATAGCTTTCGTTCTGAGATGGGCTGCTACTGGCTTCATGATCTTTGTGAAAATCCTTGGGGCTGAGCAAAGGCCGAATGGCAGAACTTTGAACTGGTAGCTTGTGCCCTTCCACATAAAACGGAGGAATCTCTGAGAAAGTTCGTGGATGGGTACTGAGAGATAGGCGTCTTTCAGGTCTATATTTGTCATATAATCGCCTTTTAAAAGTAAAGTCCTGAGACATGAAACGTTTTCCATTTGGAAGTGAGCATTTTTTACGAATATGTTGAGGGGGCTCAGGTCTATTACTGGGCGACGTGAGCCTCCCTTTTTTGGAACGGTAAATAAACGACTGTAAAAACCTCTTTCGAACGTAGGAGTCTTTATAATAGCTCCTTTTAACAATAACTGATTTATTTCTTCTGAAATCAACTTTGCTTCCTGTCCCGAAGCTCGTGTAACTACTGGTGTCCTTTGAAAAGGAATTTTCCAGAAACATATTTGGTATCCTGAAACAATGTTCAGAATTTCTGTGTCTGAGGTTAGGTTCCTCCAGGCATTTAGGCATCTTGAGAGTCTGCCTGACGTCCCTTTGAGGGACGAAAGGGGCGGTTTTTTGCACGAGGGTATTTAAAGGACCCCCCTTGGTAATTAGAGGAAGTACTTCCTGTAGAATATTTGGAATTTAGGCCTCGGTTGCGTGGTTCATTAAAGGGCTTATTACCCCTATATTTGCCTTTTGATGAGGCTGGGTTTAAATTCCTTGATAGGCCTCTAGACAGCTCTGCTTGCTTAGATGCAATGGAGGGGAAATCCTCACCAAATAATGATGACTTAGCATTAGGCAGTGGTTGATCTGCTAAGTTTATTGTTGCTCTATTTATAGAAGCTAGAATCCTTTGTCTTCTAAGACAAGAAAATTGGTGATTGGCAGAACCCAGAAGGCATAAAGTTTGCTCCAGTATGTTTTTTAATTGATCATTGGTTGGATTGTTACCCATCTCTAAGCAGTCATGCAAGCTACAAAGTGGGGCTGTTGCATTTAGCATAGCTCGTTGGACAGAGAACATTTCTTTGTCTCTATCTAGCACATATTTTTTTGACTTTATGGGCACTTGGTTTAAAACTTGCTGATCAGCTTTTGGAGCATGCAATGCCTCAATGTTTGGGGTAGACCAATTTTCAAGGATATTTGTTACCTGATCATAAGACAATTTCCTTCGAAAATAAGTTTCAAGGAATTTTGTAAAAGCTGGGGTTGCATCCCATGTAGTTGATGTGGCATCTGGGTTGTATAACTGTTCCACGTGCGATGTGTCTGAGGGTTCTTTTGACCCATTAGGTTCCTTTATAGGAATTACTGGTGTCCCATTAGATGCCATAGTTGCCTGAATAGGCTCATTAGGTGCCTGAATAGGCTCATTAGGTGCCTGAATAGGCGTATTTGATGCCTGAATAGGCTCTATGGGAGTCTGGTTTGACTCTCCGGTAGTTTGGTTGTCAACTTCTGACGCCATCGTGTCCTCAAATTCGTCCTGATCCGCCATTATAGAAATAGAGTCTGTCGAGTAGTCAGGTCGACATTCCAGAGCCTCCACTCGCTTAGATAAGTTTTGCATAGTATGAAGGATCTTATTTAGCGTATCTTCGTCTTCGTGGCGTTTTTTTGAAGGAGGACTATCCTTTTGGCGGGAACTTGTGGACGATGGCGAGCGCGATCGTGTTCGTTTGCGAGAACGATCGTGTTTATGGCGATGACTCGGCATCTTTTCGATTAAAAATTACTCCTAGGGGATAAACAAGTGACAAAACTATACCCCTGGAGGATTTTGGAAGGCTAAAAGCTGGAAAAAAGATTAAAAAAAAGCAAAATTATGTACAAAACAAGGCAAACTTACCTTCGGTGGTCTGAAGCACAAGGAAAAAAGCCAGTGAGGCATCATGGGCCTCTGGCCTTATGGACGATAGGCATGTTGGGAAGGGATGACGTTTTTTCTTCCCTTCTAGGGTACCCTGGGGTCAATTCAGCGTTTAAAAGGTGGTTTGAAGCAATTAACGGGAATTCCTACCATTTGTTGTCTCATATATTTCGAACGGAGTCTGCGAAATATAATAAAGCCCAGGATGTACAGAAAGTTTAAAATTTCGATCTTTGATTTTCGTCAGACTAGCACTTTAAATCTGCCATGGTGGTAGCTTGTGAGGAATTATATTGCCTGTATTAACTAAGCTTAATGTCTCGGTCAACCGAGCGTGGAAAGTGTCCTTTCGTATTCATCAATACGACGTACGAAGTACTCGGATGAATCATACGAAGCAGTGTTCTCTTTCCTTTGGGCATTATCGACGAGCCTACCCAAAGAGTAGAAGAACTCACCATAATTCGGAACCCATCGAGCAGCCATTTTGTATATACATTGAACGGTTGCGCAGTCTCACGCAGGCTCATAATAATAACTGGTCAGCGATCTCTTACTCTCGACTCATTTTTTTTTAAATTTCGACTCATATTTTTTTTGTTCGACTCATATTTTTTTCTTCGACTCATATTTTTTTTCTCCACTAATATTTCTAAAATTTCGTTTTATTATTGATTTTTTCGACTTTATTTCAATACATTTTTTTAATATAATCGATGTTTTTTTTGTTTTCGACAAGTTTTTCTGTGCTATGTATTTGTGTCCGCAACGGAACGCCACAGGTAGTTTTAACATATTTTTAATTCTTGTTTTTTCATGTATTTATGAAACACAAACGAGAAGTAAACAAGCGATCATATAAAATATATATATACGTGCGCCGTGACCAAAAAAAACAAAATACTAAAATATAAAATGTGTCGCAGCAATTCACTTTTGAAAGAAACGGCTATTTCAATTTGTTATTATACACTTATCTCGACTGCTTTCTCGACTGGCTTACTGTTGTCCGTCTGGCCGGGGACGTCTGGCAGCTCTCGATCCAACCTCGTGCCCAGGGCCACTCTGTTCGCTCTTTTTTCAAAATGGCGGTCGCTGGTACCGACTGGTTTGACACGTGACTGTCGGTCAACTGTCGGCCATATTGATTTGATTGGTCACGTGATCTCAATCTCCAAAAATCTTGGAGATTTTGATCACGTGTCAAGTCAGCCGGTGCCAGGGTCAATGTGTGAGCGACCGCCATTTTGAAAAAAAGAGCGAACAGAGTGGCTCTGGGGACGAGGTTGCTCTCGATCTCGTTGACTTTGTCAGTTTTCATGTCTGCAGTACATTGGATAGCGGCAGAATGTCCAAAAACTATGCGTAGCGCTGCCCTTTAGCGAAGTATCTCGGGAAATACAATGCGCTTTATGAGTCTTTCAGCTCGGTTATGCTCGTTCCCTGTTTCAACTCGATGAACAACACAGACAGTCGATCGAATATTAGCAGAAGGAGATGATATGCATGTAAAGGCATTTGAGAGCAAACAATACCAGATACAGAGACACTGTCGCTGATTTCTTTGCCAGATGGAACACGTTGGCCTTCGACAACAATTGATCGGCCGTCGAGACAAACAAATCGTTCATTGAGGCAAAAATAAATCAAATGAATCGCCCAACGAGGCAAACAGACGAAATGAATCGCCCAACAAGGCAAACAAATCAATCACCTATAGATTTTGAGGCACAAACAACAACAAATAGCTTATTGTGGGCTATTAATTATAAAGATTTTTACCAGAATTGCGCATTAAAACGATGCTTCATACTTGTCTTTGCATTCAGCTTTGATGAATACTTTCATTAACGATAATACTATCATTTGGCTGCCTGTGATCTTTGTCTCTGAAAGCCACCGTCCAGATTACAATTGTAAAATTTGCCGCAGCAATTCACTTTCGAAAGAAACGGCTAGTTTATTTTTTTTGTTGCGAGCGTAGCGAGCAGCGAAACTAATCTCCACGGGCTTACTGTGGTCCGTCTGGCCTGGGTAGTCTGAGTCCTTAATATTCTTGCTGCTGTGTCGCTCTAGCTCTCGATCTCGTCGAGTTTGTTTGTTTTCATGTCTGTTCTTGTGAATATGCAGTGTACTGGATAGCGGCAGAATGTCCTAAAACTATGCGTAGGGCTGACCACTGCATGTTTTTATTAGCAACAACAATGTCGGTAAGTACTTCATGTATGCCTTGATTATAAAAACATGCATATAATCAAATCTACAAAAGAAAATATCAAAAGAGAAAACCAATAATATCATGCATAAATAAAGTAAATAAATATAGTAGAAAATACAAAAACAAAAAAAAAAAACACAAAAAAAAAACACAAAAAAAACCCAATGACTACTTCACAAAAACTCTCAACACTATTGGAAGTATTCATCCCTGGGGGAGGGGGGGGGGGGTTGACTGCGGGCATAAACGATCGGAAAGATACCAATTAAAAAGTGCAAATTTGGCAAAGTTCATATTTTAAACCCTAAAGGTGACCAAATCGCTGATTTTTACCCCCCCCCCCCCCCCCCAGAGAGGCATTTGTGCCTTGCAGAAATAGACTATTTGATTTTTGAAAACTCGACCTTTTTAAAAGAGCTTTCGCCTTATAATTTTCGTACTTTGAATCTACAATTATTTCCTCAATTTTATCAATGTTATTTTAGTATATATAAATATATACTTTTAGAAATATTTGTTTGCTCAGTCTCCATACTAATAATCTTTTTGAGCACAATTTTGCCTACAAATTTTCATTATGGTCTTCTTAGTTTAGCTGTAAAACTTTAATAACTATCGTATCATTGAACACGAAAGCCTCAATTCTATTACATTCGTAGTACTTGTAAATCAGTTCTATTATTAAAAAAATCAGTTAATTTAAAATTAAAGCTAGCAAAACTTTGTTCCTATACTACAAATGATACAAAAGTTCAAATTGAATATTTCTTATCTACATCAATTTCTGAAATTATTATTTTTTTCTTACATTCACAAAAAAATGTTCTTTTGAATATATTTTCATTCTACTTCCTAAAATATTTCCAACAATTTTCACTGTATAAGATTAAAAATATTAACAGTATTGTTTTATGCCAACTGAACTAAGCATTCGCAATTCATTTATTTCTTTGCTTTTATATTTTACCATATTTATTCATTTGTAATATCTGAATTAGATTTTCTTTGGTTATCCACATTTTTTTTCCGGCTTTTTGTGTCCGTTTTCAAGATATAATCCATTATTAAAGATTGTAAAGTGATATATATTTAATAAGTCGACTTGTGGTGTCCATGGATACATTTTGCCGTGAATAACAACATGGCAGCTGGTTTGTTATCGCTATACATCATACACTTGCCATTTGAACAACAGCCAATACTCAAACATGCTATGTATATTTTACATGACAAGCAATATGTTATATTAGTCAATTTGGTGAAAAAAAATTGAGATTTTTTTTATAATTTTAGAGCGACTTTTATACATAAACCTCCCTTCACGACAATGTAGTAATCGATTTAATATTTGGGCTTGTTTTTGTATGGCTTGTAATTGCGTTTATGACGCTTTCTTTTCTCAAGTGTTTACATTTATATCTTATTTCCTTCGCTTTTGTTTGCAAAAGAGAACCATGGTATACAAACCTACCTTATGCATAGTGCAGAAAATTAAAGTTTTATCTCCGGCCTATAGAACTTTCTTCACAAACATTGCGCCAATCTTCTTTAGTGTGCTAATGAAATTCATTCTTTAACGCTCATTTCAACTTAGTTTATTGGAGTTTTGAATTTACAAGGAGACGTGTTGTCATTTTCTGCCAAAATCACAATGCCTTTTAGTCAGAAGACGTTGAGATTTCTTCATGTATTCTCGATCAAGCTCAAGTTAGAAATGTTCAGAATCGTTTGTTCAAAACTCTTAGAAATTGCCTTTGGTAATGAGACTCGTCCGTCGAGTCCACTACTCCTTTCTTGCGCATCCTTCCTTGCATAAGTTCATGATTGTCCACTGCAGAAAGTCCTTCTTTTCGACTTGTTAAACTTGTGGTCGAGCTTGAAGGGTATCCAGTCCATTTTGACTTTGAAGACATTTTAAAAATTTTCGTTTGTCGGCTTGTTTTATTGTCGAAACTATTGTAAATAGTTCCTTCACTTGCCCCTCTGGGTTTGTTGAAACAAATAGGAGGTAAAGACCGTTGTTTATATAAATGATCGCTAAATCTCTGACCCATATTTGGCCTAGAGATAGCTTTATCAAAGTCTAAAATCCCATTTTTTGAACGCATCGGTTCGCTGTGATTTCCACTGAAAAAATCAATTTTATTTTCGTGCTTTGTTGCCTGACTTTCATCCAGTACTATCCCGCGTTCTTGGCTGGTTTTACGAACTGGTAGACGACCATTTCCAATGTCACTTTTAGACGGCAAGCTTAGTTTTCTTTTGACATTTTTGCTTTCAAGTTGGCTACTAAATCCTTCCAATTTTGTTCCACTAGCGGAGCATTGTACACTTTCCTTCTTAAGCTCCTCATTTCCCAAGTTGTTAATCAGATTGTAGCTATAATGAAAAGCCTTTCGATTCCCATTCATCGAGATAGTGTGGCTGTCATATGGAAGACGTTGCCTTTTACTACCGAAGTCAATATTTAAGAAGTTGTTTCCGCGCATAATGGAGTCAGTGTTACAATGATTATATTGCCGTTCGTTCCAAGATTCACTATCGACCATCACACAATCATACACTTTAGGTACGAAAAACGACTAGTTATAACATTTTCTATTCCATGAATGAAATACAATGTGCAGTCCCTTTAATTGATTAATTCTCATTCTCGCTGCGAAGAAAATTACTTTTTTTGGCCAAAATACATGATACAAACATAATATAGCTCACGGTGTTTGATAGTTTAACTGACATGTGTCTTTCACTTTCAACACCTGCGATTAAATTTTCAAAACTTCATACTAGCTATTTTTTAATTACGCAGTATTTACATTTGATAATTAAAAATTCACAACCGTTTTAGATAGCTAGATTACCAATAAGTAATTCATTTCAAATTTCAACAGAAAAGTGAAATTTTTGTCGATATTGTTATAACATTTTTCAAACGTGAAAGAGCGTAAAGCGAGAGGCGCGCGAGGATTTGCTTACAACTCAAAGAAGCCATCTTAGTGTTTTTCTAACTTCTCATTGGACAATCAATTTTAATTGACAAGTGCTATTTTTACCATGCATAAAAATATATTTTTCGCATTTTTGCGTATAATAAAATGTTGTCGCATGCATAAAGCTTTGTGCATTTCAATTGATTATATGATTATTTGATCATGAAAAGAAAATAACAATTATAAAAAAAGATCAACAATTTGATAATTGGTAGTGAATGAACAAATGAAAGAATGAATGATTGAATAAAAAGTTCATTTCATTAAATCGGAGCTCCGGTATTAGGTTTACCTAATTTTTATATTAGTTTAACTGACATGTGTCTTTCACTTTCAACACCTGCGATTAAATTCACATTGGCGGATATTTGCCTGTTATTCAAACAGATGGCTTGATTGATTATAACATTTCTGTCAATGATCTTTACCACGAATATAGAAACCCCTAACTACACTAACATCACTTAAAGGAGGGATAGAAAATTGATGGCGTGATATATTCTGAGGCATTTTTTTTTCTCTTTCGCTAATTATCTCACGAACAAAGAAAGCTGGGTCATGTACGTTAAAAGGCATGTTTTCAACTGTGTTATATCCAAAGTAACACCACGATCGCCTAGGGTTCTTTTGTCTTCCTCGGGAATTACATTCCCGAGTTTCCCTCATGCATAGACATGAGTGAAATTTAGAAGACAAAGAAATCTTTTACTAAATTTCCCTTTTGCATATATTATTGTCACTCGGGAAATTAGCGATTAAATTTCTCCGAATACCTCGGGAAAATTTGTTAAAGTTCCTCGGGCTGCGCTCTCCAGACTTCAACAAATTTTCCCTCGCCATTTGGATCGCTAATTTCCCTCGTGCCATTGTATCACTTATAATAAAATGTATTTTATAAAGTTTTATTTTAATTGCCCTAATTTAAGTTAAACATATTGAGTTCGTTGATGTTTTAAACCAGGTCACGTGACCAATATTTCGCAATCTTTTCCAACGAAAACTTTTTGTTTGATACATTAAAGCAAATTTGAAGCAAAATACAAAAAGAAACAGTTTTTGGCTTAAATCTAAGGAAAGTATTCAACTGGACTATCCTCCTCCGCAGGCAACCCTTTTTCGGCCCTTTTAGACTCTTCCTCAGTCTCTCGCTCCGTCGCTACGCTCTCCGCATAGAGACTGTTACACTAGAATCTCGCAAAGGATTATAGGTCCCACAAATGTGGGACCCGGGATGCTTTGCGAAACATTAGTAACAAGTTTGAATAAAAACACATAGAACAAAAACACAGACCGGGGCAGGGTCCCACGGGCTACTGTACAAGCCGCCAAAGTCAAAATTCCTTTGATATCAGTCGTGTAAGCTCGAATTACGATTCAATCAACACATTTCACGAAATATTAAGCTCAATATGTACAGGCATTTTATTCACAACCAATAGTTCAATAAAGATTGATTTCGATACGTTTTACCTACGTGTTTTACAAGTGATCGGGTTCGAAGTTTGCGCTCCATTTGTAAGCAAAGTTTGGAGCTCTAAAAGTCCAAGAAACAGACTTTACAGGACAAAAAATACATCCTGAGAATCTCAATAAATACCATGCATGTTCATTTGTAAGCCAAGAAGCTATAATTTAAAAAATGAACCAAAAAATGACCGTTATCGTTGAATTCCACTGCTCAACGTTCTCCGCATTGTTTATAAATTTTGTGATTTGCATACGACCAATAGGAATTCAGCTACGAATCAGATTATAACGGCCAATCAAAGACTCGCTAATATTCTGGTGTAACAGTCTCTATGCGGAGAGCGTAGCGACGGAGCGAGAGACTGAGGAAGAGTCTACGGCCCTTTTTGCTTTTTTTACTTATTCAGGATTCCTTTGTTGCTCTCTCGACTGAGAGACCTGGCGCCCAAGACAAAAAGAGAAGGGGTTGCCTGCCAAAAAAGGACACACTTCCGGCGTTCTGCGCTTGCAAATATTAAACGTGGGGGTGATGGTAATTGAAAATTTGAAATAACGGCCATTTTAGTCCTCTCATATTTCGTAGTTTGTTTGTGTTTATGTACAGCATGTCGAACGAGAACCAACTTGAAGGTGCTGTATATTGCTTCTCAGTACTCAGCTATTTGATATTTAAAATCACAACAAATTTTACTTAAAATGCTGTGGTGTCGAAGTGTACTTTATTTTTAAGAAGTCCTTTTGAAGTTGCATTAAGAATGGCGATTGTGTTCTGGCAGTCTAGCGAAGTTCACGGTATGAACACGAAGAACAAATTCGAACGTATACTGTCGTCTGCGACGAAAAGAATGCTTCTTGTCCTCTGGTCATTCTTCTGAGTTTAATAGTGATTACGACGGTGTTTAATGGATGAAAACTAATCTTAATTTCCATCAACAACGGCAACAAGAACGCGCGAGTGTTCAAGATGGCGACATGAGTGACTTGCTTACAACTTTTTCTTTCTCGCTCGGTTCATCTTGTATTGTGTCGTTCTGATTTTGACGAACGGCCGCATTTGAATCATCTACCTTTAAATTCAGTCGAGAGCTGGTTCACTAAATCTTCAGTTTCTTCTATTTGTAGTTTAGTCGCTTTAATTTGCCTTAAAACATTTTCATACAAATTACTTAAATATAATACTTGAAGTAGAAGTTTTTTATTAACTCGCACTTGAAGCCATGTTTTACAACAATCACACTTACATGAATTTCATTGGTTAAAAACTTCTTTACCCCTCCCCCGGTCCAATTGCATGTCCAAAAGGTGACATTACAAGTCCGCATTGCTCGGTTTTTGGCAGGCGTCTCTTTCCTTTTTTTCTTTCTCGAGGTGACGTAATCCCATAATCCCCAACGGTCAATTGCAAAAAAGGAAGCCCATCCAAGAAACAAGAAAGGAAAACGCTAAAAAGAGACGCCTGCGGAGGAGGCTACAACTGCACAACCTTTTCAAGAATATCTCTAAATTCAAATTATTCACATCAAAAATGAAAATCTAAAAAATATATTTATTCTGTTGGCAGATATGTTTTCCCATTTTTATAATGACTGCAAAATAAATTGATGTGTTATGTAATATTTCAAATCCGACAATGAGGACTGGACAGGATTTCAAGTCCGCCTAATTAATTCCAGTCCGAGGCGTAGCCGAGGACTGGAACTAATTAAAAGGACTTGAAATCCTGTCCAATCCGAATTTGGAGGATTTGAAATTACATCTCATCCTCATTAATTATTCGGGAGGCATGTTGTTTTCATTGAAGCTTGAACAATTGAATTGTTTTCTTTAGCGATACACTGTTTTGTTTCTAACCATTTGGGACTTGATTCAGTGAAATAATGGAGATTAGTTCCTTGCATTTTTGGCTTGAATTTCGTAAGTTTTTGACAGTGCGTCATTTCAACATGGCTTGTCGTCAGAGAGAGAGCGACGAAGACGATTTCCAACCTCTAAAACGTTTCCGAAAAATTCGGAGCCGTTCAGAAGAGGAAGAAATGTTGGTAAGAACAATTAACCAATTCAAAATCTAGCTATTGAGCGCGGGTAAACATTGATTATAATTCAGCTGCAAGTTGTTATACTTAGTAAGTTTGAATTAGTGTTGTAAATGATTTCACTTGAATTAAGTGAACTGAAATAAATAAACTGCACTTAAGATAGTTTACTGTAGTGTTAATAATAGATAGGAGTAGTTTTGAAGTAATTTTAATTAACTCACTGCAATCAAACTTAAAGCAGGCAATATCAATAGCTGCATGGGATGACGTTTCGCTATCTTGTAAACACGGCTTGATCCAGTCCTAGGACTGAATTAATTTTGATCCAGTCCTTGAACTGGATGAAGTCGTGTTACAAACAGCCTAAACTTCACCCCATACTCTTCCTTGGTGAATTCAAAACCCTCCCCGGCTTTAGGTTTCATTGTAGTAAAATTAATTAAAATCACTTTATTTGATACTCCTGGGAGTTCTTTGAGTACTATACTCGGTTTCAAGATTCGTCATGTGATTGAATTCTGGACATTTAATTGGCTGGTTACCTCATGAAAAATCAATGAGTATGACATAGTTTCAGTAGAAGCACTGTCATATTGACAATAGTTTGAAATTTGAAATAACGGTGCTCACTTACATAGATAAACAAATGACTATTTTCTGTAAAAATCACAAAATTATACAACAACAACAAAATGTTTATTCCGTAGTTTTGCACTGCGCACAGATGTGCGCATATTTCGAATTTTAGAGATTTGCATTTCTTATCATCAATAAAGACAGGGTAATGCCTGAGAAACACTTTAACGTAAAAATACTAACAATTTTTTGTCAATTTAACCTTAACCCCAGCCCCAGCCCCAGCCCCAGCCCCAGCCCCAGCCCCAGCCCCAGCCCCAGGCCCAGGCCCAGGCCCAGGCCCAGGCCCAGGCCCAGGCCCAGGCCCAGGCCCAGGCCCAGGCCCAGGCCCAGGCCCAGGCCCAGGCCCAGGCCCAGGCCCAGCCCCAGCCCCAGCCCCAGCCCCAGCCCCAGCCCCAGCCCCAGCCCCAGCCCCAGCCCCAGCCCCAGCCCCAGCAGCCCCAGCCCAGCCCCAGCCCCAGCCCCAGCCCCAGCCCCAGCCCCAGCCCCAGCCCCAGCCCAGCCCAGCCCCAGCCCCAGCCCCAGCCCCAGCCCCAGCCCCAGCCCCAGCCCCAGCCCCAGCCCCAGCCCCAGCCCAGCCCCAGCCCCAGCCCCAGCCCCAGCCCCAGCCCCAGCCCAGCCCCAGCCCCAGCCCCAGCCCAGCCCCGGCCCAGCCCCAGCCCCAGCCCCAGCCCCAGCCCCAGCCCCAGCCCCAGCCCCAGCCCCAGCCCCAGCCCCAGCCCCAGCCCCAGCCCCAGCCCCAGCCCCAGCCCCAGCCCCAGCCCCAGCCCCAGCCCCAGCCCCAGCCCCAGCCCCAGCCCCAGCCCCAGCCCCAGCCCCAGCCCCAGCCCCAGCCCCAGCCCCAGCCCCAGCCCCAGCCCCAGCCCCAAGCCCAACCCAACCCTAACCCTAACCCTAACCCTAACCCTAACCCTAACCCTAACCCTAACCCTAACCCTAACCCTAACCCTAACCCTAACCCTAACCCTAACCCTAACCCTAACCCTAACCCTAGGGTTAGGGTTAGGGTTAGGGTTAGGGTTAGGGTTAGGGTTAGGGTTAGGGTTAGGGTTAGGGTTAGGGTTAGGGTTAGGGTTAGGGTTAGGGTTAGGGGCATAGTCCCTGACGTGATCGCCTGACGTGGTCGCGAAATCTGACGTTATCGCTGACTTCGTCGCATTTACTGACGTGGTCGCATTAGCCACCTGACGTAGTCGCAATTTGGTTGACGTGATCGCATTTTATGACGTGATCGCCTGACTTGGTCGCATTTGGTATAAATGTATGTAATGTCAATGTGGTATTGGTGTTTTTGTAGTTAGGGAGTATTTAATTGTCGTGTCTCTTTGAGGATTTTTGTATTGTGTTAGTATTGTGTTTGTTGATATGAAATACCCATGATTCTGGCTCCCTTTCTGGATTCGAACCAGAACCCTCTAGTGAGAGTGACCAACAGGGAGATATGTGTGGGTTTTATTGTGTTTTTGATAGTAGTGACGCGGATGCACGCTCGGTGAATTGTGTGTAGCATCGTGTTGTATGTTGTTTTCCAACCATTCTTTCTGCTCGTCTATTTTGTATAGATCTTGTGCACGCTAACCTTCCCCACTCCTATCCATTCTATTTGTCCCAATGGATCTTTTAGCAATCTATCATTTACGATAATTATGTATATAGCTGTGTTCGTTTTATTGTAAGTAGTGACCAAGGCGGATGCACGCTCGGTGAAATGTATGTAGCATCGTGTTGTATGTTGTTTTCCAACCATTCTTTCTGCTCGTCTATTTTGTATAGATCTTGTGCACGCTAACCTTCCCCACTCCTATCCATTCTATTTGTCCCAATGGATCTTTTAGCAATCTATCATTTGAAATTGTTTTTTTTTTGTTTTTTTTTTATATTTTTTTATTGTTTTTCGGTTTTGACGGCAACGGGCTTCTTTTTGGAGGCTTTTGCGATCTTCTTTCGACGTGAGCGGTACATGCTCTTGACTTTATCGAGGCATCGTTGTCTGTGAGCGTCGGTGTTAACACGTTTCCATATAGCGTTAGCTGCCGGACTTGAAATAAACAATTGCCTCACGTCCTTCAGCTTTGGCCAGGCAGGCTTCCCGAGAATCATCTTAAACGTGGACTGGAGTACCCTCACGTCGTCCGAAGACCAATCTTTTCTCACTTTGATAACCTCCCCAGCTATCTCGTCGCCGTCTACTTCCTCGAGACCATCAGCTCCCTCGTTCTCCTCACCAGGGTCGCGCTCTACTGTTTCTTGGTCACCGTCAACACCGGGAACCCAGTCTTGGTCTTTGCTATCATCGTCATCTACAGCATCGACGTCCAAGATCTCACGAAGTGACTGCGTCACCGATGCGGAGGACAACTCGTCTGATGCGGTGTTATAAAAACGAGTTGCCGTACGCACATCGTGCTTCATTTTCTTGGCCAGAACTTGTTTGGCCTCTTCGGATGCTGTGGGATGGAGTCCAGTGACGATGGACTTTCGAATCATGGTGTTTGTCACCTTGGTGTGGCCACAGAGCTTAGCGAACGACGCGATGTATTTATGGAACTGGCAGCTCTGGGCTGCGGTTCCCGTGGTGTTGACGATGAAAGCAACAGTAGAGACGTCCCCTTTAAGTAAAACGGGTCGAACACACCGCAAGTAGGTCCTCACGATGTAATCTTGATCCTGCGTCCATTGCAGGAACGCGATTCCTCTACTTGCGGAGGTCTTGTGGTGAGGGACTGGAACGCTGAAGACCTTGCTGTCCAGAAGGCGAGCTTCACTCACCTGTTTGACAGTCAAACCGTCTAGTAATGAGGGCCGACCACCATTACACGAACTTAGGAGAGTTACAAGGAAGTTCCTCATATCGATGGCCTCTCCCTCGTCGCAACGGGTGTCCGGGTAGACGTTTGACCTGCCAAACAGGTTCCGGAATCGTGCACGAAGCTCCAGTGCCTTGATGCTGGACATCAAGTCCTTCATCTCGGCAATTGTTGGGACACTTTCCAGCTCCTCTGCTCGTACCTCGTTCGCCCGTCGAACAGTCCTCTTGGCAATAGAGGTTCGCCAGTTCTCTTGTTTACTAAGAAGATTTTTTATTTTTTTTATATTTTCGTCTGTTATAGAGGGCAAAGACTCTCCTTGGTTGTCAAGTAGGAACTTGAGATATGTGGACAAACTATGCCCATATGATCTCAAGGTTCCTGGCTTGAGTCCCCTAGGAAGCCCTTGTCTCTTGTCCTTGTCCACTTCCTGGTACCTTGTATATTCGTTGAGCTTTTGTTGGAAAAACCCCCATACTTGTTGGTGGTTTTTCCACGGCGCGTCTATTGTGTTATCAACTTCGTTGGCTGAAATTAGAAAAGGAGATCAAGAAATTATATTCCAAATTTAACGTTCTATGCATGAGGTTGTTCTTACCAGGTAAATCTTTCAAACCAGTGGCAATGGTAAAGATTTGCTGGCATTTCTGGTTGGCGTCTTTGGGTTGACGGGTGCCCCCATCAGGACCAACCAGATATTCTTTAAATTGGATGAGACACTTGCCAAACACAGTTCTCCTCTCAAAATAGAGTTGGACCTCAGATCTGCTTTCTGTAGAAAAAATGTATTTATCAATTAAGACACTGGTAGTAAAACATTTTGAATAATCGTATAATTTATACCTTTGTCGGCCTCTTCCAACTTCTGTGACACTTCGTCATCGTCAGATATTTCGGAGGTTTCTGTGCGGGTTTCTGGATGTAATTGTTCATGATGAGCGGGACTTGTTTCAACTTTAGGAACTAAGACAATACAACATCCTTAAGTCATAGGAAAGTTGGAAATCGATCACAGGTCACTAAGCTTACCAGGTGTTTGTTTTCCAGGATTTTGTAGATTCTTATACTCTGTTTGCATTTTGCGCAGCATTTTCGAGTATCTGCAGATTTAAAAATTACAACTGATAAATGTAATTACACAATATTTTTGTCAGAAATTTAAAACAACTTACAAGTCAGGGTTGTCCTTAGATGTCACTCCATGTGACTTAAAGTGAGAGATGTAGTTTTGCACCCATGCATTGCAATTTGTGAATGGACAGGGTCTACAAATCAATAAAACGTATATGATCATTAATACTGAAAATACTGGCATTTAATTTAAGGCTTACACATACCTTAACAAATTGGCACTTTTAGTCCTTATCTTCGTAAACTTCATCTTGATCTCCTGTTCTGACCACCTTTCCACATTACGAAGATGCCTCCACAGGTCCTTGCCGTAGTGTTTGCCGCAATCAGGGCAAACACCATACTCTCCATCGTCTTTCATTTTCTTCACTGTCTCGTTCTTCACTGCTTTTCCCTTTCCTTTGGAACCACTAACTAATTTACCCTTCCACACACCTTTTCCTCCGTCATCATCTCCACCATCATCACCATCAGTAACACGAACCTCATCAACTTTACTAGGGCCAACATCAACTTCAACATCAACCTCGTTATCCACATCCCCGTCTTTACATCCAACACTCTCCTCACAATCAACAACAACCTCATCAATACCCATCGCTTTGCCATCATTCTGGACCACCTCAACATCACGTACTTTATCAACATCACCACTACTAACCAACCGCATCTTTCTCTTCTTAAAGCAGTTGTAGAGCTTCACCTCAACTCCCTTCAAATAAACCTTACGAAGCTCTACATCACCATCATCACCATCATTACCAACCTCAGCCACATCCCCATCAACATCACCCGTACGCTTCCGAATACCCATTGATTCGAAAACGGGCATGTCGAGTACCCCATCAGCCACCGACGAACTGCACGAGGCCACCTCCACTTCATCCTCGTACTCTTCGTCGGTCTGACACCAGTTGTCACGCATCAGAGTTTGCCTGCAGAACTTGTCGTATTCGGCGAACTCCATGTCAACCTCATCCCTATCCACGACAAGCCTGCAGGTCATTGGGAAGGACTCTGTATAAAACTCCTCTCGATCTATCTCAATTGGAGCGAGTCCTTCAAACGTGACGACGGGCTCATCAAGTTTCGTAGAAATTTTTTTAATTTCTACCTTTTTTTGATACGTTTTGATCAGGAACGTCGCAGTTGTCGCAAAGGCCTTCTCAAATACCCCAGCAAACTGCTTCAGGCCATTTGAAATGGCCTGATTCCAAGAATGCCTCAGCTGCTCCAGCTCACCAGCGAGCTCATAACAACGCCGTTGTCTTTTTGACACATCAACATCAACAACAGATTTTGACGGCTTGCTAACTGCTGATCTTGTTTTAGGCATCTTAATAAAAACAAATATCTTTGTCATTTCTCTATTGTTATGGTCGCCTTACTTACGCTTCCCTTCCCTACAACCAAGGGCAATCACTAACCCCCCCCCCCCCATATTTCTCCGACTATGTGTTCTCGTTTTTGTTTGTTTGTTTTAAAAACGTTATTTTCTAAATTAAAGCACTTAAAATACTTTTTGTGTATTTATTGACCTACCACCCCTCCCCCCACTTCCTAGGTTTGTCCATACCCCCCCCCACCCCACCCCATCTTTCAACTATATGTTCAAGTCTTTGTTTGTTTGATTTCTGCTTCAGAAAACATTATTATTACTATTTAATCACTGAATTAACATTTATGTCTCTTTACCTACCCACCCCTCCCCTACTTCCTGTCACAATTAAAATTTCCAACTCACACATGTTCGTAAAGTAAGTAGAAAATCGAATTATGTCTCAGTTACCTCACCAATTTATTTCAAATTTCGACTTTTTTTTAGTTCCCAAAAACATTAGACATAACAATGTTAACTTTGTTTTCTCTTACCTTGAATCAGAAAGAAGAAAATGAAGGTTTTCTGTAGAGCTAGATTTATCGTGCCAACACGTGTATGAAGCAACTAGAAAGAGAACTAGTGGGGGGAGGGTGCGTGATTTACTCTTTTTAGGAGAAAAAAGACATCAAAATGTGAAAAGCTGTATCTCAATTACGCTTCCAAGAAAACACATAATACTTGGTTATCCATAAATGCATTATTTCATTGACATGACCATACTCTTAAAATTGCATAATAAGGCTTGGTTACTTAGTTATTGCTGCTAATAAAAAGTTTATTCAAGCAACGCTGACACATGCGCAATACATCATTTTCACAATAACAAAAAACAATTAAATAGCAAACATAGCAATTAGTAGTTTGTGTAATTTTCGTTAGTTTTTATTGTGATTTACTGTTTAAAATTTTTTTTTTTGTGAAAAATCGAAAAGTGGGAAATATTTATGTAATAGGTGACACAATTCGATAACCTTTTTCTAAACTTCCACTCAACTCAAACTTATGAAACTTGCTAAATATTTAGTACGGTATGTGGGCTATAGGCACGGCGATTTTTAATTCAAAAAAAGGCCCGGTTGCTAAGCTACAGGTTTTTTAACAGCATATTTGTAAAAAATGTTTACGCATGCGCAGAATTTTTTAATAAATCAAAATGTATTTTATTTGAGAGCATACGTGATGGGCAACGACTTGCTTAAATTTCAAGCATTTGTTTTGAATTCCACTAGTAAAAAAAGTTTTTATAAACATTTCAGGGTTAGCGACGAAAATCTGACGCTGCGTCATGGAGGTTAGGGTTAACTTCTACCAACCCTCAGACCACAATTTGAGATAAATCCAAATAATTAAAACTATTGCTAATAACTTTGGACTAATGTCTACACGTGGTGAGATTTTTGTGTACATTGGATTAATAGCCTACGAGCACTTTGAAACCCTAATTCCTGACGTATCGCATTTTAACCCTGAAAATCGCAAAGTCGATTGCGCATGCGCATGCCCATTTTTTTATACCAAAATTCACAGACATGTGTCGATTGGCCACAGTAACACACTCTGAAAGTTTCATTAGAAACAACTTATCTGAACCAAAGTTATTCATGTCCGTAATTTTGTACTTTTTGAGCAAAAACTCCAAAATGCTCATGACTATAGTGTGTACCCTAAGTCAACCTCATTTTTTGCCAGGTTTGCTAACCTATGGGTACCTCCAATACCAACAAACTATATATCGTTAGAAAGGTAAGGATCTCAGCTACAAGATTCAGGTTTTAGATTTGAGAATTTCTCATCGTACGTCACGTGACAGCCGTTTAAAGAAGGGTACCTTTTGACTTTCAAGGGTCATAACTTTAGAAGGCTTGGTCGCAAAGTCATAGGTCTCCTATGGTGTACTCCCCTAGGCCTTAGGTACCTGCCACATGAGTTTCATCAAGATTGGTTAAGTTGCTGCGACACGTCAGAGGACTCTAATTAGGGTTAGGGTTAGGGTTAGGGTTAGGGTTAGGGTTAGGGTTAGGGTTAGGGGCATAGTCCCTGACGTGATCGCCTGACGTAGTAGCGAAATCTGACGTTATCGCTGACTTCGTCGCATTTACTGACGTGGTCGCATTAGCCACCTGACGTAGTCGCATTTTGGCTGACGTGATCGCATTTTATGACGTGATCGCATGACGCGGTCGCATTTTGTGTAAATGTATGTAATTTCAATGTTTTTATGGCTTTTATGTTGCTAGAAACCTTCTAAATGTTTTTTGTCTTGAAGGAAGAATCTGAAATCGAGCCAGAACCCTCTTGTGGGACCAACAGGCACCTGTGTATGGGTTTGGTGCACATCGTGTTTATAAACAGTGAACAGAGTTGATGCACGCTCATGTTAGGGGATGTATTGTTAGATTCGTGAGCTCCGGGCACGTTTTCCGGTGCTGTTGATGATGAAAGCTACAGTCAAGGAGACTCCTTATAATTTAATTCGATAGTATACATGACAACTGACAGCCTTTGTAGTTTTCGAGTATTTGTATTGATAATTACTAGTAAAAAAAGTTATTATAAAGATTTCAAGGTTAGCGACAGAAAATCTGACGCAGTGATTTCGATACTAACGTCAAGCAGCCCTCAGTCAATCATTTGTGATAAATAAAACTAAATAAAACCATGGCTAATAACTTTGTGCTAATGTACGAATCCTCTAGGGACCTATTGGTTTGATGAACATTATGTTTGTAAGCAGTGACTAGAGCGGATGGAAGCTTGGCGAAGTGTATGAAACATCGTGTTAAACGATGCACTTGTAGAACTGTGGGCTCTTTACAAGGTTTCTGGTGCTGTTGATGATAAAAGCTACAGTGTAGATGATTCCTTTGAATAGAACCAGTCGCACACAACTCAAGCAGTACGTTCGAGAAATGAATTGTTTGACTTGACACTTGACATGCAGAGGTCTAGTGGTGGGTTTCAGGGACGATGTATACTTTGTTGCCGAGAGGGCTGGCCTTGACTGTGAGACCATCCATGAAATGGTGCCGACAACCATTGAAATCAACTAAAATATTCTAAAAAGGTCCTCACGTCAATGTCTTTGGTCTCGTCACATCGTAGTTTGCTTCGAAATAGTGAACAAGTGGGGGGAGGGGTAGTCAAGTCACTCTTGTTTGACATAAAAAATAAAAATCTGTAACTCACTCATGTTTACAAGAAAACATATAATAATTTGTAAATAATAAACACTTTATTTGTTTGATATGATGACGTCAAAAAACCTTACAAAAAGGCCTGGTTGCTAAGTAGTTGATGTTTACAAAAAGTTTATTTATTTTTTTGTTTTATAGCAGTGCCACTGCTTTTTCACTGCAAAAAATAATTTGGTTCATTTGCATATATCATTGTTAACAATCTGGGTGATTTTTGTTAGTCTTGTGGTGGGGTACTGGGACACTGTCTACTTTAATACTGTTATCAAGGGTTACCCATTCATTTCAATACTTCAGTTTAACAGAAAGTTATACAAATCCATCAGTATTTATAACATTATGTGCGTACTATGCTTACATTTTATTTTTGGTAAACAAGGCCTGGCTGCTAAGTTACAAGCCTTGTAAAAAAATATTAATTAAAAAATTGCTGCGCATGCGCAAAAATAGATTTTTCCAAAATTATACCACAGTTTATTAGACAAAATAATAGTTAATATCCCGTGTGTGTTTCGTTAGATTTCATTGAGATTTACTGGTATAACTACTTTTTTAACGCAAATGGTCGAAAATTCCGAGACCCGATGTCGAAAGTTAAACGATTCACTAAACTTTTTCTAAACTTCTACTCAACCGAAACTCATGAAACTTGTTCAGCATTTAGTACAGTATGTGTTTTCAAGGCTCGACGATTTTTATTTTTTAAAAAGGCGTGGTTGCTAAGCTACAAGATTTTTTAAAATAAAATTGATAAAAACGTTTGCGCATGCGCAGAAATTTTTTAATAAATCAAAAATAATTTTATACGATAGCATACATGATGGGCAACAACCTCTTTAAATTTAAAGCATTTGTTTTGAATTCTATTAGTAAAATAATTTTTATAAAAATATCAGGGTTAGCGACGAAAATCTGACGCTGCGTCATGGAGGTTAGGGTTAACTTCTACCAACCCTCAGACCACAATTTGAGATAAATCCAAATAATTAAAACTATTGCTAATAACTTTGCACTAATGTCTACACGTGGTGAGATTTTCGTGTACATTGGATTAATAGCCTACGAGCACTTTGAAACCCTAATTCCTGACGTATCGCATTTTAACCCTGAAAATCGCAAAGTCGATTGCGCATGCGCATGCGCATTTTTTTATACCAAAATTCACAGACATGTGTTGATTGGCCACAGTAACATACTCTGAAAGTTTCATTAGAAACAACTTATCTGAACCAAAGTTATTCATGTCCGTAATTTTGTACTTTTTGAGCAAAAACTCCAAAATGCTCATGACTATAGTGTGTACCCTAAGTCAACCTCATTTTTTGCCAGGTTTGCTAACCTATGGGTACCTCCAATACCAACAAACTATATATCGTTAGAAAGGTCAGGATCTCAGCTACAAGATTCAGGTTTTAGATTTGACAATTTCTCATCGTACGTCACGTGACAGCCGTTTAAAGTAGGGTACCTTTTGACTTTCAAGGGTCATAACTTTAGAAGGCTTGGTCGCAAAGTCATAGGTCTCCTATGGTGTACTCCCCTAGGCCTTAGGTACCAGCCACATGAGTTTCATCAAGATTGGTTAAGTTGCTGCGACACGTCAGAGGACTCTAATTAGGGTTAGGGTTAGGGTTAGGGTTAGGGTTAGGGTTAGGGTTAGGGTTAGGGTTAGGGTTAGGGTTAGGGTTAGGGTTAGGGTTAGGGTTAGGGTTAGGGTTAGGGTTAGGGTTAGGGTTAGGGTTAGGGTTAGGGTTAGGGTTAGGGTTAGGGTTAGGGTTAGGTTAGGGTTAGGGTTAGGGTTAGGGTTAGGGTTAGGGTTAGGGTTAGGGTTAGGGTTAGGGTTAGGGTTAGGGTTAGGGTTAGGGTTAGGGTTAGGGTTAGGGTTAGGGTTAGGGTTAGGGTTAGGGTTAGGGTTAGGGTTAGGGTTAGGGTTAGGGTTAGGGTTAGGGTTAGGGTTAGGGTTAGGGTTAGGGTTAGGGTTAGGGTTAGGGTTAGGGTTAGGGTTAGGGTTAGGGTTAGGGTTAGGGTTAGGGTTAGGGTTAGGGTTAGGGTTAGGGTTAGGGTTAGGGTTAGGGTTAGGGTTAGGGTTAGGGTTAGGGTTAGGGTTAGGGTTAGGGTTAGGGTTAGGGTTAGGGTTAGGGTTAGGGTTAGGGTTAGGGTTAGGGTTAGGGTTAGGGTTAGGGTTAGGGTTAGGGTTAGGGTTAGGGTTTAGGGTTAGGGTTAGGGTTAGGGTTAGGGTTAGGTTAGGGTTAGGGTTAGGGTTAGGGTTAGGGTTAGGGTTAGGGTTAGGGTTAGGGTTAGGGTTAGGGTTAGGGTTAGGGTTAGGGTTAGGGTTAGGGTTAGGGTTAGGGTTAGGGTTAGGGTAGGGTTAGGGTTAGGGTTAGGGTTAGGGTTAGGGTTAGGGTTAGGGTTA